>JANAVB010037819.1:5573059-5583059 GCA_029216955.1 Iris pallida | reverse complement strand
ATCAAATCATGGTTGGAAAGAATTTAGGCACGAGTGTTTAAAATCCAAAGATGAATAAAATCGAAAGTTAAAGCACGAGTGGCAATAGAATTGAAATAAAAAAAAGATTTAGTCTCGACACGATCTAAGTTGATCAATTCCTGGTTAATCAGGATTTGGGCAAGATACAGAACAAGGTCATCGAAATCTGAGCATGAGCATCCAAGAATGGAAATCTAGATCACAATTGAATTTAATTCAATTGGATGTTGTCACGACCCACACCCGCTTTTCGGATGCAAGCACGTGAACAAGCCAGCTACGTATCAAGCGGACTCGAGCCTGACTCGAATACGTAAACGCTGTCAAGGCTATGGTATACTGCAAATTCATAGCAATGCAATCTATATTTCAATCCACAAGACTAATACAAGCATAAATGAACAACTATGGGTCGTGGTCTGCAGCCGACTAGCATAATGTCCGATAAGACCTCCAAAGAATATAACAAGAGTCTACAAACTAAATCAATAAGTAGGATATCTCATGATAATGAAAGGAAAGCATGAGTTGGATGAGTCGGATAATAAACATGGTATCAATATGTCACGACCCGTTCCCAAATAGTCGAACACGAGTCGGACACGCCCAGCCTTTGTCGTTAGACACGACAAAGTAAGCTGTACCAATCTAGAAAAAATTAACCAAATATCAAGACAAGTATGAAAACGCAGCATCTATAAATGTGTCCCAAACCCAGAGTAAAGTACAAATCTCAGAATTTATTACATTCCAGCAAATGAAAGTAAGTCTATTAGTCTCAATACAATAAAATAATAGGTAAAAACTAAGGTAAGCTCTAGGCTTCTGCATCCTCTAAGTCAAGGGCAACACCAGCTAGCTCTCCTGCATCTAATGGCTCTCTGCCATAAAATGTGTCGCACAGAGCCTCCAACTCACCTGCAACATATCCTAGTCAGGAGCGGAGCTAAGTATATCCAAGGAAATGAACATGAACATTATGGTATGAATCAAGAAACAAAAAATATATATAAGTACAGGAAATGAGACAAGACATGAAACTGAACAGGAAATACTGAAAGTAAATACAGGGAACATGGTAAGAGTCCTGAACATGAAATACAACCTGAACATGAAGTACAACCTGAACATGAAATATAACCATGAATCCTGAAATACAACCTGAATCCTAATATGTGCAATATTGAAATACATCTAGATTATGATCGGCTTGGGTAGATGCAATGAACATGAAATGGTGCGGCTCGGATCCCGCGTACACGATGCGGGACCCAAGCTATTCACATGAATAGTAATAGGGTTTGATCACATATCTATAGTATTTTCCCTCCCAGACACAAGTAATACATGAAACATGAAACCAAACAATATCGTGATACATCGTGTCAATCAAGGAGATTCAAGGATGAATATATAAGACATGAGAAATAAACAAATCCGAGGAGTATACTTGCCTGGCTCAGGGTGATCAAGTGTGGGTTGTACTGTTGGATATCCTCCTGTCAAATGATTTGTAATATAAATGAGCACTCTATTCTAACTAGGTTATTAAAATAAAGTTGAATTGAAAATAAGCTTTCCTAATAAACTTATATATGTATGGTTAAAGGATTTCTAAACTCTAAACTTGACCACACACAGTCCCTAATAAAATGATTTCCTATATCCTGATTAAGACTTGCTAAACTGATATGGTTTACTTAAAATATTGCCTTTGAGTATAGCATAAATACTGACATGATTCAGTATCAGTTAAAATTGACATCACCAATTCTCCATGGCATTACTACCCTAACATGATACTACCAGGATCTCAGGCCTTCACAGGACTGATATCCAAGTCTTCAATTAAGACACTAAAATCATCCCTCAAGTTATGGTACAGTCCTACAAATATTTCATTATTCATCCAAGTCCAACATAACCTTTCTTACAACCCATCTGAGTTATCAACTCAATTGTCATGCTCTCATAGGAAATTACCTATCTGTCCCCAATAGGACTTACAATCAGTCTAATTCTTCACACAGGCATCAACTGTCTGAACATGCAGTCTCCTAGTATAGCTATACATCAGTCTATAATGTCAACCATTTCCATAACAACAACTTAGTTTAGGGAATAAATCAGCCCTAGAAAAGACTGAAGCAATCAGTCTAATTCTAAACTGAAATTTTGGTTTTCACAACTTTTCTGAATCCAGTCCTTAAACAACCACTTATCCTTCCTTCTATTCCCAACTCCATACATATCAATTTAAATCCTTTCTTCTATCCAGGAAACTTGACAAGGAAACTCACTCTCCTATATACAAAATTGTCTAGCTAATAGAGTTTTCAGCTCAATACTACTCATACAACTATAACCAGCCAACTCATAGGTTTAGAAAAATAATTTAACCATACTTTATCCCTTCCTACCAGAAACATTGCAAATACTAACCCCGGAAACTTGCTATTGAACCTGTGGATGACTTACTTACCAAGAACAATCCCAAAACTAATTTTCATTCAAGCCCATGACCACAACATTCAAGTTTAGAGAGGCTACTAAACTCAGAGTTTAGGAGGACAGCAACATAACACAACTAACACATCAAAAATTTATACAGAAAAGTTTAAATAAAATGTTCAGAATCAAATAGAAGTCTACAAGCCAAAAACTCAAATTCCCACCCACTGCTACTCGCTGATCCTGCCGTACTCAACGTTCCAAGAATGGACGCGAATTCGCAGAACCCAACACAACTCTGGACACACCCACTATTGGATACGAGCAACCAACTAGAGGACCCGAACCGACCGTACTACAAACAGAGCTTGGATACGATCAACCTATAGTTCCTACATCCCAAACATAGACGACCAATCATTAACTCCAGATACGGAACAGTATGCTACTTAACAGTACGAAGGGAAAAACAATACCTAGAAGAAATCGGCCTGCACTCTAACGCGAGAACTCGCTCCGATGTGTCAAGCACTGCTCCCGAGTCCAAATACAGTCCATGAGTCTTCTGAAATCAAACGACCCCTAGTTCGAACATTCCATCGAACAATTGGTTAGCGTTGATTCAAAAACTATCTCTGGCCTTCCTTGAAGCAATCATTCAAAAATTTCCAAAAAAACAACAATCCAGAATCCAACGGATCGGCCAATCCAGAGTTGAATCAATGAAACCAAAAAGGAGAATAGATCGAATCCTTACCGGTGCTAACATAGCTTGATCGAATCAGTGAACCACAATATAATCCAGTAGGCTCGATAATAATTCTTCCGTGATCTGAATCAATCGATCGGGAGGGAGATCCGTGCGGTCACTATGACTGTTGGTCGAGAATGTCAGCAGGTCATCTCCGATCTAAGTTGCGGACTCGATCAGTGCCCAATCAAGAAATCAAGAATTTAACAGAATTCAAGTGAATTCGAGATAAACTCACCAGATCTCGCCTTAGAGGTGGGTCGTCGGAACGAAGATCGCCATGAAGAGGGAGTCGAAGATCGCGGAAAGAAGAAAGATGATCCGGTCGTTAGATTGCTGTGCGCAGTCGAGGAGTGGTCGCGCCCTTAGAAATCGCTCGTCGCCAGAGAATCCTCGACTAACTACCGCCGTTGCCGTCGTCGGAGATGGACGTTCGATCGCCGAGAGACTGATCAAGGGCTGCCACCATCTTTCTGACATCGAAGAGAAAACCGCCTGTCACTATTGCCGAGCTCGTCGGAATTTCGCCGTCAAGGAGAGTCAAGCCTCGCTCAAATGCTGCCAAGGTGGTGGTGCTTCTTCAGTTGTCGTCTAGGGGAACCATCGCCGTCGACGTGGTCGCTCGTCGGAGTGGTTAGGGTTAGGGTTCAGCGAGAAATCGGGGAAGAAGAGATGGGGTGGAAAAAGAATTGGAGAGAGGAGCTCGGCTCAAAAAAATAAAAATTTCTCTCTCCTTCTCACACGTATAGAGAAAGGAAAAACTTTCAGAAAACCCCCTCCGCCCAAACGATATTCCAAAGTAGCCCCTCCGACCAAAATAATTTTCGAAAAAGCCCCTCTCCTTTTTACTATTTATATAAACTTTAAAAATTAGTTAGAAAAGTTGTTAGAAGGTTTGAAAAATGGGGCCCACTCTAATTAAATTGAAAATTAGTTACTTTTGCCAAAATTCAATCCTCCCTCCAAAAGCAAGCATGAAATTTATTCAAAATAGTTAATCATAATTGTTCAAGGGAAATTGTTTAAAGTGACTTATAATATTTTTATCAGAAATTTTAAAAATCTACGAAAAACGGAAAAGTGGAGTTACAAATCTTTCCCCCTTAAAAGAATTTCATCCTCAAAATTTAGAGAATATAGTGGGCAATTTATAGCACTCAAGATAAGTATTTAAGATTGAGCACTACGTTAAACCTGACGTAGAACAGAGTCTAGTCATGACTAGAAAAGGAAAACCTCATTTGGTACGATTATCCAAATAGAATTTAGATCGGAGTCGAGGCAGGCTGGAAAATTGGTCATGATCAAAACGAAATTTCAATCAGGTAAGTTCAATAGGTATAACGTATACAATATAGGCACGATCAGGATGTCTAGATACGACCAGAGGTGGAACATGAATGACTTAGCATGACGAAATCAACGGTAAGATGACATGATCGATAACGATCAAATTGGTCAAGTATGACAATTACATGCAAGGATTTTGGAATAACACAATAGGCACGAGATGGCGTGAATTTTAATTACAACTTTAGAGAATAAAACCATAAGAGCACGATCTTCTAAGCACGATTTGAATCAAAGTTAGCATAGATGGACTAGAGCAAGATAGAAAATCACGGTTGGATAGACATGACTAAGATTGAAGTTTAGATATAACACGATCGAAATATATGTGTAAAATTAACGATCTAACAATAAAATGCAAGAAAAGAATTTGCAAGGATTAGGAGATATCAGTATCAAGTCAAAAGTGAGTACATGGATTTGTCTTTCAAGGAAAATCAATAATCGTATGAAAGAGGGATATAGTCTCCATGTTACCCGAGAACATATAGGTATTTGAATTCACTTTGCTTAGAATCCCTACACCGCCAGTACATGTTTGGCTGTAGTGGACTTTCGGCTCCGTGACTCGAATATCAATATGTCACAGAATATTATGTCAACCTTATCCATTTTCAAACAATTATTAACAAAGCAACTCAAGCGATCAAAATATGAAAATTTTGGACAAGGTCTCAATAATACCCGAAAACCATATGAATGTCTGAAATTACTTCAACTTGGAGTTCATGCCTCACCAGTGCGCAGCTGACTGTAGTGAACCCTCAGTTTCCGTAGTCCAGAAAATGACTGCAGCGCGTAACTACCACGCTCCAGTAGGTCATCGAATAGTCTCTCAGCCTTATCCATGGGAATTTAAAATTTCAAGCATTCAAAATGAGTTCCGGTAGTCCAAGTCAAAAATGGTATTATCTGCCTGTTAGAATACAAGGGTTTATTAGGTACTAAGAAGCAACAGGAAGTCCAATCAAGAATAGTGAGTTCAAAAGACAAGCAGAAAGATTTTAGAATCTTGAACAAGGGATCGAAGTTTCAAATAGTAACCAAAATCTCAAATGAAAACCAGGATGGTAACAAGATCCCGTATATGGAACGTTATCCCGAAGGGATAACAGAGTCTCAAAGGATGAATAGAAGCAAGACATCAGATAAAAGACAAGGTCTCAAAATAAGGAACAAAATCTCGTATCGAAAATAAGGTTCAACAACATCTCAATAACAACGAAATCTCGAACAAAATCTCGAAGGGAAAACAACCTCCAATAGGATACAAGGTCTCAATTAGAGAACCAATATCAACAAAGTCGTAATTTGGAAGTAAAATCTCGACTAGAAAATCTTGACGAGGAAATAAGGTATCGAATAGGGAACAAGATCTCAACAAGTCACGAGTAGGATCTGAAGTTTCAAAGTCTGGAAAATCTAAAAAAAATGACGAACGAAAGCAAAGTCTCGAAATGAGAAACGGAATCTCAAAATCTCGAATGGAATCAAAGTCCTGAATACACCAAATTCCAACAAGCCTTGAATAGGGAATTGAACCTCGAGTAGAAAACAAAATTACAATTTGTAACAAGTTCTGAACAGGGAACAAAATTTTGAGTAGAATCTAGAAAAGGAAACAAGGTTACGAAGAGTGAATGGAGGAGTACCCAACAACGAATAGGAACAAGGTTCTGAATCGTGAATACAAAGCAAGTCAAAATAGTCGAAGCACAGTCATGAATTGAGAACAATTCTTAAAATGGAAACAAAGTCACGAATGAAAAGCAAAATCTTATACGGAGAATGAATCAATCTCAACTAGGAAACAAAATCTTCAAAACCTTCAAGGGAAATCCTCAACAATGTCCTGAATAGGACGAAGATTAAACAAGGCTTCGAATAAGGAACAGGGTTTTGAATAAATCTCGAGTAGGAACTAAATCTTAATTAATACAAAGTTTGATGAGGGAACAAAATTTCAATTAGGAGCCAACACTAGGAAACAAAATCATAAAATATGCAAACAGTATCGAATAGTGGATTTCAAACAATTATTGAATCGTGGATATGAAACAAGTTTACCGAATAGGAACAATATCTCGAAATAAGTTTGAATATCAATCACGGTTTCAAAAAAAAATAGGAAACAAGAAATTTCAAGAAATAATCTAGGTGCTTTAAGGAATTTAAGGGAATGCCGGATGGATTGCGAATCAAGATACATGGTTTTCTCCAACCATGCAAAAAAAAAGCCTTCGATCTTCAGTCTGTCTTCAGTATTCCTCCGGGACTAGAATCTCTTCAACGTCTTCAGCTGTCCTATCATAGGCTGGTCATTACGGCAGTGCTCCATGTGTTTGTTGAACCTGGAGAGACGGGTCCCCTTGTTGTAGCCCTGGTACTCCTCGTGCTCGTCCTTGGACAGTATGATCAATGGTCTCCGGGCAATCCTTGACTTGGTGGGCAGGCGATCAGCTGTACAAGCATAGCCTTCGTCTTTTGCGGCCCTCTTCGTAGTGGTGTCCTGAGCTGCGGCAGAAATACAAATGATAGCCGACTGAATCTGAATCTTCCGCTGGGCTGAAGAAGCGTTGTCTGAGTGTGGCGACGCTTTACGGATCCACAGTAGTTGCTACATTCATCATAAGTCTTCATGATCCTCCTGAGCTTCAGTTTCCCATTGTGTCCTATTGTCTGTGCTACATTCTAGATCTCCTGGCTGGTGGCTCCAATCTTCAGAGGAGTCGGTTCCTCAAGGACTTGCATGATCTTCAGTGGCGGCTCCAGGTTTTCGATCTGCTCTTCGGTACAAGATATGCGCTCGGTGTCGGGGAAGTCCAAGGTCTGAGAGTCTGGAAGTCAGAAGCCCTTCCTAGCTCGGAGATTGTATACACAAAGCTGGCTTGGAAAAAGGATGGCCTGCTCCCTCTGGGTGTCAAGGAACTCTTGGAACATCTCCGTCAACTGCGTACTACCCATGGGGATAGTAGGGCGATAGTGGAAGCTCGAAACCCTCAAGTGTAGGTGGATCAACCGTTCCGGTGTCGCGTGCTTGAATTATCTGAAAAATAGAAAACTGTTGAAATGTCCTAATCCTAAAAACAAAAAGTGTTTATTGATATCAATATACCTGATATACCTGATATACCCTTATTTCCCGATCTTTCCTATGCTGTGATCAAGTTTCCCTAGTTTAAATCAAGTCCCCCAATAGTACGCTAAGACCTAGGTACCATTAGGACAGACCTGCATGGGCCACCACTAAAAACATGTCATGACCCGTACTCGAATAGTCGGACACGCCCAGCCTTTGTCGTTAGACACGACAAAGTAAGTTGTACTAATCTAGGGAAAACTAACCAGATATCAAGACAAGTATGAAAACACAGCATCTATAAATGTGTCCCAAACCTAGAGTAAAGTACAAATCTCAAAATTTATTACATTCCAGCAAATAAAAGCAAGTCTACTAGTCTCAATACAAGGAAATAATAGGGAAAAACTAAGGTAAGCTCTAGGCTTCTGCAGCCTCTAAGTCAAGAGCAACACCAGCTAGCTCTTCTGCATCTAATGGCTCCCCGCCATAAAACGTGTCGCACAGAGCCTCCAATTCACCTGCAACATATCCTAGTCAGAAGCGAAGCTAAGTATATCCAAGGAAATAAACATGAACATCATGGTATGAATCAAGAAACAGGAAATATATATAAGTACAAGAAATGAGACAAGACATGAAACTGAACAGGAAATACTGAAAGTAAATACAGGGAACATGGTAAGAGTCCTGAACATGAAATACAACCTGAACATGAAGTACAACCTGAACATGAAATACAACCATGAATCCTGAAATACAACCTGAATTCTGATATGTGCAATATTGAAATACATCTAGATTGTGATCAGCTTGGGTATATGCAATGAACATGAAATGGTTCGGCTCGGGTCCCGCGTACACGATACGGGACCCAAGCTATTCACATGAATAGTAACATGGTTTGATCACATATCTATAGTATTTTCTCTCCCAGATATAAGTAATACATGAAACATAAAAACAGACAATACCATGATACATCGTGTCAATCAAGGAGATTCAATGATGAATATATAAGACATGAGAAATGAACAAATCCGGGGAGTATACTTGCCTGGCTCAGGGTGATCAAGTGTGGGTTGTACTGCTGGATATCCTCCTGTCAATTAATGATTTGTAATATAAATGAGCACTCTATTCTAACTAGGTTATTAAAATAAAGTTGAATTGAAAATAAGCTTTCCTAATGAACTTATCTATTTGTGGTTAAAGGATTTCTAAACTCTAAACTTGACAACACACAGTCCCTAATAAAATGATTTCCTATATCCTGATTAAGACTTGCTAAACTGATATGGTTTACTTAAAACATTGCCTTTGAGTATAGCATAAATACTGACATGATTCAGTATCAGTTAAAACTGACATCACCAATTCCGATGGCATTACTACCCTAACATGATACTACCAGGATCTCAGGACTTCACAGGACTGATATCCAAGTCTTCAATTAAGATACTGAATCATCCCTCAAGTTATGGTACAGTCCTACAGATATTTCATTATTCATCCAAGTCCAACATAACCTTTCTTGCAACCCATCTGAGTTATCAACTCAATTGTCAAGCTCTCAGGGAATTACCTATCTGTCCCCAATAGGACTTACAATCAGTCTAATTCTTCACACAGGCATCAACTGTCTGAACAGGTAGTCCCCTAGTATAGCTGATACATCAGTCTATAATGTTAACCATTTCCATAACAGCAACTTAGTTTAGGGAATAAATCAGCCCTAGAAAAGACAGAAGCAATCAGTCTAATTCTAAAACTAAAATTTTGGTTTTCACAACTATTCTGAATCCAGTCCTCAAACAACCACTTATCCTTCCTTCTATTCCCAACTCCATATATTCAATTTAAATCCTTTCTTCTATCCAGGAAACTTGACAAGGAAACTCCCTCTGTATACAAAATTGCCTAGCTAATAGAGTTTTCAGGCTCATACTACCCATACAACTATAACCAGCCAACTCATAGTTTAGAAAAATAATTTAACCATACTTCATCCCTTCCTACCAGAACATTGCAAATAACAACCCCGAAAACTTGCTATTGAACCTGTGGATGACTTACTTACAAGAACAATCCTAAAACTAATGTTCATTCAAGCCCATGGCCACAACATTCAAGTTTGGAGAGGCTACTAAACTCAGTTTAGGAGGAGAGCAATATAACACAACTAACCCATCAAAAATTTATACAGAAAAGTTTACATAAAATGTTCAGAATCAAATAGAAGTCTACAAGCCAAAAACACAAATTCCCACCCACTGCTACTTTACGCTGATCATGCCGTACTCAATGTTCCAAGAATGGACTCGAATTTGCAGAACCCAACACAACTT
>JANAVB010037819.1:5549190-5561573 GCA_029216955.1 Iris pallida | reverse complement strand
TTATATATTTATAGATATATATTTTTAGAAAGATCCCCTCTTTACTACCAGAATAAGGCAATTTAGCGACGCCTAAAGACGTCGCTAAAACGCCTAAAACATCGCTAAACAATTTTAGCGACGTCTTCCTCTTGTCGCGGAAACTTATCGCTGTTTTGAAAGACGTCGCTGATCGTCGCCAACACCGACGTTTACCTACGCACAGATCATCGGTAATATACCGACGTTTACCGTCGTTTCGTCGATGAACAGCGACGTTTATGATGTCGCTATACGTCGGTATTCCCTGGGACAATTACCGACGTTTTTGCTGTCGCTATGCGTCGGTATATCCTGGGTAAATGAGGTAAAATCTTGGGATATTTAGCGACGCTACCGACGTTTACCGACGCAACCGATGAAACTGACGTCGCTATACGTCGGTAACCTGGCAATAGCCAGTTTGTGACTCTACTGACGCTCGTGCCGCCGGAAAGCGTCGGTAGAACGTCGCTAAATTAAAAAAAATAAAAATAAATTGCAGTATGCATTTTCTCCACAGAATCATTTTTCTTCCTGCAGTTTAATCTGAAACACGTACACAAGCACATTTTATCCCTGGGTTCGCCGACCCCTTCGGTGGAACACTCAACACCGGTATATTAACATCCAAACGAAACGAATAGCTAATACAAAAACAACCCAAACATCTAGAGGTGACACAGTACTAATTCATATATGTAGTCCATACAATAGTCTAATACAAAAACAACCCAATACAAATAGTCAAATACAAATAAGTACTAATAGCTAATGAGAACCACGCAGCTTACGCAAACGCTCAATGATACGATCATGCAACCACCTCGAATAAGGGGATCGACGGCGGCAGGAAGAGTATCCATTACAAGTGCTGCATGAATAGACTCCCGGTCTCACTAGCTACCGATGCTGGATGAATGGAACTCCCAGTCTCACTGGATACCTGTGCCACTTCCTCCTTAACATAGGAGGAGCCACCTCAGCAATCTGTGTTTCCCTCAAATGATGTGCCGCTGCTCGGGTCATGGGTGCCATCTGGTAAAATCAATATTCACAGGGGGGAGCGGTTTAAAATGAATGAGAGAACTATCAGAAATCACATAATAACTGAACTTAAATGAATAATTGACAATAATGAGAGAACTATCAAGAATGTACTCGTCTGCTACTCTGAAAAGAGTAGTGTAATATCAGATGTGATACTTTAGTATCAATCCGTACTCGAGTATCGGTATTGTGATTGCGATACTGGTACACATAGGAATGGTCTGATACTCAGAGTATCGGTATCAGACCATTCCGTATTGCGAGGGGAACAACACTATAGCGTTGATAGCGAGATAGATAGATAGAGAGAGAGACAACTAAGTAGCACTTAAACTTAACTAAGTAGCACTTGCCAATGTACAAAATCACCTATTGATACGATACAATGATCGATTTAATTACAGTAATACAAAATAACAAAATAAATACGTATAAAATTAAAAAACTACATACTTTGGCAGCCATCTTCTTCGTCATCTCTGTCCAGAAATCCGCTCGAGTCAATCCTTTGCCCCAGAGCTCGAGTGGACATCTTGAGTAGAGCTCGAGCGAGAGTTCCTGACAGCATGGTGGTCTCCTTTGTCAAAGGATTCTGCTCGTCCCACAACCAATCAAAATTTTTTTTATTTCTAATATCTTGAATATGAAACTCTATTTCACATTTGGTTCTTATATACCAGAAGGTAGAGCCAAATGTGAAGCAGAGCTTCATATTCAAGAGATTAGAATGAAAAAAAATTGATTGGTTGTGGGACGAGCACGGATACTTAACAAAGAAGACTACCATGCTGTCAGGAACCTCTCACTCGCTCTACACGAAGGATGTCCACTTGAGCTCCAGGGCAAAGTTTGGCTCAGAGCAAGAATCTGTTGACGGCACATCCACCATCTGTAACTGTGAGAGACCCATCTGAGTAGGACGTATACTCTAATAATATCTCCTCCAACACTTAATCTCACTACTGATATCATTCTTGTAAAGGTGATCTCTCAGAGTATACGTCCTACTCAGATGGATCTCTCAGAGTATCCTCTCCGGTTGGTTGTCGAGCCATTGGGTACAGTCTCTTCCCCGGCCGAGCCAGCCCCACCGGTGATTATATGTCATTACCTACATTAATGCTTACCTATATATTATATTTCATATGTTATCCAACATTGCATTTATAACTTGCATATATCCATGTATTCCCATTTGCATCATATATGCATTGCATTCATATGTGCTTACCAACATGCATGACATTACACATATATCATTCATTATACACATGTTGTGTGTCCATGTGTTTCAGGGAATCAATGCAAGGTGAGTGAAACTATAGGGTGTGTAGTGGAGAAACAGGGAATAGGTTAGTTTCTCAGGTTTGGATGAGTGTGACTGAAACAGTGATGTGTGTAAACAGACAGAAAATCCTATAGAGTAATGTGTAATATGACAGGAATTAATAGGGAATGTGTGTGTATGTGTGTAACATAATGTGTAATAGGAAAACAGTAGATAGGTTGTGTCAAAATCAGTAAAATTTGCACTTAATCTCAGGAATTAGTTTTCAGGAAAACAGAGAACAATGCAAGTCCTATTAACAGTCTACATTTTAGTAATCTAATATATGTGTAAATGAACTAATCCTGATCATTAACATCAATAATTCAGTTAAAAAGTTCCATAAAAAAAACTCAGAAAATCGAATTTGTAAACTATGTATCACGAAAAATGGGGAAAACCTCATTTAAAAACCAAAATGCAGTTAATAACCAAATTTATTGGTTGGTAACAAGGACACACATATGCACGTGTCTCCCAAAGGGTCTGTGTGTCCAACCAACTGGACACAACCGTGTCCACGACACCAAAATCACTACACGAGCACACACGCAGTGCACAGCCTCATGCACGCATGCACACGCGTCTAGCACATGACACAGGCCACGTGGTGACACGTGGCCGTATACACGTATACGCCAGGGGTAGGGCTACATGCCCAGTGGCCTGATGCGTGTCCACGTCGTGTCATGTGTAAACCCAAACTTATCCCAAACTGGTATGTAAACCCAGAAACTGAACTGAACTACAACCCAAGCTAACTCAGAGACTCACAAACTCAACCTGGGAATCAAACTCAAAATGAAACCCTAACTCAGAACTCACCCAAACTCCCAAACAACATACAACATTCAATTATATAGCCTATTTATATAAATACAGAAATAATGTAAGAATCGTATCAGTCTACAGGACTAACATTTAGGTTAGGGTTTACCTAGTCGGGGTCGGAGGAGCGAGTCGTCGAGGGGGCAGGGGGTCGCCAGTGGAGAGCTGGAGATGAAGGTGAGCGGGGTCGCCGGTGGAAGCAGGGTCGCCGAGCGGGGTCGCGAAGGGTCGGGGGCCGAGGGGGGAGGGTCGCCGAGGGGGGAGGGGGTCACCGGAGGCCGGAGGGAGGGGGTCGCCGGAGGCCGAGGGGGGAGGGGGTCGCCGGAGGCCGGGGGGTCGCCGAAGGGGGAGCGTGCTTTCGTTTGGAAAACTTTCGATCGAAAAATAATGGGGGGGAATGAAAACTGAAAGCCCTATATTTTTAATTTAGCGACGTCACACATATACGTCGATAAACGTCGCTAATATTAGTGAAATTAGCAACGTTACAGTAGTTACGTCGGTAAACGTCGCTAATATTAGTGATATTAGCGACGTTCGCCGACTTATCCGTGACGTATGTTTTCTTATACCTAAAAAGTCGCAAAATATCGCCGATCGTCGGTAATAGTGACGTATTACGACGTTTATAGAGTACGTCGCTAATTCCTTAAACGTCAGCGACGTTTTAATAAAACGTCGCTAATATGACTTATTCTAGTAGTGTTATTCATATCAAGGCGCAAAATGCCAAAGCCTTTACAAGTAATCTCAAAAGCACAAAAGAAAGACAGAAAAGCGAAAGAAAATAAAGGCTACCTTCTACTGCTGGCACTCAGGAGAGCAAGGACTGCCAGAAGTTCTGATACCGTGTTTGCAGTGTCTGCTGACTTTGTGGATCTGTCAGAGAACCTCGTGGATAAGTTGATTAGCCGAATATTGGTGGCCGTCATATCTGAATTTGTTGCGGTTCTTACAAATGACGCATGTGATGGCGGCTGCAACGATCTGGTAGCCGTGAGAGGCTCTACTCCAAATGGCAAGAAGATTGTTGAAGCTCCCACCGCCCTGGTCTAGTCTGTAGCGCTGGGAGAAAGCGCTCCAAACCCTAGCAGGTAAGTTTCTAAAGAGCAAAATGTGGTCAACCATTTTCGCCTGTGTCGCCGTGCAGCAAGGACATGCAGAAGCTAAGCCGAAGCCGATGGTATTGAGAGCATCGTCGGTGGGAAGTTTTTTGCGAAACGCTCTCCGTATAAGAAAGGACTATTTTTTGGGGATGCAAGACTGCCAGAAGGTCCCAATGATAGGGGAGGGTGTCCCGATACAGCGAACCACTCGTCTGGTCGATGCAAGCGAGAAGGATCCATTGACCGAGATAGACCATTACAGAGCGTCAAGTTCTGAATTGATCTTCAGTCCGGAGTTGAGGAGCGAAGCAGCTGCCTCTTCTCTAATCTATTCACGAACCTTCTCCCAGTTCCAGTCCCCCGAGTGATCCCATAGATCGTTGATCGTACTATTGGTCGGGGCAGCTGGGGCTAATGGAGGAGATCATCCCCAGATCAATATTCGAAGAATAAATATGATTCGTCCACTCCCAACTTGAGACGGATCAGGAGCTCAGCAATGTTCTGACTATGAAGGATGTATTGCCAATATGCGGAGGATCTGCAGTCGAAGTCAGCGATTGACGGATGAATGTGCTTGAAGTATCTAGCCTTCATGAACCATGCCCAGAGATTACGGCTCACTCGCAACTTCTACCACAGCATCATCGAGCAGGCCTCCACGATATGTGACAGCCTGCAAAATCCCAGTCCTCCTTCATCGGTAGGTCTGGTTATGGAGTCCCAACTCGCACAATGATGTTTGTCTTTTCCGTCGCAGTGGCCCCAGAAGAAATTGGCAAAGAGGTTTTCAATAGAAGTGAGCACCTTCTTAGGGGGGAGCAGGAGGCTAATGTGTATATAGGGATAGTGGAAAGCACATGCTGAATCAGAATCATCTTCCCTCCAGGTGATAAAGTAGCATTGTACCATCCTTCAAGTTTTTTTTCGATTTTGCCCACCAGCCCTTCGAAGATGCCTGCATTGGATCTATCGTACACCAATGGGCACCCTAAGTAATTGAAAGGTGGGTATGTGACAGAGAAGGAAGTACTGCTGGAAAGCGCGGATGAGTGATCTCTGTTGGTCTTGTGGTGCACGTAGATAACACTCTTGCTGGGGTTGACGTGCTGGCTATAGCATTTGGTGTATCTCTGCAGCGTGTTGTGAACCACCTCAACGGATCCTATATCGCGAAAGGAGAATATAAGGATATCGTCGGCATACGCAAGGTGGGTGATGATCGGACAGCCGCTAACGGTATGAAAATATTAGAAATTTAGGGAGCCCACCATTTTGTTCAGATTTTTGCTCAAAGCTTTCGTCGCGATGATGAAGATGGTGGCAGATAGAGGATGTCCTTGTCTGACATCGCAGCTTGATTTGAAAAAGCCTTCTGCTTGGCCATTAATAACCGGGGAGAACCATGAATTACTTATCGATCTCCACACGATGTTGGTCCTGGTTTTCGAAAATCCGAAGGCCCTGAAAACCCAAATCATGAATTGCCAGTCCAGCCTATCGTAAGCCTTCTCCATGTCCAATTTGATACCAGTGTTCCCACCCCTACCAGGAAGTTTTATAAATGTGATCATTTCTTTGGCCAACAGAATGTTGTCTAGGATGTTCCTGCCACGAACAAATCCACTTTGCTCTTCAGAAATAATTTTAGGAAGGATCCCGGTCATGCGGTTGGCAATAATCTTGGAGATGATTTTGTTAGTGAAGGTGCACAAGCTGATTGCACGGAAGTCTTTAAAGGTCTCCGGGTTGTCCTGTTTGGGGATAAGAATCAGGTTAGCACAGGAGATAGATCTGGGGTACCCGGCTCCTTGAAAAAAGACGATGACCGCCTCGTGAATATCCTGCTTGATGATGTCCCAACACGATCTGAAGAAAACACCAGTAAAATTGTCAGGTCTAGGGGCGCTAAGCTCGTTAAGGGCCCAGACAGCATCTTTGACTTAGAGATCAGAAGGAAGGAGCTCCATCTGATGGTTGTCTCTGTCATCTATAAGGCGGGGGATTATCGCTAGGAAATCTTCGTCCCTGATAATGACTTCTTTGGTGACAACTAGGAGTAGAAATTAGCTGCCGCCAATTGGATACCCTGTTGATCTTTGATGATGTGCCCGCTATCATCAGCAATCTGATGGAGGTTCAGCTGTTGTCTGCGCCCCTTGACACAGGATTGGAAATAACTAAAGTTTATGTCCCCCTCACTGTCCCAGGTCAGTCTAGCTTTTTGTTTCTAGAATTCAATTTTGACTTTTAGGCAAAATTTTAGCAGCGCACAGGTAAGGTTCAGGGATACATGGGTGGCAGGAGATTTATCGATAGTGAAGAGAGATTCTACATGGTTAAAGTCGTCCTCAGCTGTACGGACAGCCTAAAAATGTCTCCGAAAGCTTCCTTACTCCACACAGTGAGAGCTTTCCTAGTGGCTTTGAGTTTGTTCGCAACACAGACAAGGGGTCAAGGGTGTCAGAACTTCTCCAAGCGGTAGCCACGATGTTCCTGAATTGGGGATGGTGGCTCCAGAAGTCAAAGAAGCGAAAGCTTTTCTTGATCTGGTTCGATTTGCTGCTAATTTCGATGAGGAGAGGGGAGTGATCCGATTCGATTGTGTTGAGGTACGAGAGGCTGGAAATGATCTCCAAATCTGCCCATTTCGAATTAATGAGGGCACGGTCAAGGCGAGAGTATTGCTTTCTGACTCCTTCATGCATGTTGTACCAGGTGAAGGCATTTTTGCTGAACTGGAGAGGGGTCAGATGGGCGTTAAAAATGAAGTTGGTGAAGTTGTGAATAGCCGACGGGGGAGGGGGCGATCCCTCAACTTTTTTTCTCTGCAGGTGATCGCGTTAAAGTTGCCAACACAAAGCCAGGGAAGATTACTGTGGTTCAGACTCAACAGGTCATCCCACAGTTGTCGGTGATCTGGGATGTCACAATTGCCGTGGACGGCAGACAGGATGGATCGGGAATGAAGCAAGGGATATTTTACCCAGTACGAGAGGTCTTGTCTCGAGTCTTGGATGATGTCCATCTTAACGTCGGCCATGAAAAGGATCCAGATATCATGACAGCCGGCGATAGCTGAGAGGTATTCTAACTGCAACTGGATGGACTTGAGTTTGTTAGGAAGGATTTTAGGTTCAATGATCACGAGGTTGTCAATTTTGTGAATTTTCTTGAGACTGTTTAGTCTTCTCAAGGTGGGTTTATTGGCGAGGCCCCTAACGTTCCAAAATAGGATGTTAAGCATTGAGCTTGCTAGGTGGAGGGGATTTGTTGAGTTTCACGGCTGACCTAGTGGTCCTGGTCGTGACCTCAGTAGCACTTCCTTTGTTGGATTTTTTTGTTGTAGATGCAGCCTGCCCGACCACCTTTATGATTATGTCAGTCTACTCGGTCAGATGTATGTAGACCTCTCCGGCTATTTCTACCATGGCTCCGAAGTAGATGTCCGTGCTGGTGATTCCAGAGTTCAAGCCTTGTTGCAACCTGGCAACTGATGCTTGTCCAATGTTGGCCAAGGCATCCGTTCGTATGTTGGCCACGTTGTGGGAAGTGTTGGAGGTAGCTGTTTCGGTGGGATAAGGGTCCTCCTTGTTTGTCGAAGCCAGAGGGATATCCGAAGTTGTGGGTTCCGTATCTGAGCCGATCTTCGTAGCTGTGTCTCTGCAGTTCTTTGTTTCCTCTTCCGCGTTGTTCTCACCTATCTCTTCTTCGGTGCCTAATCGGTCATCTGTGGACTCGGTAGCAAGAATGTCAAATTTATTGGTGAGGTTGATGCTTGACGGATTATATAGAACGATGGCTCTTCCCTGGGAAGCTTGTTCTTGGGTATGGTAATTGTCATTGCTGGCTTCGAATCAGATGTGGGAGTTGGGTAGAGGTAGGAGGGGTGATTGATGGGGTTTCTTGGGCGAACGAGTGGGTACCACCTTTCGGATCACCTTCCTCTTCAGTTCTAGGTGCACATAGAAGCAATGTTCTGTGGAGTGGCCACGCATACGACAGTGTT
Source organism: Iris pallida (assembly GCA_029216955.1). Lineage (NCBI taxonomy): Eukaryota > Viridiplantae > Streptophyta > Magnoliopsida > Asparagales > Iridaceae > Iris > Iris pallida. The sequence goes on along the minus strand of JANAVB010037819.1, from coordinate 5,553,235 downwards.
TGCAGAATATGATATTGTAGTCGTATAAAATTTGTTGGGTGTAAGTCTTACCACCGAGCGAGATTTGGATGTGGTTGGGAATATCCTTCGATAGATCCAGTTCCATGCAGATTTTAGCATAGTTCCCCTTAGAGAGGTTGCGGGTTTCTTCCGCCGACGCCACAAACGTTCCGAAGGAGCTGGCTATCCTCCGCAGCGCTGCGGGGACGAAGCAAATAAGGGGCAGGTTCGGAAGGGTAACCCATGCGGAGTCTTCTTTATATATATATATATATATATATATATATATATATTAATATATATATATATTTATATTATTAATATATAAAATATATATATATATATATATATATATATATATATATATATATATATAATATATATATATATATATATATATATGTATTTTTTTTGGAAGAAGAGACTTTTATTGATGTGTAAGGCGCAAAATGTCGAAGCCTATACAGGTAACGTGCCACGCGCGTAAAGACAACAAAAAACAGAAAAAAGCGGCAATCGCGACAAGGGATGATCGCAACCCAAAACGGCTTCGTGCCCTATCGACGCGCATGTTAGCTGCCGGTAATAGCCAAAGCCTCCCAAAAGCTATAGCCGGAGAGTGGTGGTAGCGCCAGGCGCTATGCGCACCTGTCTGGACGCCTCTCTGATCAGTTGTACGGGGTTGTATTGGCGCCCTTTGTACCTCCATTTGTTCCGATTCTTCCACAGGACCCAAATGCTTGCGGCCGCCCTTCATATATATATATAAAAGCCTACAAGTACATTTTTTTCTTACGGCCAAAAATAAAAATAATGTTGAATAAGTGAAAGGTATATTGTTTATATAGGCCCAAACATAAAATAATTTATGAAAAATATTTGAGAGACCAAGACCCATCCCAATGAAAATATTTTTTTAAAAATTATTTATCCAATCCTCAACCAAAAATCCAAAGGCCCACAAAAAAAGTAATTAAACTAATTACAACCCGTAGTTCCAAAGCACATTAGATAAAATCTCTTATTCAGATAGAGGGAGAGAGCAATTGAGAGAGGAATAGAGAGTGAAGAAGGAGGGGAAAGAAGAAAGAGAAGAAGAAATGAAGAGGAAAGAGAAGAAGACGAAGGAAAGCAGAGGAAGAGTGAAAGAGGATCTATGCTCACCGAGGAACTTTGACGGCACTGCTCCGACGTGGATGCTGATACTTCTACATGACGGAGAGTGGAGGAGCTCACCGCTCGTCGGTGATGGCACGACAGACGAGCGTGGCTAGGAGCAGACCTAGACGGACCAGAAGATCTGTATCCCGATGGTTGAAGGCAGTTGTGAGGATGAAGACGGAGCATGGAAGGTGGTGCTCGGCCAGGTGACTACCGGATATCGAGGTCGATGAGGTAGTCGGGGTGGCCGGATTGGAAGAAGTTTGGTGGTCGCAATGCGGTGGTGCTACAGCGAGAGGAGTCGGTGTCGTGGAGTTATGGAGGCTAGTCACGGTGATAGACGGAGGTGATGATGGCTAGTGGTTGTGATGGCGGCTTAGTAGTGGCGATGGTGCTTGGTCGAAAAGGAAGGCTGGGATTTGAGAGTTGGTGGTGGCTCGGGCGGTTAGGGGTCGTGGTGGTCCGGTGCTGGCAGAGGCGGACCAAGCGGTAGCAATGGTAGAGGCTGGCTGTGCCGGTGGTGGAGGAGTGCAGGGATAGGGCTATAAAATTTCCAGCGAGGGTGGTGGGCTAGATGTGGCTGCGTTGGTGGTTGCAGGTGAAGTTTGGGTGGTTATGGCCGAAGACGTGGAGGCCAAAAAGGAGGCGGCTGTCAAGGGTTCTATTAAGATTAGGGTTAGGTTTAGGATTTAGGGTTTGTTTCAGGTTGTGTCCGACACAAGAAATTGGTAACTGTGAATCGTGTCTGAGTATTGTACAGGAAGGAGGAAGTGTTTGTGGATTCGGATTCGTGTCCGCAATTGTCGGACATAAGAATGTAAATGTAATAGTAGAAGGAAATGGATGGACACGGACACGGTGCACGAACACGATTTGTTGATTGCGACGATGATGATGATGGCTATGGCTAATGGTGATGTGGTCGATTCAGGATTAGTAGGATTTTTGGAGGAAATAAGGAGAAAGCTCTCCTTATATAGGTGGTGATAATTTCTAGTTGGATAAGGATTAGAATCCTAGAAACCCCAATAGATAATCTTACCATTAATTTAAATAAAATAAAATTTAAATCAATATAATCTTAATCAATAATTTAAATATAATAAGTTTCAAAAAAAAACTAAATCCGTCGACTCACAATCCAATAATTGAGCACCACTAATAGTTTAAAATAATATTCAACCTTATCAAATAATTTAAAGTATATTTGCATATTCCAAATCTTAATGAAAATAAATTTAGTAATTCTTTTTATTATAAAAAATTACTAATTTTGTATTACAAAAATTCAAAGAAAATTCATCTTCCAACACAATATTTTAGAAATAAATAAATAAAATAAAGTTTTAAAAATATGGAAAACTTGAGATTAAAAATTCTATAGATAGACTTTTTAATATATATATATATATATATATATATATATATATATTTTTAAGTAGAAGAAATTTTATTGAAAAAAAAGTGTAGCTCCGAAGGAGTGATACAGACAGGGGATGGGCCTGGAAAAACAAAACAGGCTCAGATAGACAAGGTAGTAAAAAGTTAGGATAAAATTCGAAATTACAAAATTACCAAGCCGCAATTTCGAAATTACGAAAATACAAAAATTGAAATTTTGAAATTTCAAAACCGAGGTTTTGAAATTTCGAAAATAAAAACGGTCTGATCGTTGGGTGTGGGGGGGGGTATGGGCACAAAGCCCGAAGGGGGGGGCCACGTGTGGGGGGGGTGGGCATACGCACTCCCCGAGGACAGCGCGAGTCCCGAGGGGACGCTGGACCCGAGGGGGCACAGGTCACGAAGGGGCGCCCGGGCCCGGAGAGCTGCGCCGGGCGGAGGCGACCGCGGGGGGGGGAGCCACGAGGCCGGGAGGGGAACGGGGGGGCGACCGACGAGGAGACCGAGGAGGAAAGGTGGGGAGGGCCGGCGAGAGGACGAGGCGGAGCGGCCTAAGGGGAAGAAAGGACCGCCGGGGGCAACGGGGAACCGGCGGAGGGGTCCCTGGGGACGACCCGGATGGGGCGGACGGAGGGACCCCGGCGAGGGGGCTCCAGGGAGGAAGAAGACGACCTCGACGAGGACTGCACGAAGGGCAGCACCCGGGGGGGGCAAGGCGGGGACGGCGGAGGGGAGCCACTGCGGGAGGGGGGAGCCCATACTCCCCCACTCGCGGAGAAGGGAGCTGCTCGGCATCCGGAGGGAGGTGGGTGCTCCGGCGGAGGGATGCTCGACTCCAGGGAGGAGGAGCCCGGAGAGGGAGGGGGCTGGAGGGAGCCGACGAACCCCAGGCCAGGCGGAGGAGGAGGGGGGGCACCCATACACCCCCCCCGAGCGGTCTGCGGAGGAAGGGGAAGGGGGGCACGACCAACGAGGGCAAGGGGAGCTCGACCACGACCTCGAGGAGGGAGGGAGAGGCCCACGAGGGGGACGGGATCTCGACCACAGGGAGCTCCGTTGGAGGGATGCTCGACTCCAGGGGCGGAGAGAGCCAAGGAGGGGGAAGGGGGAGGGGGGAGCCCATACTCCCCCACTCGCGGAGAAGAGGGCTGCTCGACCTCCGGGGGGAGGGAGCCAGACGAAGGAGAGGGGGGGAGCTCCGGCGGAGGGATGCTCGACTCCAGGGAGGAGGAGCCCGAAGATGGAGGGGGCTGGAGGGAGCCGGAGAGGGAGAAAGGGATCGAACCCCAGGTCAGGCGGAGGAGGAGGGGGGCGCCCATACACCCCCCCGAGCGGCCTGCGGAGGAAGGGGAAGGGGGTCAGCTCAGAGAAGGGAGCTGCTCGACCTCCGGGGGGAGGGAGCCAGACGAAAGAGAGGGGGGGAGCTCCGGCGGAGGGATGCTCGACTCCAGGGAGGAGGAGCCCGAAGAGGGAGGGGGCTGGG
>JANAVB010037819.1:5414190-5544190 GCA_029216955.1 Iris pallida | reverse complement strand
ATAACCAGCATCGCGAAGATGCTTTTACTTCTGAAAATTTCATTGTAATCACTTCTGTAAACAGTTTCAAAAATCACAAAAAAAAGTTTCAAAATAATCATATTTTAGAATTTTTCTCCGATATGGTGTGCGCCCCGACAAACCGGGCGACGTGGTCGCAACCCATGAGCATCGAAAGACGCGTGTGGATGTTGTCGACGTATGGGAACTGACAAAACTAGATTTCGTTGTGCGTGCGTGACAAAATCGATGCATATCCGTCAAGATATCCCGTTTCAACCACTTTACAAACTAGGCCATAACTTTGTGCACGTTCGTTGTATCAAGAAAAAACTTGCGCCAGCAGGAGCATATCATTTTTCTGGTCCTGTTGTAATACCTGTAGTTCGTATTACGTATCTTGGAATACGTGTACGTATTTGTTCTTGTATTGCATATCTCTTAGCTTGGCCCGGTTTATTTTGGGTTGGTTCGGCTAGACTTGGGTTGCCATCATGAACCAAGGGGAGAACCCCTACCTACCACCACCATCATCCTTTATTAACCCATTCCTTTAATTCTCTCTCTTCATTTACTTCTTCTTCTCCCACCATTACTTCTTCAACCACCAGGAGAGTGAGAGAGAGAGAGAGAGAGCTTAGGCAAGTGCATCTTGCTTCATGGAGGAACACAAATTTTATTGTTCTATTCTCTTCTTCACAGCATTCTAAGATACTTTAGTGCTTGGCATTTTCAATTTCCATGGCTAAATTCTTCTAGATCTAAGATCATAGTATTTTCGGATTTCTTGGGTTTTGATCTATTTAACTTTATTATTTCTAAGTTTTGATGGTTCCATGTTGTAGAGAATTTTGTTCTACCCCATTTTGACCTATGGAAGTCCAAATTTAGGCTTACGATGAAGGTTTTATGGAGCTTGGAAGCTATGGGTTCCATGGCCATCCTTCTCAAATTTTCTGAGAAGATGGGTACCCACTTACTCAGCCGCATAGATGGGTACCCACTTACCCAGCCGCATGAGATTCATTCACTTAGCCGCACGAGATTCATTCACTTAGCCGCATGAGATTCATTTTACTCAGCCGCATAGATGGGTACCCACTTACTCAGCCGCATAGATGGGTACCCACTTACTCAGCCGCATGAGATTCATTCACTTAGCCGCATAAGATTCATTTTACTCAGCCGCATAGATGGGTACCCACTTACTCAGCCGCATAGATGGGTACCCACTTATCCAGCCGCATGAGATTCATTCACTTAGCCGCATGAGATTCATTCACTTAGCCGTATGAGATTCATTTTACTCAGCCGCATAGATGGGTACCCACTTACTCAACCACATAGATGGGTACCTACTTACCCAGCCGTATGAGATTCATTCACTTAGCCGCATGAGATTCATTTTACTCAGCCGTATGAGATTTATTTTACTCAGCCGCATAGATGGGTACCCACTTACTCAGCCGCATAGATGGGTACCCATCTACTGCCGCATGAGCCCCCAATTCACCCTTGGCCGTATAGTATCTAATTTGATTGTTTTTCTTGTCCTATTTGGCTGGTTTATGGTCAGAATTTCTTCCAACTCCCAACATAAAAGTTGTAGATCTTTTCCTTGGCTTCAAGAATATGTTATTAACTATTTATGCAACTTTTCTCATTTATAATGTTGTAAGGATGGAACACGATAGTGGCCCGTCATGGCGCACTCTTGATAAGTAACCCTGACATGATACACCTCGATATGTTGTTGCGACAGCTAGCACGACATGACAAGTATGAAAGACCTGGACACCGTGGGCGATTGTGTTTGTACAAATAAATTGATACTGTCTTACATCATGTCTAGGATGGGGATCCCTGAGTACGACGGTCAGGGGTACCTACTGAAATTGACTAAGGCTAATTAACTAGAATGATTCATTAGTCATGAAGAGATTTCCAGCTACAGGCAATCCCGTTATCTGGGCGCATTAAGTGGAATTGTAGCCTACCGATGAGTAGGGCACATTTCCAGCACACAGTCATGTGGTGCACCCTTTATAAATAGACATTCGACTCGGATAACCGGATGGTCTGCAGGGCTTGTGGCTGTTGGGATAATCTCATTGCATCTTGCTAGTAACTAGGCTGTGATAACCCTAGTTAGTTAAAAGTATTAAGCCGTACTCTTGATTGGCCGTGATTGATTGGATGAAGTTTATTCCAGCTTAGTCTTATCCTGATCCTGTGCAATATTGGGACATGACCTGATTATTGATGCTTGCCTTAACAATAACGATCAGGGGTCCAGTTCTGTTCAGGCAAAGGGTTACAACCCCGGTCCTTGTTTGGTTTAAGGGTTGTAACCTGGCTCCCGGAGCAGTTCTGTGTCCTCTCTTCGTTTATTGTCCTATTGCAACCCCATGCCATTCTCGTCATGTTCTTTTACCTTATTTCAATACCATGATTATTTATACTGGCCTTAGCAATAAAGATCAGGGGTCCAGTTCTGTTCAGGCGAAGGGTTACAACCCCGGTCCTTGTTTGGTTTAAGGGTTGTAACCTGGCTCCCGGAGCAGTTCTGTGTCCTCTCTTCGTTTATTGTCTCCACTATACCAATAGTATTTGAGACGAGTTTCTATTCAGGTGAAGGGTTACAACCCCGGTCCTTGTTTGGTTTAAGGGTTGTGACCTGGCTACTTGAATGGTTTCTTCGTACTCAGTTTACTGTTGTTATCTCTATTACTATCAGTTCTTTATTTACTATCTTTAATATTCTATTGTGATAGACTGGTTTTAGTTCCTAAGTGAAGCCTCCTTTGTGGCACTTGCTCTTTCTGGGGTTTGACCCAGCTAGTTTTGTGTGGCCAGATATCGGAGCAGCACCAGAGGATCCACCTGTCTTCCAGCCAGATGGTGACCACCAGGCGTAACCCTGGCAACGAGTGGATTTCTTTTTGTTCTCCCACTTTATTGTAAAATTATTCTTTTGAGGCGTTTAGCCGGCGAGCACGTGTTAGCTCGTATTGCACCTTTAATTACTTTCTGCCTACGGGCTGTAACATGATTGACAAATCCTAGGGTTGATCATGTATGACTGAAACTCTTGCTAGTCCTGACATTTTGTACGACTAGCTTCATGATCATCCGAATATGTAATGTATGGGACGTCTTGCTATTATATATTTGGTGTTCTGACATCTTGTAACTGTTATTACATTGCTTGAGATTGAGACAATAGGCTTGTTCTTGAACATAGGAGACTGATGGCTTGTAGTTAAACCCTCATATATCTAGACAGCCGTGACCGTATAGTGACGTGGATTCTATTTCATTATACGTAGCTGGCTATGTCTGCCCCCGCTCTCCAGTATTCTGGTTCTGGGGCGTGACATGGTTTAAGTGGTGGCCCATGCAGGTCTTGTAAATCAAGATATGTGAGGGTTTACCGAATAGATGTCTCAATCAGTATTCGTCCTTGATCTCTGCTCCTATCTTCAAATCCCTGAGAATCTTGACCTGATCACATGCTTGTATCGTTGATCTGTCCTGGTCCCTCTTTATTGTTCCCTATGTCGTCTTCTTCAGTGGCATTGTTCCTGGAGCTGCCGATCAGCAAGACGGAGCACCTCCCGTGGACCAGCAGCAACCTGGGGATCAAGCCCAGCATTCAGGAGTAGCCTCCAGAGTCATGCCTACCGGAGGAGAGCCACCAATTCAGCCCGTCCAGCCTGCAGAGCCTGATGATGGCACTTTGGTGGGTCTCATCAGGACCCTATTAGCTTTCCAGGATCGTCGTGGAGATGCCTTGCACCAGGCGGTGGCAGATGCTTTGACCAGAGGCGGTCATCAGGGTAATAGCGCGGCCAACGGCTTCAAGCGCTTGAACCCTCCCTTCTTCGACGGCAGTGAAGATGCGATCGCTGCAGATGCATGGCTTCAGGACACCGAGGTGATTCTAGAAGCAGCCAGGACTCCAAAGAACGAGAAGGTGGCCGTGGTACGCCTGCAGTTACTAGATCTTGCCCGTAGCTGGTGGGCAGCACAGGCCGAAGGATTAGTGGCCCCTATTTCATGGGCAGTATTCAGAGAGAGATTCCAGACCAAGTATTTTGATGCTGTAGCTCGGTATGATCTACAAACGAGGTTCACCAATCTGAAGCAGATGGACAGGACAGTCGATGGATATACGGCCAAGTTTTCTAGACTCGGTCGGTTTGCTTCCACCTTGGTGGCAACCGAGTATGATAGAGCCCAGCGATTCTAGCAAGGGCTTCACCTGGAGATTCTATTGGCAGTTAAACAGTTTGAGCATCAGACTTTTAATGCAGTCTTGAGAGCAGCTAGGAGGCATGAGTACACCTCCCAGAGGATTGTGGATAGGACCGGAGGTCGGAAGCGATCTCACGGTCAGATGAATCAGTCATCAGCACCAGCCCCGGCAGCCAGGGCTTTAACCATTGGAGCCCCGAGGCGGGCGACCTCAGTGATGTCGGTTCAGCATTCAGCCCCGATGCACCCTCAGCAGCAGAAGCAGAAGCAGTCTTCCGCAGTAGGATGTTCACACTGTGGGAAGCCAGGACATGTGGTATCAGAGTGTCGCAGAGCACAGGGTTTGTGCTTGGCTTGTGGTGCCCCAGACCACAGGATTGGAAACTGCCCGAATTGGGGGAGTTCATCCTCAGCCCTCACTAGTCCTTCAGTTAGAGGACCAGCACCAGTCCAGCCGCAGCAGCAGCTGCAGTACCCGTTTCCGAGGCCATTGTCGACGCAGGCCCAGGCTTTCCAGCAGCAGAGACCGCAGCAGTATGCCCAAGCCCAAGCCCTGATCCAGAGTAGACAGAGGAATTTTCAGCAGAGGGGACCCGCACCCAGAGGACATGGTCAAGTGCTGGCTTTGACCATGGGAGAGGAAGGAATAGCACCAGGTGAGGTGGTGGCAGGTACTATTCTCGTCAACACCTTTCCAGCTTCAGTATTATTTGATTCTGGTGCCTCGCATTCATTTATGTCTGTACGATTCGCGACACGGGTAGGATTGGAGCCCGAGTCATTATCAGTGAGGCTCAATATACTTACTGGTAACGGACTTGTGGGAGTAGATAGGGTATTTTTCTCGTGTCGGATCGTAGTTAGCGGTAGAGAATTCCCCGCTAGATTAATAGAGTTCCCGATGGCCGATTATGATGTGGTCTTAGGGATGGATTGGTTGAGGGACCAGTATGCTAGGATAGACTGCCACATTGGCAGGATTGTTTTTAGCATTCCAAGCGAGCCAGAGTTTTCTTTCTCCCGAGGCGAAGTTGAACCTTCTACTCCAGTATTGCGGATGGCAGTAGCAGCAGTGCAGTTACCCCGAATAGTAGAAGAGTTTCCAGATGTTTTTCCAGAAGAGCTTCCAGGGATGCCGCCAGAGCGAGAGATCGAGTTCACCATAGACTTGATTCCTGGGACAGCTCCAGTGTCGGAGAGAGTCTACAGGATGGCGCCGTCAGAGCTAGAGATATTGTACAAGATGATTGAAGAACTCAGAACCAAGGGATTCATTCGTGCTAGTGGATCGCCTTGGGGAGCCCCGATGCTTCTTGTGAAAAAGAAGGATGGTACGTCCAGGTTATGTGTAGATTATCGTACCTTGAACTCAGTGACAATCAAGAACAGATACCCTCTTCCGAGGATAGATGACTTATTTGATCAACTCCAAGGGGCAGCAGTGTTCTCAAAGATCGACTTACGATCAGGATACCATCAGATCAGAGTCAGAGAGCAGGACATCCCGAAGACAGCTTTTAGATCCCGGTATGGGCATTGGGAGTTCCTTGTTATGCCCTTTGGAGCAACCAATGCGCCGGCAGTATTTATGGACCTCATGAATCGTATCTTCATGCCTTATTTGGATCAGTTCGTGATTGTGTTCCTAGATGACATCCTGGTCTATAGCAAGAGTGAAGCGGAGCATGAGCAGCATCTCAGAGTTGTTCTTCAGATCCTCAGAGAGCACCAGCTGTATGCCAAGTTTAGTAAATGCGAGTTCTGGCTCGATCGTATTTCGTACTTGGGTCATATCATCACCCGAGGAGGAGTAGAAGTAGATCCCCAGAAGATTGTGGCCATTGAAACGTGGCCGGTACCTAGCACAGTTGCAGAAGTTCGCAGTTTTCTTGGATTGGTCGGTTACTACCGGCGATTTGTTTCAGACTTTGCTCGGATTTCAGCGCCATTGACCCAGTTGACCCGTAAGGATGTGCAGTTTGCTTGGACAGCAGAGTGCCAGGATTCTTTTGAGAAGTTGAAGCGAGGCTTGATGACGGCTCCTATTCTCACGCTTCCAGATGGGACCGGAGGATTCTCAGTGTACTGTGATGCTTCAGGCAGAGGTTTAGGATGTGTTCTGATGCAGCATAGGAAGGTAATAGCTTATGCGTCATGACAACTTCGTGATCATGAGAGGAATTACCCAACCCATGACTTGGAGCTGGCAGCAGTAGTGTTTGCACTTAAGTTGTGGAGACACTACCTGTATGGAGATAGGGTAGAGATTTTCACCGACCATAAGAGTCTGAAGTATGTTTTCACCCAGAAAGATCTTAACATGCGTCAGAGGAGATGGCTAGAACTACTTGTAGATTATGATGTCAACTTGCAGTATCATCCTGGGAAGGCCAACGTTGTTGCAGATGCATTGAGCAGGAGAGCCGGAGTTTATTTCCTAACAGCGCAGCCAGAACTGTTAGCAGATCTTCAGAAGATGGGTATAGAAGTTGTTCTTCCTTCCAGTGTGGCATTGATGGCCAGTATACAAGTTCAGTCTACTATAGTCGCGAGGATCCGGATGGCGCAGTCAGCAGATTCCAAGCTTCAGCGACTCAGAGCAGAGTGTGAGGCAGGACGAAGACCAGAGTCATGTATTCGTGAGGATGGTACACTTCGACATGGTAATCGTCTTTGTGTACCCAGTGGAGATATCAGGCAGGAGATCCTGTCAGAGGCTCACAGTTCGCAGTATTCCATCCATCCCGGTGGCACGAAGATGTACCGTGATATCCGCCAGCACTTTTGGTGGAATGGCATGAAGAGGGAGATAGCTCGGTTTGTCTCTCGGTGTTTGGTTTGCCAACAAGTTAAAGCTGAACATCAGAGGCCGGCTGGACTTCTTCAGCCCTTGCCGATCCCAGAATGGAAGTGGGAGCATGTGACCATGGATTTTGTGACCGGATTGCCTAGATCCCCAGCTGGTAGAGATGCTATCTGGGTTATAGTTGATCGGCTTACGAAGGTGGCTCACTTTCTTCCGTTCAGAATAGGTCAGTCGACGGCTCAGCTAGCGGAGATGTATCTTCGGCAGATTATCAGATTGCACGGAGTACCAGTCAGTATCACCTCGGACAGAGATTCGAGATTCATGTCGCACTTTTGGCGCAGCTTGCAAGAGAGTTTGGGGACTCGCCTCCAGTTCAGCTCAGCATATCACCCGCAGACAGATGGCCAGTCAGAACGTACGATCCAGACTCTTGAAGACATGTTGCGGTCATGTACACTTGACTTCGGTGGTTCATGGGAAGATCACTTGCACCTGGTAGAATTCTCGTACAATAACAGTTTCCAGGCCAGTATCCAGATGGCCCCGTTCGAGGCGCTGTATGGTAGGAAGTGCAGATCCCCGCTAGCCTGGGATGATGTTGGAGAGAGACAGATGCTCGGTCCAGAAATAATTGCCTAGACAGTTGAAGTGGTCAGGAGAGTCCGAGATCATCTTCGAGTTGCACAAGATCGCCAGCGTCATTGGGCCGATTCTCATCGGCAACCCCTTGAATTTTCTGTCGGCAACCATGTATTATTTAGGATCTCGCCTACCCGTGGCGTCATTCGTTTCGGCGTACGGGGCAAGCTTAGTCCTAGGTATATAGGACCGTTTGACATTCTGGAGCGAGTAGGAGATGTATCCTATCGTCTCGCTCTTCCGCCGTCGCTAAGCGAGGTGCATGACGTGTTCCATGTATCCCAATTACGACGGTATATCCCGGACCCAAGCCATATCCTGGATCATTCAGAATTGGTTGTTGGTACCAACCTTTCGTATGAGGAGAGGCCCGTGTCTATATTAGACCGAAGAGAGAAGACACTCAAGAACAAGACTATCAAGTTAGTCCGAGTTGCTTGGGGTCATCACTCTTTGGGTGAGTCAACGTGGGAGCGTGAAGATGACATCCGATCGCGATATCCCGACCTGTTTGACTCATGAGGTATAATGTCTATCTTATGTCTCATGCCATCGATTCCTTGCTTGCATGATTGATTGTTTGTCTAGTTATAACTTGCTTGTGATTAGTATAGCTTGTTCTTGCCACTCTAGCCTCTTGATTAAATTCCGAGGACGGAATTCTTTTAAGGTGGGTAGAGTTGTAATACATGTAGTTCGTATTACGTATCTTGGAATACGTGTACGTATTTGTTCTTGTATTGCATATCTCTTAGCTTGGCCCGGTTTATTTTGGGTTGGTTCGGCTAGACTTGGGTTGCCTTGGTTCATCATGAACCAAGGAGAGAACCCCTACCTACCACCACCATCATCCTTTATTAACCCATTCCTTTAATTCTCTCTCTTCATTTACTTCTTCTTCTCCCACCATTACTTCTTCAACCACCAGGAGAGTGAGAGAGAGAGAGAGAGAGCTTAGGCAAGTGCATCTTGCTTCATGGAGGAACACAAATTTTATTGTTCTATTCTCTTCTTCACAGCATTCTAAGACACTTTAGTGCTTGGCATTTTCAATTTCCATGGCTAAATTCTTCTAGATCTAAGATCATAGTATTTTCGGATTTCTTGGGTTTTGATCTATTTAACTTTATTATTTCTAAGTTTTGATGGTTCCATGTTGTAGAGAATTTTGTTCTACCCCATTTTGACCTATGGAAGTCCAAATTTAGGCTTACGATGAAGGTTTTATGGAGCTTGGAAGCTATGGGTTCCATGGCCATCCTTCTCAGATTTTCTGAGAAGATGGGTATCCACTTACTCAGCCGCACAGATGGGTACCCACTTACCCAGCCGCATGAGATTCATTCACTTAGCCGCATGAGATTCATTTACTTAGCCGCATGAGATTCATTTTACTCAGCCGCATAGATGGGTACCCACTTACTCAGCCGCATAGATGGGTACCCACTTACTCAGCCGCATGAGATTCATTCACTTAGCCGCATGAGATTCATTTTACTCAGCCGCATAGATGGGTACCCACTTACTCAGCCGCATAGATGGGTACCCACTTACCCAGCCGCATGAGATTCATTCACTTAGCCGCATGAGATTCATTCACTTAGCCGCATGAGATTCATTTTACTCAGCCGCATAGATGGGTACCCACTTACTCAACCGCATAGATGGGTACCCACTTACCCAGCCGCATGAGATTCATTCACTTAGCCGCATGAGATTCATTTTACTCAGCCGCATGAGATTTATTTTACTCAGCCGCATAGATGGGTACCCACTTACTCAGCCGCATAGATGGGTACCCATCTACTGTCGCATGAGCCCCCAATTCACCCTTGGCCGTATAGTATCTAATTTGATTGTTTTTCTTGTCCTATTTGGCTGGTTTATGGTCAGAATTTCTTCCAACTCCCAACATAAAAGTTGTAGATCTTTTCCTTGGCTTCAAGAATATGTTATTAACTATTTATGCAACTTTTCTCATTTATAATGTTGTAAGGATGGAACACGATAGTGGACCGTCATGGCGCACTCTTGATAAGTAACCCTGACATGATACACCTCGATATGTTGTTGCGACAGCTAGCACGACATGACAAGTATGAAAGACCTGGACACCGTGGACGATTGTGTTTGTACAAATAAATTGATACTGTCTTGCATCATGTCTAGGATGGGGATCCCTGAGTACCACGGTCAGGGGTGCCTACTGAAATTGACTAAGGCTAATTAACTAGAATGATTCATTAGTCATGAAGAGATTTCCAGCTACAGGCAATCCCGTTATCTGGGCGCATTAAGTGGAATTGTAGCCTACCGATGAGTAGGGCACATTTCCAGCACACAGTCATGTGGTGCACCCTTTATAAATAGACATTCGACTCGGATAACCGGATGGTCTGCAGGGCTTGTGGCTGTTGGGATAATCTCATTGCATCTTGCTAGTAACTAGGCTGTGATAACCCTAGTTAGTTAAAAGTATTAAGCCGTACTCTTGATTGGCCGTGATTGATTGGATGAAGTTTATTCCAGCTTAGTCTTATCCTGATCCTGTGCAAGATTGGGACATGACCTGATTATTGATGCTTGTCTTAACAATAACGATCAGGGGTCCAGTTCTGTTCAGGCGAAGGGTTACAACCCTGGTCCTTGTTTGGTTTAAGGGTTGTAACCTGGCTCCCGGAGCAGTTCTGTGTCCTCTCTTCGTTTATTGTCTTATTGCAACCCCATGCCATGCTCGTCATGTTCTTTTACCTTATTTCAATACCATGATTATTTATACTGGCCTTAGCAATAAAGATCAGGGGTCCAGTTCTATTCAGGCGAAGGGTTACAACCTCGGTCCTTGTTTGGTTTAAGGGTTGTAACCTGGCTCCCGGAGCAGTTCTGTGTCCTCTCTTCGTTTATTGTCTCCACTATACCAATAGTATTTGAGACGAGTTTCTATTTAGGTGAAGGGTTACAACCCCGGTCCTTGTTTGGTTTAAGGGTTGTGACCTGGCTACTTGAATAGTTTCTTCGTACTCAGTTTACTGTTGTTATCTCTATTACTATCAGTTCTTTATTTACTATCTTTAATATTCTATTGTGATAGACTGGTTTTAGTTCCTAAGTGAAGCCTCCTTTGTGGCACTTGCTCTTTCTGGGGTTTGACCCAGCTGGTTTTGTGTGGCCAGATATCGGAGCAGCACCAGAGGATCCACCTGTCTTCCAGCCAGATGGTGACCACCAGGCGTAACCCTGGCAACGAGTGGGTTTCTTTTTGTTCTCCCACTTTATTGTAAAATTATTCTTTTGAGGCGTTTAGCCGGCGAGCACGTGTTAGCTCGTATTGCACCTTTAATTACTTTCTGCCTACGGGCTGTAACATGATTGACAAATCCTAGGGTTGATCATGTATGACTGAAACTCTTGCTAGTCCTGACATTTTGTACGACTAGCTTCATGATCATCCGAATATGTAATGTATGGGACGCCTTGCTATTATATATTTGGTGTTCTGACATCTTGTAACTGTTATTACATTGCTTGAGATTGAGACAATAGGCTTGTTCTTGACCATAGGAGACTGATGGCTTGTAGTTAAACCCTCATATATCTAGACAGCCGTGACCGTATAGTGACGTGGATTCCATTTCATTATACGTAGCTGGCTATGTCTGCCCCCGCTCTCCAGTATTCTGGTTCTGGGGCGTGACACCTGTATGCCAAGTTTGGTCCGATTTTGAGAAGGTTCGACCGAACGCCTTTTTGGCGGGCCCGCGATCCCCTCCAACGGGCAAAATTGTGCATGGCCTACCGGAATCTAACTTTGTACATACGGTTGGGTTCGTCTCCTTAAATCGGACCCGTAGATATATAGTTTGATGACTTTAAAGACCGTAGGTACTGGCATGCGTTTCGGTGTAAAACGGGTCCAACGGTGGACATCGTTTTAACCTAAAATTATGATTTTGTCCCTGTTCCATAATTTGACTTTTGGACAGGCATTTTCTAGACATATCTTTTATACCAAATATGTTCGTGATGTTTGTTTCAGCAATTAACATTGGATATATGGGAATATTGGGCTAAAGTATTTTGGAGGCTAATAGTATTAGTATGTTATGGGTGGAACCCTAATACTTGATCCTTCTACTGTTGTCTAGTTTGGACTAGGAGCACAACTTCAATTGTGGACCGAGGCAAGTACTCCATATATATGTTTCTCAATTTTAAATAAATACAATTTATTTTATTTCCTAAATTATCATGAATCATATTGCGACATAATTTTTGACAGGAATCATGACTCGTGATTTTGTATCGCATTAATTTATTTCAAAGACATCTTTGAATCCTATTTGCTATAAATTTTTGAATCATGAATCAAAGACATCAAGTTCTGAATCTTGCTTGATAAGATTTTTTGAATTACGATGAAAGGGGAAATACTGAGTAGATGTGTGGTCAACCCATTCTAGTCCGAAGCATAGCTTGACATACATGCATGTATGTCCAAGCTTGAACAGTCTGAATCTAAACCTTAGTTGGCCACATGTCGAACAATATTTCAAATCACATAGTTTACTAGTTGTGTACCCTTGATTCATTGTCTGATTCAGTGACTAGTTTAAACATGTTTTATTACGATTCTCATAATTTTTTATGTTGCAGGTTGCATTTCATTATAGTGTTCGTTGTATTGTCTGGTTCAGTTTTCTATTTACTTTTCATGCTTTATTTCTTATTGCATGACATTATACGGGAGATATACTTTGCTCAATTATTGACCAGATCGTTATCTACCGGGTGATAACAGGTTAGCATGTAGGAATGCCTTGGAGGATTAAGAATAAATTTAGATCATTGATGTATCTTCATAATGTATATTATTTCGAGGATTTGCCGGATTTGTCTCTGGGATGAGATAGACATGTATTATGTACGAAAAGAGATATAGTGGACTGTGATCATGTAAGTGTTTGCTGGATTGTTTCGCTTTCCAGTTCTGTGATTGGGCATAGATCTATATCATGATCATTTGGTGATTCTCAAGGTTTAGACAGCTAACTACATTCGATTCTACGGCGTAGTCTGGACGCGCTCACAACCCGTACCCGATCATGCGGGCGCGAGGCATGACAAGTCCTTCAGATAAAAGCTCGTGGTTGTTAAGTTGTTGTGCCCTTCGTATCAAAGTACAAGGTGTAAGGAGTTGCAAACACATCGGATTCAAAGCTTGTATTTCAATATTGTGAATATAGTAGATATCTCCGTTGTACTCTATTCACCCCCTCTAAAGTTGCATAATGGTCCTATACCCAGGATCTCGACAACAATCAAATATCAACCAAATGCCATGTGGTAGTTAGGCTGCGACATGCGCGCAGTTATAACTGTATTCTGTTCAGAGCATCACATGGCAGCCAAAATCATACGTGTAGCGCTAATGCGCACAGACATCTCATTTTAGAATCCTATAAATAGAAGGAGCCTTCCTTCATCCCACACATGAAGAGTTTCGTAGGAAATTGAGAGAGCCCCATTGTTGCCTTCCTTACTACTGAGGAGAGACATACAATCCTCTTTCATAGCCAGATCATCAACGGAGTAAAGGAGGCAGTAGCTGTACTCAATCTTCATCGCCACACTTCCCCAGAATCAAAAAACTTTGAACTCAGTTCCTGTTTATGATTCCTTTGTACTTCTTTGAGTTTGTTATACAAAAGTTTGTTCAACTTCTTGTTAATAGCAAACATGGTTCATCTCCCGCCAAAATCTAACAGTTATTATTTTATAAGAAAAATTGTCCAAATTTGCTTATTTCTTCGTAAATTTAGAACAATCAATATGTTTTTGCAAATTAGCTATAAACAGCCCCAATTTTTGTGCATCAATGACACGACTCTTGAGTATTTCAAACACCATTCACAAAAGCACTCTTCCTAATAGAGTTTGTTAGCACCGAGAGCACTTTGCAACTCCCATGCACTTGAAGTTGAATAGTCAACAGAGCAAAGCGATCATAAATCGATCGAGCCTCTACCTCTGCACTTTTTCGATCCCTTTCTTATGTATGAATTATTTGTGTAATTATGTACTTGTAATAGGATTTCTTTATTATACACAAGATATAAAAGTTTTCTTAAATATAATTGTTCTCCCTTTTTTTTAATCAAAAATATAGATATTTTGTTAATTCATTCACAATAAATATGATCTAGTATATTGTGTCATTGTAATGCCTGTGGTTCGTATTACGTATTCTTGGAATACGTGTACGTATTTTATTCTTGTATTGCATGATTCATTGTTTAGTTTTCTTCTTGGCTTGGCTTGGTTTACTCTCGGTTTGGGTTGGCTTGGTTCGGCCGGCCCAATGCTTGGTTCATCATGGGCCAAGGGTGGAACACCTTAGCCTATGCTTCTCCTTCATTTCCACCACAACCCCCCTCTTTATTATCCCCACCAACCTTCTCTCTCCTCCATAATTCTCATTTACTTCTCCTTCCCCCACCATTACTCTTCCCCAACCAACCAAGAACACCATAGGCAAGTGCAACTTGCTTCCACAAGAGAACTCCTTTTGATGGTTTCATTAGCTTCTCCTCATGATTCTAAACCACATTAGAACTTGTCATTTTCCATTTTGAGGCTTTAATTCTTGTAGATCTAGAGTCTTGCTATTTTCGGATTTTTGGTGGTTTTGATCTATCAAACTTCCTTGTTTTCAAGTTTTGATGGTTCCTTGTTGTAGAGAATTTTATTCTACCTAATTTTGACATTTGGAAAGTTGGATTCGGACTTGTTTTGACCAAGATATGGACTGTTGAAGCTTAGATTCAACTTTAGAATTCTTGCTGTTCTTGCCATTTGGAGAAGACAGTGAACAGTGAGCTAGCTTTTTAGCTTACGCCACTGAGCTGTACGCTGCTCTTTAGCGAGCGTACGCTAGCCTTGGTACGCTGCTCTTTAGCGAGCGTACGCTAGCCCTGATACGCTGCCTGTTGGCAGCGTGTCTTTTGCGTACGCTAGCGTGAGCGTGCCCTAGACCCTTTCGTACGCTAGCTCAAGCGTACGCAGTCTTGAGCGTACGCTAGCTTGAGCGTACGCTGACCTGTAGCTTGAGCGTGCCCTTGTGTACGCTGACCCTTGCGTACGCTTCCCATTGGAAGTGTATGGACCCTTTGGTACGCTAGCTTGAGCGTATGCTGACCTGTAGCTTGAGCGTACGCGTGCCTTGGTACGCTAACTTAAGCGAGCAAGGTGTACGCTGGCCTGAGCATAGTTTGACCTGAGCGTATGGCCTTTGGCTGACTTGGCCTTATGTCAGCGTGTTAGATTTGGTTTTATTTTCCTTAAGCTTGGCTCTTTTATAGCCCTGTATATTGATATTTTATTAGATAGTTTACGTCCATTTTAAATCCTTACGCCTTTTGTCCTGAACTTGATAATCACGAATTTACTTGATATGTTTGGAATTGACAATTGAGCATGACCTGATAGTGACCCGTAGTGGTGCACTCCTGACATGAGTAACCTGACATGACCTGATAGTGGCCCGTCGTGGCGCACTCCTGACAAGTACACTTGACCTGATGACCTGACATGGTTATCTCGAATAGCTGTTGCGACGGCTACCTGACATGACATGACCTGTATAATAACCTGGACACCGTGGACGATTGTGCTTGTATAAATAATCCAGTCTTGTCTTGCATCATGTCTAGGAGGGGACTCCTGAGTACCACGGTCAGGAGTACCTATTGAAATAAACTAAGGGCTAATAACTAGATTAATACATTAGTCATGAAGAGATTTCCCAGCTACAGGCAATCCCGTTACCTGGGCACGCCTTGGGATCTGTAGCCTGCCGTCGAGTAGGGCACATTTTCAGCACACTGTCATGTGTTGCACCCTTCAAGCTACCTAAGGGTACATTCGTTTCCTGGACGATGTACCCACCTGAATTCAACTCTAATCTTTTAACCCGGGGAACCTGGATGGTCTGCAGGGCTTGTGGCTGTGGAACAATCTCACTGCATTTTGTTAGTAATTAGGCTTGTGACAATCCTAGTTACTTAAAGTATCAAGCCGTAATTCTTGCTTGGCCGTGAAGTGATTGGATGGAGTCTAACCAGTCTAGTCTTGCCCGGATCCTGTTCCAGATTATTGAATGACCAGAATGCTTGTATTTATTTTACCGATAAATGGTGAGAATTCCAAGTTCTGTTCAGACGAAGGGTTACAACCCCGGTCCTTTTTTGGTTTACGGGTTGTAACCTGGTTATCTGAATAGTTCCATGGTTATCTCGTCGTATATCATCCTGGTGTATTTTCCTTATTTCCAATTCTTACTTTTATTTATATCTTGTGCTGATTGCTGGTTTTAGTTCTTAAGTGAAGCCTCCTTTGTGGCACTTGCTCTTTCTGGGGTCTGACCCAGCTGGTTTTGTGTGGCCAGATTTCGGAGCAGCTGCAGAGGATCTACCGACCTTCCAGCCAGATGGTGGCCATTAGACGGAACCCTGGCAACGAGTGGGTTATTTTTGGCTCTCCCACTCTATTGTAAAAATATTCTTTTGAGGCGTTTAGCCGACGAACACCTGTTTAGCTCGATTGCACTTTACTTTCTGTCTGCCTACGGGCTGTAACATGATTGACAGATCCTAGGGTTGATCATGTATGACTAAACTCTTGCTAGTCCTAACATTTTGTAACGACTAGCTTCATGATCAGCTGAATATGTGATATTTGGGATGCCTTATTATTGTATATTTAATGATCATACATCTTGTGACTTTTACTTACTTGCTTATGATTGAGACACTAGGCTTGTTCATGACCTTAAAAGACTGCTGGCTTGTAGATAAACCCTCATGTATCCTAGACAGCCGTGACCGTATAGAGAGGTGGGTTGCACTTCTATATACGTATGTCACGACCCGGTCCCCAAATACTTGGGTCGAATCGGATCATGCCCAGCCTGCACCGTTGATGAGACGGCGGCAGTAAGCTGTAATCCATATTGCAGGTAAATCAACAACAAGTTTGAATTTAAAAGTTGCCACAACATTTATTCGATAATAAACTTGTCCAGTACAAAAGTTTAAAAGATCCAAAAAAAAACTGAAATAAGACTAGCTAACACCAACAGCATCTAAGGAGACGCCGATCCATCGTCGTCAGGTAGTACCGCCGGGTACCGAACAGGATTGTTGAACATTAGCTCTGTGCCACCAGATACTCTAGAAAGATCAACCTCAGAGTAACCTAAAATGTTGGTCTCCAGTCAGGAGTGAGCAAAGTACAGTTCATGCAAATTTTAACAATTAAAATGACAATTTATAACATGCATTTTTAAACAGTTTGAAAATGAACAATTTTGAAATAGTACAGTACAGTGATATGAATAGGTAAAGAATATGACCGGTTTGGGTACATTTGTATCCTAGCGATACGGTATGGCTTGTCCCCGTGTGAAGAGGGGAAAGCTAACACATTCATTATCCTAAGTTTGGATTTGGTCATATCCAGTACACTATTCCCCCAGTCCCCAACAATACGATCAATGCTCCCGAAGGAGTTCGTGTAAACAGTGGTTTAAACTTGCAATGAAACAATTGTGAAAATAATTGTAAAATCTACATAAAATGTACTTGCCTTGAATCTCGACTGGATTGAAAGATGATTCGTCAAGATGTAAACTCAGGTTCTTCCTCAAAATCCTACATTTCGAGAAATTGTCTCAGACTCCAAGTTACCATACTAACTACACTAGTTGCAACCTTTATCTTTTGTCCTAATTAATTTTTTTTACTTGTTCATAACAACACAATCACATATGTACCTAGGTGAGTTTCTATATTATAAATAAAAATCCAATTTTAACCATTTATTTGGAAAACTTCGTTTTTACCAATTTTCATTCGAAAAAACTTTGTATTTATACATAAAGTTATTATTTATTTAATAAGTGAAAATAATGAATTAATCAACTAATTCCTAACATTTATGTGAATATAAATATATAGTCTACTATTTATATTACACTACAACATCCAGAAAAGAAATAAAATGAATCCTAATTATTACATTTTTCCAGCACAAATAAGTAATTGGCTTATGCCCTTACAACTCGATTTACATAAATTAAATAAGACGGAAATGTTGTTAGTCTCAAAATTTAATAACTACAATTTTAACTAAACTAATAAATTCCAAAATAATATTAAAAGAGAATTATAAGTCTCAGACTCTGGTCCAAAATTTCATTTTTAACTACTCTGCCTCAACGTCCGGTCGAACCGGTGCGTTTGCATTTCGTTGGGGCCCAGTAACCAATTATGGTTGTCGCCCAAAATATTATAAAAATAATATTTAATTCAAAAATCATTTTGAAAATCATTTAATAAATTTCCCGAAAATTTCGGCAGCATTCCCTCTATTTTTGGTCAACCCAAAAACTGGGAAATGCTCCGTAAACCTACAGAATAACTCCCGAAACCCGAAATTCATATACATATTTTCCAAAGCCAAACACAACAGAACACAAACCCCACCAAATATCAAACCATGGAAAATCAGCAGAACTTTCCCGAAAATCCGAATACGGGTAATTTCCAAATTTCCTTCGGAAACTCCGAGAATTAGCCTACGAATAGGAAAACCCAGAGAAATAATCATTCTCCAGAGTTCCTTTTCGAAAAGGTTCTCAGACACCCGATTCTCCGAAAATTCCGAAAAACAGAAATTGCAACGTAGAATTTACGTTGTCGAAAAACCAAAATCCTGCTGGATTCGGGGACCAGAAAATTCATCACCGACTAAAAGAAAAGTGGAGTTCCAGAATTATACCCAAACCGAAGTCGAACGGAAACCCGAATCGGGTCTCGGAACCAAACGACACCCCTGGATACGGTGAAGGCGAGCGGTGACGGGCGGCTGGGCCGGGGCGCCGGGGTACAGCGGGAACGGCGCGGGTGAACACGGGGACGGGCCTCGGGAGGTGCTCGGCCCAGAGGGGTCGACCGGGGCGGATGGGGTGCGCCGAATCGGTGGGGGCGGCGAAACTTCAGGAACGGGGGCGGGCGCCGGGTCAGGGGCGGTCCGGATCTGGCCGAGGGAGCTCGGATCTCGCCGGAAAAATTCGCCGGAAAATGGTGGGTTTGGGAGAAATTTGGGGAAAATGATGGTGTGGAGAAGGGACTGATGGTGAGGGTTTAAATAGGGGATGAAAGAGGGGAGTTACCGGAATAGGGAGGCCAACAGTCGGCCGTTGATGGCGAGAACTCCGGCGGTCGGTCGCTCGGAAGTTGGGGGTCGACCATGAAGAAGAAAACCAAAACCGAAGTTTCCTTCGGTTGAAGAATTCCAACCAACAGAGAGTTGGATAACTCTCTCCAAACTAAAGAAAAGCATAACATATAAAGTGAATGGGTTAGAACCAAAAGCCTAACAGAAAGTTACAATAGTCTCAACTCAATGGATTAAATTCAAAAGCCTAAAGATGATAAATAGTGGGTTTGGGCCTAAATATTGAGCTAAGGTTTAATAGGCTTAAAATTTAATTGGTAAAATAGAGCTTTGGACCTAAAATATAATTTATATTTTGTAACTTTGAAAATTATAAAAAAAATACTTTGTACTTCAATTTGGGTCCAGACTGGGCTGACAAACAAAATCCAAGTCCAATTATTTTTGGAAAATAATTTTACACTTAAATATTTATTATCAATTTTAATTAATTTTTCTAACACTATTCTAAAAAATTTATTTAACAATTAAAGATAATAAAATATGCAAACTTAAAAAAAAACTATGGGTTTTACAACCTTCCCTCCTTAGAAAATTTCGTCCTCGAAATTTAAAGAATTAGGTATGACAGGATTTCCACAATTCAAGCAGGCACGCGTATGGTGCTCATAACTCAGGTTCAAACAATAAGAATTTCTAAAGTAGTCGTGAATGAGACAATTTAGGGACAAATTTATGATATGCAGAAAGATACATAAGCGAACCAAAGTACACGAGGTTGATCAGACCATCATGCACCGGCTCTGATTAGACAATATATTAGTGGGTGCACCCAATAAAATACTGTCGTGATCAAGCTTGAAAAAGAAATAGCTTGCAAAACTAGGCTAACTAGCAGCGTATGTCAAGTGCAAAATGAAAAGATAAAGATTTGAAGAAAATAGGAATTAAGATGGCTCAAATTTTCTGATCTTCTTCTCACCTCTGACTGCGCTTGCTACTGGTTTCTCTGGCACTGTAAGGCTTGATCTACTCTCCAGCTCTGAATTGTCCAAAATATTACTTCAGATTCAAGATGCGATTTCTGAACTGTGGATGACGTTGTGCACACCCTCAATGATTAGCTGGTAAAGCTAACCGGTATACTACTTCTCCAACTTGTCTCAAAACTTCAAATGGCCCGATGTACCTGACTTAACTTTCCTGCTCTGCCAAAATTGATCGTTCCTCTGGTAGGAGAAATCTTCACAAAGATGCTATCTCCTTCTTCAAACTCCAGTAGTCGACGATGCTAACTTGATAGTTGTTGTAAGGAAACTCCAATTGTAAATGGTCTTCTCCAAAGCTCTACAAATTCCAAGACGCAAGATCCTCGGCATGTCTTCAAGCGTCTGGATTGACCTCACTGATTGTCCGTCGGTTTGTATTCCATAATTCCAGCAAGTGTGCCTCTCGTACCATGCTGCCAACTTCTCAGTGAATAAACCATACTTAAAAATGAGTTGATCCACAATAATCCAATTGGTATCCTTCCCTCCTTGGGAACAAAGTAATCCTGACACAAAGTCCATCGTTATGCTCCTACTTCCTTAGTCGACTTGTCCAGCAGCTGGTAATGTCCTTCTCCATTCAATTACACCAATTAATGGTACGCATATCCCGATACATGAAATATTGCGACTGGTGCACTTCTTTCATCAGCTCGTTCCTCCATTAGCTAGATAGTACGCAGAGCCTCGTACCATTCTTCAGAGCTCCATCGCTGGTGACTGAGAAACCCTCAAGTGTTCCCACCAACACTTGATCCTTCAGTTTGCAAAGTACCTCGTCTTGAAACTGAGTCTCCTCGACTTTGTCCATCGGAGTCGAACTCACTTGCAACTTCGTCAGTACTGAATCAGCATCCAGCTCCATCCTTCTATCTCCAGGCAGTATGATCTCCAGTCCAAGCTTTTTGATGTCTTGGTGCCGCTTCTTGGTCAAACCATCGATATCAGCTTCAATCGTCTTCGTTTACCCAATATTCCGCTCTTTCTGAGTAGAAATATATTTCAGACTTTTATAGTCCGTATATAATTTTACTCCCTTTCCATAATAATTCCATAGCCTTAAAGCAAGGATACTTACAACAAGTTCTGAATTATGTGTGGGATAGTTCTTCTCATGAGTCCGTAATTGCCTAGATATGTAGACAATTATTTTCCCATGTTGTTGAAGAATACAACCCAGTCTTTTTCCTGAGACATCTCTGTAGATGGTGAAACCACCGGATCCTGCGGGTAGCGCAAGGATTGGTAAGCTTCTTCTACAGCTTCTTAAATGCGTCCAGACAAACTCTTCATTCTTTCGAGTCAGCTTCATCATCGACTCAGCAATCTTGGCAAATTCCTACACAGATTCCAGTAGTATTCCATCAAGTCCAAGAAACCATTGAACTTAGATATACGACTTCTCCACAGCGGCTATCTATCTAGAGTCTATCAAATTTTCTTCTCTTGTGACATTATGGCAAAAACCACATTGTCTAAGAAAATTCATGTCTTGATAGCTTACCAAAAACTTCTTCAAAGTTCCTAGAAATTTCTCAGATGCTCTTCATGTTCTTCTTCAGTCCTTGAGTATATCAGATTTTTGTTATCTAAAGAAAAGACAACAAACTGATTCAATTACTCATAAAAAGACTCTGTTCATGAGATTCATGAACACAACATGAGTATTCATCATTCCAAGAGACATGATCCAAAAATTCAACTACCAGTATTTGGTGTTGAATGTCGTCTTGAGAATGTACTCCTTCATGATCTTAATCTGATGGTAGTCAGTTCTTAAGTTAATCTCCGAAAACCCTTAAGTTCACTCAACTTGGATAGATCATCAGTCAAAAAAAATAATTCTTCAGTGCCCTGATAGTCTACTCTCATCCATATTGTTTTATCCTTCTTGGATACAAACAAGACTGATGCTTCTTAGAGTGAAGCTCCGTCTTATATGAAACCCAACACCTTTAGTCCATTGATCTAATCCTTCATTTCCTTGACTTCCTTCAGGTCAATTCTATAGTATCACTTAGTCATAGGGAAGGAGCTAGGTACTAGGTTAATGGAATATTTCTATGCATAGGGTAATCCAGAAACTATTAGGGAAAAACTTCTATCATGAAGATGTAACTAAGATTTTTATTCATATAAGAGAATTACAACAAAACTCTCATAATTGATCTAGGGACATCTTGTTACAGCTTCTTAGATAATACTACTCAGCAGTCCTAAGTACTATTCTTCATGGTTCTGGTTCTTGCTTGGGCATCTCCATTTTCTTCCTCTTCTAAGATCCTTGATTCTGCTTCATCCCTTCCTACGGTCTGTTGGATAGAGTCCTGAGGTTGTGGCATAATAGACGCTCCGATACGATGATAAGATAAGAGGCAATCCTTAACTTGATGTTCAGCAGATCCACACACCAAACATTGCCTTAATCTCTTGCGACAAATGTTGGCTTGGTGACCAGGTCTCTTACAGTAGGCACAAGCCAAAAGCTTCTTGCAATATGGTTGTCGGACAGGGCCCAAATATCTTCTATTCTCATGGGTATCCCTCGTAGGACGAGGTTCCGCTCCAACTTGGTTTAAAATGGCTAAGGTTGCGTCGTTGATATTCTTCATGACTTCTCTCGAGATATCCATCTGTTCAGCTTGAATCTTCTGATACTCTAGGATTTCTTGAAATAGAGCAACCATCTGAGAGGTGTTCTCTGGTACTGGTGAAGCAACATGAGTGGGTACTTCCTCAAAGAAAAGTAACCCAGTTAAAGGAGAGGTAGGATTTGCCAGTGTGGGGAAAACTTCACTGGATGATTGGTGAGGATGATCAATCAGCTGGTTGGGTGAAAAGCTCTGACTTGACTGAAGAGGCGGGGTTCGATCCGGAGATGATACCACATCGCCAGCAGAGTTGGTTTTGTCAGTGGTCATTCTCTGGAAGGTTTAGGATGCAAGCATAAGCAAGGTAACCTACCAGTCTATAATAAAAATATTTATCATATATAAATCGGTCCTATGTTGTGGAAATTTTGATGTTCTAGTGTTCCTAATTGTTTCTAGTTTTCCTAAATTGTTGATTTAGTTGACCTGCATGGGCCACCACTAAAAACATGTCACGACCCGGTCCCCAAATACTTGGGTCGAATCGGATCATGCCCAGCCTGCACCGTTGATGAGACGGCGGCAGTAAGCTGTAATCCATATTGCAGGTAAATCAACAACAAGTTTGAATTTAAAAGTTGCCACAACATTTATTCGATAATAAACTTGTCCAGTACAAAAGTTTAAAAGATCCAAAAAAAAACTGAAATAAGACTAGCTAACACCAACAGCATCTAAGGAGACGCCGATCCATCGTCGTCAGGTAGTACCGCCGGGTACCGAACAGGATTGTTGAACATTAGCTCTGTGCCACCAGATACTCTAGAAAGATCAACCTCAGAGTAACCTAAAATGTTGGTCTCCAGTCAGGAGTGAGCAAAGTACAGTTCATGCAATTTTAACAATTAAAATGACAATTTATAACATGCATTTTTAAACAGTTTGAAAATGAACAATTTTGAAATAGTACAGTACAGTGATATGAATAGGTAAAGAATATGACCGGTTTGGGTACATTTGTATCCTAGCGATACGGTATGGCTTGTCCCCGTGTGAAGAGGGGAAAGCTAACACATTCATTATCCTAAGTTTGGATTTGGTCATATCCAGTACACTATTCCCCCAGTCCCCAACAATACGATCAATGCTCCCGAAGGAGTTCGTGTAAACAGTGGTTTAAACTTGCAATGAAACAATTGTGAAAATAATTGTAAAATCTACATAAAATGTACTTGCCTTGAATCTCGACTGGATTGAAAGATGATTCGTCAAGATGTAAACTCAGGTTCTTCCTCAAAATCCTACATTTCGAGAAATTGTCTCAGACTCCAAGTTACCATACTAACTACACTAGTTGCAACCTTTATCTTTGTCCTAATTAATTTTTTTTACTTGTTCATAACAACACAATCACATATGTACCTAGGTGAGTTTCTATATTATAAATAAAAATCCAATTTTAACCATTTATTTGGAAAACTTCGTTTTTACCAATTTTCATTCGAAAAAACTTTGTATTTATACATAAAGTTATTATTTATTTAATAAGTGAAAATAATGAATTAATCAACTAATTCCTAACATTTATGTGAATATAAATATATAGTCTACTATTTATATTACACTACAACATCCAGAAAAGAAATAAAATGAATCCTAATTATTACATTTTTCCAGCACAAATAAGTAATTGGCTTATGCCCTTACAACTCGATTTACATAAATTAAATAAGACGGAAATGTTGTTAGTCTCAAAATTTAATAACTACAATTTTAACTAAACTAATAAATTCCAAAATAATATTAAAAGAGAATTATAAGTCTCAGACTCTGGTCCAAAATTTCATTTTTAACTACTCTGCCTCAACGTCCGGTCGAACCGGTGCGTTTGCATTTCGTTGGGGCCCAGTAACCAATTATGGTTGTCGCCCAAAATATTATAAAAATAATATTTAATTCAAAAATCATTTTGAAAATCATTTAATAAATTTCCCGAAAATTTCGGCAGCATTCCCTCTATTTTTGGTCAACCCAAAAACTGGGAAATGCTCCGTAAACCTACAGAATAACTCCCGAAACCCGAAATTCATATACATATTTTCCAAAGCCAAACACAACAGAACACAAACCCCACCAAATATCAAACCATGGAAAATCAGCAGAACTTTCCCGAAAATCCGAATACGGGTAATTTCCAAATTTCCTTCGGAAACTCCGAGAATTAGCCTACGAATAGGAAAACCCAGAGAAATAATCATTCTCCAGAGT
The DNA here is from genome assembly GCA_029216955.1 of Iris pallida. Taxonomy (NCBI): domain Eukaryota; kingdom Viridiplantae; phylum Streptophyta; class Magnoliopsida; order Asparagales; family Iridaceae; genus Iris; species Iris pallida. The sequence continues at coordinate 5,519,342 of JANAVB010037819.1, read as the reverse complement.
TCCTTTTCGAAAAGGTTCTCAGACACCCGATTCTCCGAAAATTCCGAAAAACAGAAATTGCAACGTAGAATTTACGTTGTCGAAAAAACCAAAATCCTGCTGGATTCGGGGACCAGAAAATTCATCACCGACTAAAAGAAAAGTGGAGTTCCAGAATTATACCCAAACCGAAGTCGAACGGAAACCCGAATCGGGTCTCGGAACCAAACGATACCCCTGGATACGGTGAAGGCGAGCGGTGACGGGCGGCTGGGCTGGGGCGCCGGGGTACAGCGGGAACGGCGCGGGTGAACACGGGGACGGGCCTCGGGAGGTGCTCGGCCCAGAGGGGTCGACCGGGGCGGATGGGGTGCGCCGAATCGGTGGGGGCGGCGAAACTTCAGGAACGGGGGCGGGCGCCGGGTCAGGGGCGGTCCGGATCTGGCCGAGGGAGCTCGGATCTCGCCGGAAAATTCGCCGGAAAATGGTGGATTTGGGAGAAATTTGGGGAAAATGATGGTGTGGAGAAGGGACTGATGGTGAGGGTTTAAATAGGGGATGAAAGAGGGGAGTTACCGGAATAGGGAGGCCAACAGTCGGCCATTGATGGCGAGAACTCCGGCGGTCGGTCGCTCGGAAGTTGGGGGTCGACCATGAAGAAGAAAACCAAAACCGAAGTTTCCTTCGGTTGAAGAATTCCAACCAACAGAGAGTTGGATAACTCTCTCCAAACTAAAGAAAAGCATAACATATAAAGTGAATGGGTTAGAACCAAAAGCCTAACAGAAAGTTACAATAGTCTCAACTCAATGGATTAAATTCAAAAGCCTAAAGATGATAAATAGTGGGTTTGGGCCTAAATATTGAGCTAAGGTTTAATAGGCTTAAAATTTAATTGGTAAAATAGAGCTTTGGACCTAAAATATAATTAATATTTTGTAACTTTGAAAATTATAAAAAAAATACTTTGTACTTCAATTTGGGTCCAGACTGGGCTGACAAACAAAATCCAAGTCCAATTATTTTTGGAAAATAATTTTACACTTAAATATTTATTATCAATTTTAATTAATTTTTCTAACACTATTCTAAAAAATTTATTTAACAATTAAAGATAATAAAATATGCAAACTTAAAAAAAAAACTATGGGTTTTACAACGTAGCTAGCTATGTCTGCCCCCGCTCTCCAGTATTCTGGTTCTGGGGCGTGACAGTCATTAAGTGAATAAGTAGAACAGATATTTCATTAACATATTCAGAAGGATTTACAATTTCAATTTGAATACTCCTTCAATATAAGAAGCATTTCAGAAGTATGCTCCTTGATATCACCGTCTGCCTTACGTTAATGTACATCCTCGAGCTTGTGTTGCATAGCATATTTCCAAAAATCAAATTCATGGAAATTACGAACATGCTTTACATTCTCCAAAGTAAGTGACTTTCTTAAAGTCAATTTCAGTACCACCGATCTGATTCCCAGAACTTTAGTTTGAGATTTGTCAGCCATTGAAACCTTTTCAGATGTAGGTTCATAAGTGGTGAACAACTTCTTCTTTTAACACACGTAGCAAGATGCATCCGTGTCCATCCACTAATTAATGGCCATGTTAGATGAGTCAACCTACGTGATCATAGCAACCGAGTTAAGCTCACCTTGCTCCTTTGGCTTTGGTTTTAGCTTGGACCTACGGTATTTCTTAAAGTGGTCATTCTTTCCAAAGTTGAAGCAAGCCCCATTGTTGCTAGGCTTCGCTTAAAAAGAAGATGACTTCACGCATAGATGATTGAAGTCCATCTTTTTTTATTTCTATAGGAATTGGTTCCCTTCGTGATCCCTAGACTGGACCACGTTTGCCTTAGCAAACTACTTGGATAGAGAGTCCACCTTGATTTTATTCATCTTTAATACAAATGAAGCCATGAATGTCTTTAAGCACAATCTTCGTCTTCTTGCAGTACATATCGGATAAAACCCATCCTAGCTGGTAGAAAACTTGGAGATGATAGCTCCTACCATGAACTTGTCAACTTGAGGCATACCCTCTTACTCAAGCTTTTGCTGCAAATTCATTAGTTCCTATACTTGTGGCAACATCGACTTTTCATCTTCAATTTCTATTTTCAAAACTTGTTAATAATATGAATTTTGGACATCTTCTTGTTGTCCTTGTCCTATTTTTCAAGAGGATCCCAAACGTCTATTGCAAACTCCTTTTTGTTGTAGGATTTTGTCATGTAATCATCCATGGAGTTGAGAATCAACAACATGCTAACGTTGTTGTTTCTCCTCTATTTCTGCTGCATGGTGATCACGTTTGCAAGAACTTATACATCATCAGTTTATGGAAGAATTGGTTCTGACTCTGTGAAGACGTAAGCCACGTTAACTAGTTAAAGATTGAGACTAATCTTCCGTTTCTAGGTGTTATAATGCTCTCCGACGAACGTTTCACGTTTAAAAAGCTTGTGTCTAGGAGACTTGCACGATTTTCTATCTTTATGTTGCTCAGATCTTTCTTTGTTATTGATACTCCTAGTTATAAAAATTGTACAACATACGAAGAAAATAATGATTACAACTTGAACAGACAACTCTGTTAGAATAACAACGATTTCAACACTAAACCATGATGAAGCAGAAGTCCAATGGGAACAAGGTACAACAAGAGTAGCATTGCCACTGGAAAAAGGGCCAGCTTGATTAACCTTTCTGCTGAACCGCAGTCCCCCTGCTGAACGATAAAATGATGCAGAAAAGCGTCATCTCACGTCCGATGCGTACGTGCAAAGTGTGCTATCAACGCGCCACTTTGCGTCCTTCGTCCATGTTTGAGTTTGAACCGCTAGGCCGCTTCGGAATTTAGCTCCTAAGAAAATTTCCTAAAAAAAGGGTGACAATTTTTTTTTTTTTGGAGGATTTGAACCTTATCCGCTAGAAAAATATCTCAGAACCAATGACATGAGCTATCACTCCCTATGTGTACAAGTTAATAAAAAGACATAATCTTATATTGAAATACATACATGGAATTTGTTACATAGATGTAGGACTCTTTTATAGAGAGTAATTTCAAAACCCCACAACAAGTCACGTGTGGTACATGAGAGGAAAGGGCGTTGTCATATGACCCATCTATTATTTGGCCAGGGCACCATTTTAAAAAGGGATTTTTGACTTTCATCCCACTTGTTAATATGAATTTGTACTTACATCCCACTTTTTAATTTTTTTAGACTTACATCCCACTTTTTGTCACGAAAAGTATTTATTTTGTCACGAAAAGTATTCGTTTTGTCACGAAAAATATTTTTCGTGACAAAAATGGGATGCAAGTCAAATAAAATTAAAAAGTGGGATGTAAGTACAAATTCATATTAATAAGTGGGATGAAAGTCAAAAAATCCCTTTTAAAAACTATGAAGGCACTTATTCAGTAAGGTCTAGTTTGGATTGTAATTTAAGATTAATGGACATTTGCATTGATGTTCATTTCCAAAATCTCGGTTTTGGTCAACTTGTAGGCAGAAACTGCAATCCCAACGAGCACTATTGATAAAAAAAAAAAAAAAAAAAAGTAATCGTATTTACGACTCTGTTTTGTGACAGGATCAAGATGTAGGTAAGTTTTACTTCCATACATACGGAGGGGGGCTCATTTTGCGGCTCGAACCTGCATCCTCCAGGACACAAGCACGAAACGTTGATCGTGTAGCAATGCCCTCTTGATTCTCAAAGAATAGTGTGTTGGTACCTCAGGTATACTCAGGAGGATAGATTGTTCTCTCTTGGGAAAGATGAGGTAGCAATAGCACTTTGGGCCACTCATTTATCAACCTGTGACCAATGAGAGCTGTATCTGTATGAACACATTTTTGCTGCAATAATTGAGTCATTACACACGACTTCCTTCGGTACACACATATCCTAAAGCCAGGCCGAAGCAGAAGTCTGATGGTCAGACAAAATTTACAATTAAGTCGCAATCAGGAGGAAAAAGAAAAAAAGAAAAAAAAAAGGAGGAGAAGAAATCAAAGACCAATTGGAGACAACGGCAATAACCTCATCCACACGTCTTAGAAAGTCACAGCACGACTGGCATTTCCAAAACTACCTTGATAGATCCGTATATATAACAAAGGGAGACGGCCATCGGATTGGTGTCATTCGGCAAGGATGAGCGTCCGTACTATGCCTGTGGCAATAGCTGTGGTGCTGCTGGCGGTGACGCTCGCGGCGACTGTGTCGGCCCAGCAGCCGCTTTCCTGCGTATCGAAGCTGACACCGTGCGCGCAGTTCCTGAACGTGACCACCCCGCCCGATTCGTGCTGCGGGCCGCTGAAGGAGGCGCTGACCAACGAGCTGTCGTGCATGTGCAAGATCTACAGAGATTCGGATCTCCTCAAGGCCTTCCACATCGACCTCAACGCGGCTCTCCAGCTTCCCGTACGCTGCGGCATGCCCAGTTCCACCACCGAAGCCTGCAAGTCTACTGGTGAGCGCAGTGACTCCACTACTTCTTTGGCGCCTCGATTAGTAAAATTCCAGAGAGTGGTACAAGTTTCGTTAACTCTTTCGTTGTCTTTTGTTCTTCCTTTTTCAGCTGGGGCTCCTGCACCTCCTCCACCACCACCAGGTACCATGCAAATTGGAATTATACCTAGTTAATACTTTCAATTCGTTTGTTTTTGTGGTGTTATTAGGGGCATACAAGTTGCGTAGAATCAAGGTTGAAAAAACACAGAGAAATTTGACTTTCGTAATTACAATTGGGAAAGAAAGAGCAAATAATTGATTTTCTTTCATTTTCTTTCCACGAACAAAATGAGGATATTGTATAGATTTGAGTCTACCTTTTATTTGTTGTGTGTCGGACAAGTATAGATCTGAGTAGTGACAGCATCAACGAGAAAAAAATATGAAGCAATATATATGGGGATATAAACCATAAATTTGATTCTATATATTGAGTGAACAAAGATTATATACAATACAAGGCTCTTTTAATCACCATGGGTGATGAGTATATATAGATTTTAAGTTTTTAGGAGTCACTATCTGTATGATCTTAAATCCATATATGTTTTTCAGAACGATTATGCTATTTGGCTCCCAAAATATTTGGGTGATGCCATCTCCCATTATGTGGCATCTGACATGGCACCTGACATAACAGCTGACATGACAAATTTTAACCCAAAATGTTAATTACCCAAAAAATTTAATGTTAATATTAATGTTAATATTAATATTAATGTTAATATTAATAGAAATTTAAATGTTAAGATTAATTTTAATATTAACATTAATGTTAATTTCAATGTTAAGGTTAATTTTAATGTTAAGGTTAATCTTAATATTAATTATCATGTTAATTTAATATTAATTTTAATGTTAAATTTTGCTATGTCAACTGTCATGTCAGCAACCATGTCATATGCCACATAATGGAAGATGGCATCATCCAAATACTTTGGGAGCCAAATAGCATTTTTGTTTTCAGAAAACTTCACTCAAAGTATCCAAGCTTGCTGAAATTGGACTGAGAGGACAAATTTTAGTAAAATTCTAATAAGAGAATGAAAACGTTCTTTGAAAGGGTGTATTGAATGAAAATGACTAAATACATCATTTGATTGGATGTTCCCAATGAAAATACGTTAGTTTAAGAAACTAATTTTAATTAGGCTTCGTTTTTATTTTATTTCTTCAATAGAAATGTCCATCCCATTGCCGTTTCTTGTCAAGAAAATACCCTTTGTATGGAGGTTTATAGATAGAAAAAGCCATTTGACACCAGCATTTATAATTTATAATTTTTTTTAATTTAGTTTATATGTTTTGTTTGTTTTGTGTTAGAAAAAAATGTTGTATCCCGTGGCATAAAGGAGTGTATTAAATAATAATTCCAAATAATAAATTTTAAAATTACTCGCCCCCCCCCCCAAATCGTGGTCAAATATGTTTTTCGGATGGACTTATCCTGCTAAAAAAATCCATCCAAAGGGTTTTTTTTTCTATATAAGATGTCAATCCAAATGGCTTTTTTTTTAGCAGGATAGGCCCATCGGATGGACGTATCATTTGATTTTTTTTAATTTTCTTATTCAATGAAAACGTCGTTCGGATTGTCGTTTTTATTCTTTTCTCATAATTTTTAAAAACTTTCTGCTACATGCACAATTTCAGCAAACTTTCGTATATGTGTGAAATTTTTTGATTAAAAACAAATCCATATATATATATTTTTTTATTTTTTTAAAACAAATCCATATATATATATATATATATATATATATATATATATATATATATATATATATATATATATATATAATAAAAATAAAATAAAAATAATATATATATATATATATATATATATATATATATATATATATATATATATATATATATATATATATATTTGAAGAACGGGTACTTTATTGAAAAAATAGCAGAATTACAATATACAATCCTCAAACTGAACTAACAAATACAGTTAAGCCCCCAGAACTCGAAGGTCGTACTCAATGTTGTTGAGTATACCAGTCAAGGAGATTGCCTTCCCCTCAAATATGCGTCTATTCCTTTCTCGCCAGACATGCCATACTGACGCAAGTAATCTCAGACGGGCTTGCCGGTACTTCAATTGACTTCTATTTTTAATGGCTGCAATTTCTTCAAAAATAGTTTGTAATCCATCTCTGGAAGTGGTTGCAATACCCACTTGGACTCTGCATGCCTGCCAGATAATACTCGAGGCTGAACATTGAAAGAATAGGTGATCCCGAGATTCCATTTCCGATCCGCAAAGCACGCACTGCAAACTTGGCACTTGTATGCCAAATCGTTCCAATCTGTCCTGGGTTAGGAGCCGATCATTGATGGTCTTGTACGTACAAAGATGTATCTTGTTCGCTGCTCCTGTCACCCACACGATATCTGCCCACCCAACTGACATTAATATTAATATTAATATTTATTTTTATTTATATTATATATATATATATATATATATATATATATATATATATATATATATATATATATATATATATATATGTGGAGCGGATCAAAAGTTTTCCTTAGAAAATCTCCTAAAAACTCCACTCATTCTCGGCCGTAATTTAATGTTAATATTAATGTTAATGTTAATATTAACATTAATATTAATGTTAATGTTAATATTAATTTTTATTTTTATTTTTATATTAATGTTAATGTTAATGTTAATGTTAATGTTAATGTTAATATTAATTTTAATGTTAAGTTTAATGTTAATTTTAGTACTTAGTGTTAATATTGACATTAATATTAACATTAACATTAATATTAACATTAATATTAAGATTAAATTACGGCCGAGAGTGAGGGGGATTTTTAGAAAATTTTCTAAGGAGGACTTTTGATCCGCTATATATATATATATATATATATATATATATATATATATATATATATTCATTGAGGTCAGGGTTCCCCAATAATAACATCAGTCCCAACTGCTAGGCAACCAAATCATATATGTTTTAGTTAAATTATTAATGACACAGTACTAGCAGACGACATGAATAGGATACCAATTTCGACATGTCATAATATATTAAAAAAAATGATAGGTCTGAATGCACTAACATTTGTTCAGATTCGATCTTTGAGCAGAGTCTATTTCAATTGCACAAGAATTTGCATGCTGTGGTTTCATGTTGAATCTCATTGCCTCTTTCTGTTTTCGTGTGACATTGCAGCTGCTCCTGGTGCTTCAAACAGAGTGGCATGGATGGGAATGCCTGGACTGATGGGCCTGTTGCTCGTTTGGTGGTCCATCCTCGCATAGATAGATAGCAGAGCATTGATCTTCTTGATATTTAGAGGGAAATAAGGACACTATTTACTCCAGTTCATAGCACCATAATCTTTGTTGGGTTATAAATCATATGTGAAACCATTGTTCTTAGTCGATTCATTTGAGTGGATTTGCTGTGCTATCATGTTTCTGCATATATGTATCAGACTAGTTCAGTTTAGATTTTACTGCTCAAGAACTCCTTTCTTTTGCAATGTAAATATTATCATGCAATGGTCACAAAACTACCATTATAAAGTACTTATTCTGTCTAGGGAGCACAATCCAATGTCTATGCGGGGTGTCTGTATCGTCTCGTATCGGACACACATAGAACAAAACACTGATACTCCAAACTACACTAGGACGACCGTGACTTTGTCTGGATCATGTTGTGTTTGTTCTTCATAGTTTTCAGGTTTCTACCTTTAGATTTTGGACTTCTTGCGTCCATTTTTATGTAACAGATGAAACAAAGGCAACCCAAGTTATGTTATGCATGCTTACAAAATTGCCCATGTGTTTTCCAAAAAAATTAGGTGATGTCATTTTCCATTATGTGACATCTAATATGGATGTTGACATGACAGCTGATATAGTAAAATTTTGCATTAAACTTGATATTAGTATTAAAATAAACATTAAATTAATAAAACATTAACATTAACATTAAAACTATATTAATATTAACATTAACAATAACACTACAAAAGTTTGGGTATAAATTTTTTTAATTGTTATGCTTAGGATTTCCTACCGAGAAAAAGAGAAGAAGACACCAAAGAAGGATTCTTTAATCAACAACTTGATGAAACAATTAAATTTACGATTTATTCATAAAGACTTTTAACAAGTGGAGTAATACCGAGGCACATCAGTTTTCTATGGTCAATGACATTATCAGCAAGCCATCAAATTGGACTATGTCAATGTCGGTCTCTAAAAAAAAAGAAAAAATAACAAATTCTGACTAGAAAGAAAAGGACTCTCCAGTGTCCAGAGAGTCATGTCGTGTCCGCATCACATTATATTATACATTTATGAAATATGCTATGAACACTCCGAAATATTTTACAGGACATCAAAAAATGTTTCAATTCCGTTTCACCGTTATCATGTTTTATCTGTGTCTGTGCAACATAGAATAGAATGTTGGAGTGGGTGGAGTTTCCAACCTATGTGGAGAATACTCCGGAGAGCGACGAGCACCATCCGTGTGTCGGAGAAGCTTGGGGAATGCATGGATCCTATTTTAGAACATATATGGTAAGGAAATATATGATTGAATTTTCATATTTACATGATATTATGATTGGACCCTTCATATAGTAGCTTTCCATATTATTGGGTTTCCAATTATGGCAAACCAATTATGATTGGATTTCCATTAAATACAAGATTGATACATATTGAAAGTTTCCATATATATTGGCCTTCCATGTATGGATTACCAAGGGCTTATAAAAGGGTAATGCATGCTAGTGGTAAAATCATCTAAAAAATAAGAGTGCTTTACAATCTTTGAGAGAGAGAGAGAGAGGATTAAGGACTATTGTGAAGGAGAGATTGCTTCGAATAATTTTTCGGCATCTCTTGTTCTTCGGAGTCCGCAATCAAAAAATTTCTTCTTTCAAGTGAGTTGTGGTGATCCGTGTTGAATCGGGAGGAGCTTGTAGAGGGTGTATTCTCTTTATTCCATTAGTGGAGGTTCTTCAGGGTTGGACTCCGATCGTCCCGTGGTTTTTTTCGCAAGGGTTTTCCACGTCAAAATTCTTTGTGTCTGCGATTGTGTTTGGCATTTTTGGTTTGTGTGCTTTTGCTTGGTTCTCTCACAGGACTTTCTGGTTTGGGGGAACGATTTTTGTGCTTCGTTCCCAACAGAGTGGTATCAGAGCTTTGGGTTCAAAGAAGTGTCAGGAGTTGACAGTCAAACCAGGAAGCAGAGATGGACGCGAAGCCGGTGCGCATGGTGAACCTGAACGGTACCAACTACCATTATTGGCTGAGCAAGATGAAGGATTTGTTGTTCGTCAAGAAGCTGCATCTTTCAGTATTTGCATCCGAGAAGTCCAGTGACAAATCCGATGAGGACTGGAACTTCGAGAATATACAGGAGTGTGGGTACATGTGGCAGTTCGTTGACGAGAACGTGTACAACCATGTTGCAAATATTGAGCATGCAAAGATGTTGTGGGAGAAGCTGGAATCTTTGTACGCAAAAAAGATCGGGGTAAACAAGCTGTTCCTGACGATGATGGGTCTGCGGTACAAAGATGGGACGTCTATTATGGATCACTTGAGTGATTTCCAGGGCGTGGTTGACCACCTGTCTTCGATGGGAGTCAAGTTCGACGACGAGGTTCAGGGACTATGGCTGCTGTGTATATTGCCAGACTCGTGGGAGACCGTACGAGTATCTATGATCGTTTCTGCTCCAGAGGGCGTGGTCAGTCTAGAGTTTGCCAAGAGCAGGGTGTTGAATGAAGAGATACGGAGACGTTCTCAGGGCACTTCATCCACATCCCACCACTCAGAGACATTGGTTTCGGAGAGCCGCGGAAGGGGCAAAAGCAGGGGTTCAGGTGGTGGCAGAGACAAGAGCAGGGAGAAGTCCAAGGATCGGTATGAGGACTCTGAGTGTTACCACTGTGGCAAGAAGGGCCATATCAAGTGAAACTGTTTCGCTTGGAAGAGAGAGAAGAAGGGCGACAAGGGGAAGCAAGATGAGAACACTACAGCGGCGGCCTCGATACATAGAGGCGATGTGATCGTCGTAGGTGATGAGGTTATCACAAACCTCGCCTGCGATGACAATTCTTGGCTGGTGGACTCAGGGGCTTCAGCGCATGTATCTCACAACAGGACACTATTTGCCACTTACAAGACAGGCGACTATGGAGTGTTGAAGATGGGCAATGGAGATGTGTCGAAGGCGGTTGCCGTTGGAGATGTGCATTTAGGAACGAAGACGGGTGCAGTTCTTGTTCTCAAAGATTTTCGTCATATCCCTGACATCCGTTTCAACCTGGTATCAGTTTGAAGGTTGGATGACGAGGGATTCTTCATTCTTTTCGGGAATAATCAGTGGAAGCTTTCCAGAGGTTCGATGGTGATTGCCAGAGGAAGTAAGAAGTCCGGTCTCTACTATATGGAGGGGAGGGCACAGGGAGCACAGGAGGTGAACGCCGTCAGTGATACGTCTACCGAGTTGTGGCATAGGCGGCTCGGCCATATTAGCGAGAAGGGGATGAGCTAATTGGTGAACATGAAGGTTATTACAGGGCTCAAGTCTACAAAGTTGAAGAAGTGCACGCACTGCTTAGATGGAAAGCAAAATAGGGTGTCTTTCCAAAGTCACCCAAAGTTCAAGGAAGCCGGCGTTGCTCGAGTTGATTCACTCGGATGTCTGCGGTCCTATGAAAGTAAAATTTATCAGTGGTGCATCTTACTTTGTACCTTTTATTGATGACTGTTCCAGAAAGGTTTGGGTCTATGCCTTAAAGACCAAGGATCATGTGCTGCCTACTTTCAAAGAGTTTCAGACCTCTGTTGAAAGAGAGACGGGCAAGAAGTTATTGTGTGTTCGGTCCGACAACGGCGGCGAATACATTGGTCCCTTTGATGCGTATTGCAGAGAGCAAGGGATACGACACCAGAAGACTCCGCCCAAGACACCTCAGCTCAATGGTGTAGCGAAGCACATGAATAGGACACTGATGGAGAGGGTGCGGTGTTTGCTGTCAGATGCAGACTTGTAGGGCAGTTATTGGGGTAAGGCTCTTCTCTCAGCTGCTTATGTTATTAATTTATCTCCTAGTGTTCCTTTGCAGGGTGATGTGCCCGACAAAGTATGGTACAAAAAAGAGCCGTCATACAACCACTTGCGAGTGTTTGGCTGTAAGGCCTTCGTGCATGTACCGAAGGACGAGAGGTCCAAACTTGAGCCGAAGACGAGGCGATGCGTCTTTGTCGGCTACGGTCGGGATGAGTTTGGCTATAGACTCTACGATCCAGTAGGAAGAAAGCTCTACAGAAGCAGGGACGTGGTATTCGTCAAGGATCAGACCATGACCAACACTCAGAATTTCGAGACGCCTTCTGAGGCTGAGGAATTGCCTGAGTTAGAGTCATTTTGCTTCGAGCAGTTTCTAGGGGACATCGCAGAGGATCCAATTATGGGGAAGCCAGTACATGGAGTTGCTCCCAACCTTGATCATCAGCTTGCTGGTGGTGGTCAGGGTGTCCCTCAGGAGGATGAGCATGCCGGGAAGGCGGTTCCTGAAGAGGAGGAGGCTGTTGGTATACAGCCAGCACCAGTAGCTCCACTAAGAAGGAGTGACAGAGAGCGTCGACCATTACGAGATACTCACCGGGTGAGTATGTGCTATTGACTGACGGAGGAGAGTCCGAAAGTTTTACAGAGGCTATGGAAGACGAACACAGGCAGGAGTAGATGGAGGCTATGCAGGAGGAGATGAGTTCCTTACACGCTAATTCCACTTATGAGCTGGTACGGTTGCAAAAGGACAAGAAGGCTTTGAAGAATCTATGGACATTTAGAGTGAAGCAGACGGATGATACTACTCGCCATCGATATAAATCGAGGCTGGTAGTTAAAGGCTACGGTCAGCGGAAAGGCGTAGATTATGATGAGATATTTTTGCTTGTATTCAAGCATTCGTCTATTCAGGTTGTACTAGCATTGGCAGCCAGTCTCGACTTGGAGGTCGAGCAGATGGACGTGAAGATGGCATTCCTCTACGGTGACCTTGAGGAGAAGTTATACATGGAGCAGCAAGAGGGATTCTGTGAGAAGAGCAAGTCATATTTGGTCTACCGGTTGAAGAAGAGCTTGTATGGTCTGAAGCAGGCTCCGAGGCAGTGGTACAGGAAGTTCGAGTTGTTTATGGGGGAGCATGGCTATGCACGGACGACGTCGGATCACTGTGTATTTGTGAGTTATTTTGTCGATAATGATTTTATTATTTTATTGCTCTATGTAGATGACATGCTATTAGTGGGTCGAAATGCCACTAGGATAGCGGAGTTGAAGTGCCAACTGGGCACGGCCTTCTCTATGAAGGATTTGGGTGCAGCAAAGACTATTCTTGGGATGGAGATCGGCCGAGAGAGAGAGAGTCCAAGTTGCTACACTTGTCCCAAAAAAGTACATTCACCGGGTACTTCAGCGTTTCGATATGGACGGGTCAAAAAAAGTGAGTTGTCCCCTTGCGGCCCATTTTAAGTTCACTGAGGAGCAGTGTCCATCTACCGAGGACGAAAAAGAAGATATGGAGCGGGTTCCATATGCTTCAGCTGTGGGGAACCTTATGTATGCTATAGTGTGTACGAGGCTAGACATCGCTCATGCAGTTGGCACAGTTAGCAGGTATCTTTCAAATCCTGGAAGGGTACATTGGAGTACGGTCAAGTGGATTCTACGATACCTTCAAGGCACTGCCGATTGGAGATTTTTTTTGTGGTGACAAGCTGAAGCTGGTTGGGTATACCGATGCTGATATGGCTGGAGATGTAGACATGAGGCGATCGACTTCGGGCTATGTGATGATGTTTGCTGGAGGAGCGGTATCGTGGCAGTCGCGATTGCAGAAGTGTGTAGCCTTGTCGACGACAGAGGCAGAGTATATTGCGGCGACGGAGGCTTGCAAGGAGTTGCTGTGGAAGAAAAAGCTGTTGCAGAAAATGGGACTGAAACAAGAGCAGTATACTTTGCTTTGCGATAGCCAGAGTGCCATTCACCTTATAAAGAACCAGAAATTTCATAGTCGGTCCAAGCATATTGAGACTTTGTATCATTGGATATAAGATGTGGTTGAGAAGAAGGACGCGGCGCTTGAGAAGGTTCATACTGATGACAATGGAGTGGACATGCTCACGAAGGTTCTACCAAGTGGGAAGTTTGAGTATTGCAGGCGGATCGTCGGGATGACGAGTTCCTCCACCTAGTTATGAAGGGAGAGATTTGTTGGAATGGGTAGGGTTCCCAACCTATGTGGAGAATACCCCGGAGAGCGACGAGCGCCATCCGTATGTCGGAGAAGCTCGGGGAGTGCATGGATTCTATTTTAGAACATATATGGTAAGGAAATATATGATTGGATTTCCATATTTACATGATCATATATTTATGATTGGACCCTTCATATAGTAGCTTTCCATATTATTGGGTTTTCAATTATGGCAAGCCAATTATGATTGGATTTCCATTAAATATATGATTGATGCATATTGGAAGTTTTCATATATATTGGCCTTCCATGTATGGATTACCAAGGGCTTAAAAAGGGTGATGCATGCTAGTTGTAAAATCATCTCAAAAACAAGAGTGCTTTACAATCTTTGAGAGAGAGAGAGGATTAAGGACTATTGTGAAGGAGAGATTGCTTCGAATAATTTTTTGGCATCTCTTGTTCTTCGGAGTCCGCGATCAAAAAATTTCTTCTTTCAAGTGAGTTGTGGTGATCTGTGTTGGATCGGAAGGATCTTGTAGAGGGTGTATTCTCTTTATTCCATTAGTGGAGGTTCTTCAGGGTTGGACTCCGATCGTCCCGTGGTTTTTTTCGTAAGGGTTTTCCACGACAAAAATCTTTGTGTCTGCGATTGTGTTTGGCATTTTTGGTTTGTGTGCTTTTGGTCGGTTATCTCGCAGGACTTTCTGGTTTGGGGTAACGGTTTTCGTGCTTCGTTTCCAACATAGAATTTCGAATTGGGTTATGTTGTATCTTGCCTAGTCAAACAAAATCTCATCTGCATTTGCTAAACCAACTCAGCATTTGACAATATTAGGGAGCAACTGGATAAAAGACCTTCATGGAAGAGAGAGTATGAATGTAAGCAAGAACAAAATTTGGAATAAGATTGTTGTTGCTGTATTTTGTCGGCTGAATCTAACTAAACATGATAAGCATCTGATTCAGGTCATGAATTAACAGCAGAGCTGAGAAAGGATTAGCAATCAAGAAGCATCGCCAATGTCCTGGAATTATGAAAGATTTCCAGGAGCAGGTCGACGGAATATCCGTCGCTAACCCGTCGCTAATCCGACGAAGATTGTGACGGATTAGCGACATATTTTGCGTATCGAAACCCCTCTGATACGCGTTTAACGACGTTTTAGCGACGGTTTGTCCATTGCTAAATGTTGCTACATTAAAGTTTTAAACTGTCGAAGTTGACCGAAAATCGTCGGCTAGCCGTCGCTAAATGTTTTGACGTAGCCAACGGTAATCCATCGCTAAGTAGTCAGTTAGCGATGTACTAGCAACGGACCAATTTTAGCGACGAGGTTATTGCAGACGGATTTTTCAGCCAGTATCCATCGGTAATCCGTCGGTACTTTAAACTAGCGACGGTTTAGCGACGGATAGGACCGTCGCTAAATCGTTGTATTTTAGTAGTGTCGCACTAGCTCTCCCAAATTTATAAACCTCTATTTATATCTATATGTTATATATTTTTCATTTATTTTGTATAACTATATATAGAATTTTTTAGTAAAATTAAAGTTTTGACCCATATTTAGTTAAGTCTTTATTATAACAACTATTCCGCAGAACAGAACCAACTATTATAGAAATTTTAAAAATATAATTATAAGATAAATGCTAGTTCCTATCTCTAGAAAGATATTGTAGTTGAGTAATTTAGTTAATATTAATTTTGAATACTTAATTCCTAAAAAAAATTATTAGAAAAAATTATATAAGAATAGATCTTTATTTATTTATTTTTACCGATTGTCTTCGATGAATCTCTCACCTCCGAACCTGTGAAGAAGAAGAATAGTAAGTTACAATTGAGAGGAGGAAGATCGCGTCCTCGGTTCTGTCAGTCCCTTAGTTGACATTTATGCACTCTACACGACAATCACGACTTTTCATGGAGCCCTAGAAACCTTCCAGTGGGGAGCTATGTTGTTAAATATTCTTCCATTTACTGTAAACAAAATAACAAAGGATTTGAGTTACCGGCTGTTGGGGAAGTCACACACTATGCACTACCCTAAGAGATATTTCGAGGTCTATGTGCCGACTTGTTCTCAAATCCTCGTTGAGGTAAAACTTCCATACTACCGGCTTCTCGTCACTGCACATAGTTTTCAGAGGTTGAGCCGAACTTAGCCTTTGCCCAAAAGAAAATTGAAATAAAAATGTGGAGAGATGAAGAAATAGAGGAATGTTTTGGATGGTACAAGGAGGAAGAAAGCAGAGGGTGTTGTCTCAAAAACCATGCCAAAAGAAATGAAAAGAACATGTTTGTAGAAGCATGGAAAAAATCACCCAGACTCATGGTTCCATGATCCAAAGCCGCATACCAAGAAACTATGTGTAACTCAAAATCAAGACATTTCATGCACTAGAAGACATTTTTATGCGGCTCATTTTTTAAAACAAGTCAGACGTGTGCGTTCTGGCCGCCAATCTGACAGTATTAAATGCTTTGGTCACTACGTACTCTGTGCAAGGTAACGGGCATAAGTGAATATGTCATCGCCATGATTATCTTTTGTTAGTATACAGCTGTGCAGCGCCACGTGTATACGTAGCAGATTTTCATTATGCGACTGAGCCTTCATGCGGTAGTGTTTCCATGAGACAGTTGATTTAATCTTGTGTTTATGGCGTATGCGTTGTAAGCGCTTTATCAGACGAGAGATTCCCTCAAATCAATGTACCATGTGTCAAGATGACCAGGCCATGCGGTTAATAGCTGTAGCAGATGGATGTAATGATCCAGATTTGTGGAAATGTTCTCAATATCTCCGCATCGATTTTTGCCCAATCAATGCCATGTGTCTGGCTGTCCGAGTCATGCGGTTAACAGCTGTAGCAGACAGTTGTAGCAACCCAGATTTTGTAATTTTCAAAGCAGATTTCACCCAATCAAGGCCCAAACACTAGGCACATAAGGCTGAGAACAATGATTTTTCATATCCTACGCGTGCATAGTCATTTCCAGTGAGGATGGCTATAAATAGGGGGACGTGCTCCCTCACGGGCACTTACATACCCAAGAAGACACACAGAGGAAGCTTAGAAGTGAGTAAAAGAGAGTCCAATTGTCGTCCTTCATGCCACTGAGCCGGAGATCGTACGGTTGTCTTTCGCCAATCGATCGTCAACAAACAAAGGAGTCACTATAGTACTCGATCTCCATCGTCATACTTTTCCATATCTTATTCTTGTAGAATTCTCGTTGTTAGGTTTTTGTTGTACTTTCTCAGTTGTAATCCACAAAAGCAAGTTAGTAAAACTTTTTTCCTTTCTTGTGATGGCAACAAATATGGAGACTCTGCTGGGGACCTTCTTCTCTACTGACGAGAAGGTCATGACGCAATTCGATACATTGGTCGTCTGCTTTGACCAACATGCTTCCGAAGATATGCTCTCTTGGGACTAAACCACTTACCAAGGCTAGCAAAGCCTAAGAAGACCCGCAGGACTTAGGTGGCCAAAACTAGTACACCAGACCCAAAGACTAAGGACGATGTGCTTCCTGGTTCTATTGCTGATGTTGCGCATCAAGCTCATGTGTATCATGTCCTTGTCTCTGCCTTCACGTGTGGAAGGGAGAGGGATCAGCACCCAGGTTCTAATAGAGGAAAGCATTATGATGCTAGGAACCTAGGGGCCCAAGCCTCTCTTGAACCCTCACAACCACACGCCTCTAAGAAGACCAGTGCTGACTCTCAAACCATACGCCCACAGAAGAAGGCGCAGAGAAAGAACGTGCCGCATCGAAACCCAGACGCATGGGGGTTCCTGTATACATTAATAGCCAATAGGCTAGTCTAAGTGCTGCTCAACAAACACACATGAAGGACGAAAAAAAGGAGTCTGTCTTCCACAGAATCTTCTATCTCAACAAACCCATCATGTACCAGCCTCCTAGAGATGGAAATAACACGGACTCTTTGAACTCTATGCTAGTGAGCGCTCGCTCAAAGAAGTCTATGAAAGTGTCAGCCATGCTCTCAAGAAACTGCTCATCTGAATGACCATGAACATGTGCCATTAACAGTAATGCACGCTTCTGTTGGATGGTTGTACCATACTGACTCATGCGCCAAACTTTGTCGTGCGCATGAAATGGGTCAGTCCCTAAAGTCTTCCAAAAATGACCTGGGTACAGTCCTAGGTCTGGGTTCAAAAACTCCACTTACACACCTATGCTCTTGGCTCGCCCGTCCGCATACAAAAGGTATAAAGGTGAAATTTCCCTTACCAAACTTGTGTGACCTGATAAGTCACAAGTCAAAGTCTAGGGGAGCGAATGCTATGCATGGCATGCCTTCTCGAGGGCCTTGTGCTAGCATCACCATTAACTGTTGCTGTGTCAGAGTAGCAATCAACCCTGAAAGGCTGTTTTTGTTCCAACGACTGCAACAAAAAGAGGAAAATGAGCTTCCCTTTGTCTCATGTTATTCAGCCTGGAAGTCTCCTTCCCTGAAGAAGAGTTCAAAAGCAGGCTCGTCGAACCCTCGAATCTCGACCAATGCATCAAGACATCCACCACGGAGCTCCCGATTGGTCGTATCTACAGAAAGAGTATTCCTGGGAACTCATTCAAAGGCAAGAGCTTCCACATCATAGCATCCCCTCAGGTTCCGAAGCAACTATGCAAGTTGGGAGTGGCAATCCTCTAGTAGTCTATACCCATCCTTAGGGAGCTACCTATAACATACTCGGAGACAAGTTTGTGCAGCATTAAAGGCTGAGGGTAGCCATCCTCCTGAATCTGAAGATGATGTGGGAATGCAAAGCTTACCTCGAAGACAGTGTGACTTAGGGATCAGAAGTAGAAATCGAGTAGTCCACAACTCCATGCATAATGACGGTATACATGATCAACAATGAAGGAGGCTCCAGTAACAGTCAGCGTCTCGAGGCCTTAGAAGCAATGGTGCATACCATCAGCGCCTCAATGCAGTCCTTGACGCAGGCCATATTTGACATTCGGGCAAACATTGCCCTACCCTAGCTAAGGACTCCAGAACAAACTAGCCAGGACCTGGGGACCAACGGGGAGTCCAATGCTACCGCTCCTCCGACAATTGGAGTCGCTCCATTGAATCGCTCATTTGTTATTGCACCTAGAAATGACACCCAGGAATCCATTCAGGAATTGCGAGCCTGCCTGGACTCTATAAATAATCGAGACAAGATGCAAAATCTCGGGATAAGGCGACCCTATCCTCCCGAGTGGGACATCGTCTTTCCATCCAAATACAAGCCTTAGTCATTGATCCCGTTCGATAGGAACATGTTGTATTGTCAATTCATAACTTACTTTGAATCCATGATGGGACACTTACACCGGGATGATGCTCTACTCACCAAGCTTTTCATTGGGGACTTAACCGACGTCGCCTGCGAGTGGTTCTGCAACCTTCTTGACAACTGCATCAGGTCATTTGATGACCTCCGATGGTTGTTTCTCTTTCGCTTCTATGACGATGGAATGGACATGACAATGTCCATCCTTATTGACACAGCCTAAAAGAAGAAGAAGCCTACGCGGGGTCTTTTAGAGCGCTTCAGGAAGACAGCCTTGAAGATGCCTCCTAGCATCCCTAAGTCTCTGCTGATGGACACGTACAAGCGAAACCTACTGCTGACAGTCAAACTCTTCATTTATACGACACAACATGGAGACTAATCAGCATTCATCGCGAGTACTGACATAGCCGAGAAGAATGCAAACATTTGCTTAGACTTTAACTTCCTGGCTCAGAGGATAGAAGGAAACGCCCTCAAGGCGACAACAATAATGACCGCAACGGTAAAGATAAGGAGTCCCTTACCGTCAACATGTCCAAAGGTTCGGTGCCGCCCAAACGAAAGACACCGGTACCACCTAGGCCAAAGGAAACATACTCTTTCGGCGACGATTAAGTCATCGACATCTTTCACATATTGATGAAGAACAACATACTGCATATCACCTCCAGATTATTTTTCAAACTAAAGGGATTTATTCATCACGTCCATATACCTCTAAACAAATGCTTATCCGACTATTCGCTATTTCAACCATGATTGTTCCTAAATAGCATCTGTAATTAAAGATGCTTGTCATGTCCGTATCACCTCTTAGCAAGACATTTCCTTATTTATTCTATCACACTCACATTGTTTCTGATAGTACTTATCATTTCAACTTGTTATTTGTGCCTCGTCCTAGGTACACCATGGGTAACAGGTCCATTTAGCCCTAATCCATTTTCCAGGGAACGTTCCTATCACGTCCCAGTCCTAAAATACGTAGAATTAGGATAAGTAAACATACCAGCTACATATTTAACCAGACGTTAGTCTGACTAAAATACGTATAAGCTGTGTAAATAAGAACATGTGTCCATGTAACATCCACAATAGTAACTACACCGTGAACTATGAAATGATATAACTAAGGAAGATCAGAAAAGGGGCATTACGAACAATACCGGAAGATCCTGAAGATGTAGATCCCACTATGCCTATGTTAGATCTCAGCAATAACCTGAAGAGATCACCAGGTACTCAGAAGGGACGTAGCAAGATACATAATATACAAGCCTACTATACAGGAAATAATTTGCAAGGAAAGATAAATAGTACAAGAAGTAAAAATTGAAGAACAAATAATACAAGGTTATAACTGGAAAAAATGGCATGCCGTCAAGAATTGTGCTAATAAATGTGACTACGAGTAAATCGTATAAACCGCAACTCGGTCGGAGCTAACGACCCTATAGACGCATGTCGATGGGGGCTCACAACCTATCGTATGTCCCTATCACAGCTCGGTAGGGCCCCACAATAGAGAGTGGTCAAGTATAGTCAACGCCTATAACAAAATTCTCGCCTATAACTACGAGTCAAGTCAAGTCAATCAAATATGTCATGTCCAAGTCACATCTATAACAATCATGTCAAAGGAACGTTGCATAGGACAGGGTAAGGACAATCTGAAGAAGTATACAAGAAAATAACAAGATATAACAAGCAATAATAAAAAGATAGAAACTATCTACGTGCACGTATAACGATAAAATAATAATGACAGGAACAGAAACAACAGGTAATCAAGTTTGACTTAAAAAAAATAGCAATATAGAAAATGCTTGTAAATACTATACAGTTCGACAAGGTATACTTGCCTAGAGTTTTATTCAATCCATTTTGAGACTGTGGTATCCAATGTCATATCCATTCCTGGGCACATGCTACAGTCCACAAGAAGTCTACCAAAGCCTAGAACATGCAACCAAGAATCAACACACTAAAATACAAATATGACTAACAACTCCTACCTAGAGACTTGGGGCGTTCTAAGTCGCATATTTCCAATGTTACCTAAGCCACATATTAATCTTTCCAACTAGATCTAGGTTACGCTAATCTATATAACCATTATCTATTTGAAATTATATGAATTATAAGTTTTAGGTTTAAAATATTAAGTTTGTATCTCGTATTTCGTACCACGAAACCTATAACACGCAAATGAAGATAAGATGATCAATCGTAAGGTTAATAATCTTATATTGGCGATCTATAGTGTTGCCTTGACAATTTTAGCGATACGAGATCACTGGAATCGATTTATCTCAGTTTTGACACACGAATTCTAAAATATGAACACAATATAATTTAGTTACAATTAATGACAATACAGAAAGTGAGATGTAGCGGACGTCGTCAGATGACGAAAAAAATATCGCCAATGTGTCCATAATAGTCAAACCAGCTAGGCTAGCCTACGCATAAGTCCAATTTTGGACACAGGACAAAATGATAATTTTGGGTTAAAACGGTATCCGCCGTTGGAAACACTTTGCATCGAAAAGCTTGCTAAAATCTTTGGTATCTAAAGTCATAAAATTATATGTCTACAAGTCTAGTTTGATAATACAAACTCAACGGTATGACCAAATTTTGATTCCGATGTGTCGTGCACAAAGTCTCCCGTTGAATCGAATTGTGAGGCTCGCAAAACGGCGATTTGATCAACTGTCTCATATTCGGACCAAACTTGGTTCACAGGACCAGAAAAATGCTACGAGTCCAATGGATCAAGTTTCATCGAATGTTGAGGAGCGTGCACAAAGTATTCAAGAAGTTTGCAAAAATATCGATACTGTGTTTTTCGACGGATACAGGTCGAATTCGTCGTACACACACAACTAGTTCCAATTCTGTCAAAGCTCATATGTTCACGAAGTCCGTACGCACCTTTTGATACAATCGGTTCGCGACCAAGTCCTCCGGTTTGTTAGGATGGACTCCGTATCAGAGATTTTTTCAATTTTTGGAAACAAATTTTTTGGGTGTTTTGGAACTGATTTATGTGGCTACAACTCTTTTCTTCTTTTAGAATCTTAAAATTCTTGATATCTGATCTAGAAATTGGCTTCCAAATCAGCGTTCCGGGACAGTTTTTATCATCCAAAAATCGTATTTTTTCTTGACTTTAGAACTCGATTTTTGTTGCGTACATCGCAGATTAAAGGAAACTACTAGATGGATATTGTAGGTGGTTAGGTTGTCTATATACCTGCACGATCCGATTGTGAAACGAACAAATGACGACATTGATATCGCAATGCGAAGTCAGCTCCTTGCTACTGCGACCACTGACTGCAACTACTCTTGCTGCTTAGGCGGCTGCCTGTGCTGCCGTCAGGCCTCCGGTGATGGCGGAGTGCTCACGGTGGATGCCAGGGATAGCCTAGGGCTAGGGTTAGGGTTTTTATCTTTTATTTATTTTTATTTCTGTATATATGTATACATATAGAAGGAAAGGGGGCCGACTTCGTGCTGGTTTGGGTTACTATTCTGCGGTTACTGTTCCAGTGAAAAATATATATTTTTTACATGAAAATCTTTATACAATAAGAATAAAGTCTACAAAAATATTTAAAAAATATTTATTCATAATGATAAAATCTAGGAAATATTAAAATAATTTTAATATATACTTCCATATAAATATATATATTTTTTAAATTAAATTTTTTATTCATAAGACTTTTATAACTAAAACTTCTATAAATACAATTTATAAAGCAAATTTGTATATATAATTATCTCTCTCTCTCTCTCTCTCTCTCTCTATATATATATATATATATATATATATATATATATTTATATATATTTTAAATTATATATATATATATATTTTTTAAATTATATATATAAATATATAATTTAATATATATATATATATATATATATATATATATATATATATATATATATATATATATATATATATATATATATATATATATATATATTTGTAAACCCTTGGACCCCAATAAATATATTTCTATACGAATAAATTTTTAAATAAATTAATTCATAATTATTCAACTAATTTTTAATGAAAGTATGATTTATGTAAGGTAAATAGGAAAAATGGAGTCTACTGTAAAATTTGAATTTATAGGGATGGCTGAATAAAACAACCATCCAAATATGTTTGAATCAAATTCAAACTGAAGTTACCGTAATCCTATTCGAAATCAAATCATGCTCATACCCAAATTTAAATATGGGTATTTAAGGAGGAAGACATCGAGTCATGGATTCAACTCTTCTCCTCCACAAACCCTAATTTTTCCTATTCTCCCATTCTACGTACAAACCAGTCATGAATGCGGAGCAGGGGAAAAGCTTCCACTACAACAAAAATACCCTTTGATGGCGGCTAAAAACCGTCATTAATTAAGAACCATGACGTTTTTTTTTCTTCTTAATCCAAGCGTTATGAAATCGGGTGTTATAAATATTTTTCAAAGCGTTATAGATAAATCTTCCGAAAACGTCATTAATAGACTTAATTTTTGCTACGTTTTATTTTCAAAGCGTTATGGATAGTTTTGTAAAACCGTTATGAATATGTAATATGGTTGGAAGTCAGGATATTTTGAAAGCGTTATGATTGGTCATTTGTATCATATTTATAACGCTCTATACTGTATGTTATACATTCCAAACACTGCTCAATTCAATTCGAAAATAACCACTTTGAACCAAATGTACAACAAAACATTGAAATGTAACATTAATTTCTATTTCATTGTCTCAAAATAGAGTATATTCCATTGTCTCAAAATAGAGTACACTTTAGCTATCATTCTACATTTCTCAGGCCATATATATACATCTTCTCAAAAATATATAGAGTATCCAATATAGCTAGTACACTTTACATCAAAACTATCCACATGAAAACATCCCACACCATAACATACAACTTAGTCACATGAAGACCTGTTTCCACAGCACATGTACCCTGCAAAAGATAAAACAAGGTTTAATAAATGTGATATCATGATGTATATATATGTAACACGTTAAGATCACAATTCAACATATGTTGTGGGAAACTGTTGTGTGGAATTTCTGTCAGATTCATCTTGTGTATATATATGTATAACTATCAGAAAGATGTTGGCTAAGGCCTGAGGCTATTGCCTGCAGGTAGGGCAAGTGGCAGCAGGCCATGCCAAAGTAGTAGGCTACATTAGCAGCAGCAGGGGACTCATTCCCCCCTTCCAGCTTGACCTCCTGTAGGCAAGTGGCAGCAGATGTTGGCTAAGGCCACTGATGCAGCAGATGTTGGGCTAAGGCCTGAGGCTATTGCCTGCAAGTAGGGTAAGTTGCAGCAGGCCAGGCCAAAGCAGTAGGCTACATTCGCAGCAGCAAGGGACTCATTCCTCCCCTCCAGCTTGACCTGCTGTAGGCTCTTGGCTATAGGCCTACGCAAGCAGTGAGCCAGTACCAGTTAATGAGTGAGTATTTGTTTATGTTAGAGTATGACAGGTATGCAAGACCTGGGAACAAATTTAGGTCAACAACATACACATATGGACAGGTACAGGCAATCTAAAAAACTTAGTATAGCCTTAGAGTATCAATGGTCGAATTGGACAGGTAGGGTATCAGAGATCTCTGTACATGAGGCAGACGAAGGACTGGGGCACAACCTTGGGAATTACATGTGTAAGAGATTAGGAGGCTATGTACAAGTGATTCATCCATAAGCAGCTTTGTGTGTCAAGTTGGTATAAGTGTCAATGACAGGTATATATAGGCATGTGTTTCACCATGTGTGTCGTGTTAGAGGGGTGTTCCAGTAAAGGGATATGTACTGGGTTGTTGTCAAGCATACTCTAGATACTTTTATCCCTTTACTTCTTGTCTGCTGTACCTTGCAAGAAATAACCTTCGATTCCCATATAGTACACCTTTAGTGAACAAAGGTTAGATTAATAAGGGGGATACCATGTTCTGACCAATTATAGTAACATCTTGTATAGGCGCAGAACAGAGTTAGAAGTAAGAGTATCAGTTGATTTTGGTAAAGGGTGAGTTGGACTTAAGGGTATCCAATTGTTAGGAAGGTTCTAGTGTAAGCAATAAGGGAAATAGGCTATAGAGAATTGGATAGTAAGATCAATGAAACTAAGTTATACATGAAGTTAACTTCTATTCGACAAACAGAACAGAGGGTAGGACTATCAGTCATAGTTTATTGAGTGTCTTGACAGTATCTTGAGTGTATTGTGTCCATGTGACACTAGGGTGTCTCGTATCAGTAATAGAAATGGGTGAATGAATTTTAAGTATCGGTCAAGTGTCTAAGAGGTTTAGTGTCCAAGTGTTAAGTGCCAGTTTCAGTTCAGATGAGGGGTTGATATCTCCATGTATATGTACTTTTGGAATTGTGTGTGCGTGTGAGTAAAGTAAAGAGTGAGGTGAGTTAGTGTTTTAGTATCAGTTAGAATACATGAGTTTGAGGTCAGTAACCCAATATCAGAGTTAGTATCAGTTGAGTGTCAGTATAAATGTTAGTAATTAGTTAGTCGGAGAGGGTGTGTGGTACACATATGGATGTGGCCAATAGGTTAGGGTATGTCCTACAAATTGGAGAGCAGGTAAAAGGGAGGGGATTTTGTTAAGGATATTACCTTGACCCTCATGTATCCATATGATTGGCAACGAATTCGATGAATTCGCATCGGACATCATCTATTTCTTCCTGCGTGTATGTTGATTTTCCAGCCAATTTTTTTAGCTAAAAAGTCAAAAAATAGTTACATTAGTTTGTATAATTTCAGAAAAGTAATTAAGAATTAAATTAATGAACAACTTACCATTGACTCAATAGTAGGAGAGGGGTCTTCCATGAGATCCCGTATATATTTCATAACAAAATATTCGCATTTATAACCTCCAGGTTGTTTCGGGACCTACATGAAGATATTATTTGTAAGAGAATATAATGTCCATGATTATAATAAGTCATATATTAGTTTGATTACCTTAGGTAATTTCCAAGTAGGACTTCTATTTGATCTTTTACCACCAATATGTGCTGTGTTGAGGCCATTAGTAGAAAATAATTGTACAGTAGAAACTCTATAAAATAATACACTTGGGACCACCAAAATTTATTAATTAAAAGAGTTATTAATTAATCGATAAATTAATAATTATTAATTTATATATTAATTAATATTTTATTAATTTATAGTAAAATACTTACGTAGTTTACAAACACCTTTCAAGCTTCCACTTAATTATTGTATACAATGCATGTGTATATCAAATGAAGGGCCCAATTTGAAAGAAACCTTCAATCTCCCACCTTATTATGCTTCTTGTGTTCAGTGTATCACTTTATGGACATTAAAAATATTTTCTATATAGTAGTTTACAAACACCTTTCAAGCTTCCACTTAATTATTGTATACAATGCATGTGTATATCAAATGAAGGGCCCAATTTGAAAGAAACCTTCAATCTCCCACCTTATTATGCTTCTTGTGTTCAGTGTATCACTTTATGGACATTAAAAATATTTTCTATATAAATACAAGATCAAAATAGGTTAACACAAACCTTCATAAATCATTCATGTAATATGCTATATATAAGGAATTATTAATTTATATTTTATATGGGGTCTGAAGAAATTATCAAAAATGTATTATCTTATAATTTTAGCGAATTATTAATTTAGCACCCTATCCCCGAGTCGGGACCGGCCAAAATTATTATCTTAGAGAGTTTATTAAATAATTGAGTATTAATTTATAGAGTTTCTACTGTATATACTAACATCAGAATATACACAGTATTAAAATATTAACAATAATAATAATAATTTCACTCACGTATTGAAAAACAACTTAATATCTCCTCTCGGTTTAAAACACAGCGAGTCCAACCAGTAAACATTAAAGGTAGAGAGGTCAACAACAATTAGAATCCAATGCTTCCTACATTAAAGGGAATATGAATGGAATAAAGCACATTGGTTATTGAATAGGAAAGAAAATCTTGCTACTTGATTAAAACTTTTTACTCCTTGTAAATAAATGGAATGAAGCAAATTTGGGTTTTCTTAGCCTCTTGGAGCCTTTCTCTAACCAGATTGCTTATTGCAGGCCCGGATGCATTACTCATAGCAGAAGGGTTGAACATTATCAAAAGCTCCCGAGAGTTTGGAAATTTATCAAGCAAAAACCTAAAGCCAAAAGAATAGTTAAATATGGTGTCAATCTCAAAATCAAAATTTTAGAATATAAATTTCATATTTCTTACCTCATGTAGGCAACAACAGGATTCACATCTAGCCATTGCATCCTACATAACTCCAGCAGAACGATTTTAGAAAGATAACAAGATGGATTAAAGCTTCCGAACATTCCTTTCTCCAATGGTATTTTAAGATGAGGGTCGGTATTCTTAATGGTTTCTACCATCTCTCCGAAAGTGTCAATTATCTCCCTACCACAGCCAGCAACCTTCAAAGGTTGAACATTGTCAGATTCAATTGGTTTAGTACTTACCTGTTGCATATTGAATTTTTTCGACAATTTCATAAAAGATATTGACACTAGCATTAAATAATATTACCTCAAGACCACCAACAATAAACTCTTTGGGCCAAGCTACTAAAGACCCAATTGCATCTTTAACAACTTCCATTTCTCCATAAAGTGTAACGGGAAGACTCACAGTAGATTGAAGGGCTTTCATAATTGAAACCCTAACATTATGTTCTCCTAATTCAACATTATGAATTTTCGTATTTGGTCCACACCCTTCAAAGACAATTCCCTCGACAACAATATTTTCTTTTGTACCCACTGCTAGCTTACATTTGGTTCCCTAAACAAAATAAGAAACTGTTATTTCTCGATATAATTACTACATGTTATAATTAAGTTGTTGAATAAAGATTATGTATTGAATATATGTACTTACCATGCCAATGTCTGATGTAGGATATGTTATGAATTTTGCTCGCTTAACTTTTTATTTTGTTTCAGCTTTTCAAAGAAGATAGAAGATAAAAAAGTATATTAGAATAAACATATTAGACAAAAATAGAAGAAGAAAAGCTTATTAGATGAAATGGAACTAATTGTAATAAGCATTACCTTAGAACCATATGATGGACTCTTGTTTCCAAGAGACTCGTGTTCATTCTTACGAGACATTATATATTTCCTATTACCACTTCCTTTGGTATTGGAAGCAACCTTCTCAGATGTTTGTGAAGCTCCTTGGGCTTGAAATTCTTTTAGCATGATCTCCAATTCTTGTCTCCGTTTACGCTCCTCTTCCAATTGGGACTTGAGTAGTTCATTTTGTTTTTTCATTCCCCGTTTTGGAAGCTTGAAATAGGTCGTTGGTGTCGGTCCTAATCCCAAACCCCGAATACGTCCCAAATGCTCGGGAGTGCCCAACACCAAGGTTAGAATATCCGAAGCTCCTTCGGTCACCAAACTCCCATCTTCCTTTTGTTTGATACATTCCTCCTATAAAAAGTACAAGGTTTTAGAAATATAAGCATGTTGATAAGCAGGATTCCTCTTAATAGACTGGACGATATATACTCACCACTTTCATAGCTATGTCCTTGGTCCCATCGTCAGTAAATGTACCGTCCTTACTAACTCGTGCTTTTGTCCAAAAAAACTTCTGTCATCTATACATTTTCCCCCAACTGTCGTCACTGTTTTGAAAAAAAACCACGTTGTAATAATATATATGTCCACATGTAAATCATGTTAACTGATATACAAATATGTATTACTAGCTCCTCGTTAAGACCGGCATATCCCTTCCTGCTTAAACGATGAGGAAACTTGTCCTTGGCTCTCCGTGCACTTTGCTCCTTGCTCATTTTCTTATGATTACAACACATGAAGGTAGAGAAGAAATAAGATATATATAATAGGGACCTAGTCATCCTTGTTATGCATAAAAAAATAATTTTAAAAAGTTAACCTTAAAATTTGTAGACAGTCTGCTTTTGACGAATTCCTCCCACACAGATTGTTTCAAGATCCCTGAGTACTTTGGTGGAGGGTGATTGAGAAGCTCACGATTTCCCTCATTCGGATAAATCCAATGCTTGGTGAGTTGATCTTTGAATGCCCTCCAACTCCGAGCCATGGATGCTAACACAAAGGCTTGACTATTTGGATCCAAGTCAAATTTAGCCTACAACAGAAAATAAATATTCAGCATCTATACATGAGTGCATAACATAGTGCATAACATGTAAAGCATTATAGTCTGAATAAGTTCAGACTTGAATTCAAGCATTCAATGGTATAGTGAACAAGTGAATTCAAGTCTGAACTTAGTTCACTTATCTGAACTTGATGTCCAGACCTGAGCTCTCTATATGCAGGCAATGCATATATGCAAGACCAAATTAACAAAATCTAAAGCTCAGGAAAAACACATTATCAAAAGCAGGCAATGCATATATGTGCAGGCAATGCATATAAGGTATGTAGATAGGTTTCCAGTTTATACATGTGTGTGTGTTATGTAGAGAATTCAGTGGGCAGTAGATAGGTTTGGGTTATCAGAATTGTGACAGGCTGGGAGTATAACATGTGTGTGTATATATGATATCAGAAATCAGTAAAAAACTTAAGTGTCAAACCAAATCTATATTCAAATATAAATTCTCAGTTTTGTGTGAAGGTGTGGGGTAGAGAACATAGGTTCCAGGTTTTCATAAGTGCATGAGTGTGTGTGTGAATATTGTGTAAATCCTTAGAAAAATCAGTAGAGTGTCTCAGTGTGTTTAGAGATAACAGTGTGTCTCAAATGTGTGTGTCCTGTGTGTGAGTATGAGTGACAGTAAGTAGCAGTAGAAAATGTGTATTCAGGAACATTGTTCAGGATTGCAGTGTTCTTAGGTTGTGGGGTACACAACAGTTTATCAATTCTCAAATCAATTTGAAAACCAAGTAACAATCAGTAATCCACATGACATTTGAAATTCTCAGGAACAAACATTGCATATATTAACAGCCTTGCATTCGCAGGAACAAATATTGCATAGTTAATTCAATGTCAAGAAACATGGCATACAAAGGAACATTCAAACTAAAATTCTCAGGAACACACATTATTTTTACCTGAATAGCAGTCCATAAGCTCTTTTTAACTGATTCTGGCACTTTATGCCAATTTGGATAAGTTATTTTTACTAAGGACTTTACTGTGATGTCGCAGTAAATTGCCAAATTAATTTTTCCTTCACCAATTGGTTGCCCAACATCGTTATAAATGATCTTTATCCTCTCTTCATCATCTCTGATTTTGCTGACTTTTTTGGATTTTGATGCCCCTCTTCCTTTTTTTTCGGCTACAATTTTGTTCCCCGGAATCCTCACTATGCTTTGTAGCCTGTAACAAATAAATGGCATAATTATATTCATATTAGTCTTGCTAAAATGTGCTTGAAATATCATGAAACATAAAATGTGCTTGAAAACTGAGATACAACTAACAAAATTTGAGATTAAGAAGACCAAACCTGATAATTCTAACAAAATCTGAGATACACCCATTCTCAGGTTTGATATAAGTAACAAAACTGAGATTAAGAATACCAGTTAACATTATAAAAGTAAACCCAACCACAGTTTTGATATATGAAACCCCATTCTCAGGTTTTTCAAGCCAACTCAGTTTAAACATTCAAATCAATTATATTCTCAGCTTCAATTTGAATCTCAGTTCAATCTAAACTCAGTTCATATTAAGACAATTATAGATCAAAATAGACTACAGTTTCTCCCATATACTCTAAGATAAAAATAGATTACAGTTTTGAGAAGAAAAAAACACATATTAAGACAATAAAGATGAGGGATTTCCATGAAATAGTTCTTGAAACAGTTCTCAAAATAGAGTCACTAGAGTAATTTTCACCTACAGCAACATTTCAGACTTGCAACAACATTTCTTTAAACAATTCACTTGCAGCAACATTTCAACAAGAAGATTTGGACTGTGCAATCCAAGTTCCCTCGCAATCTTCACGTAAATAGGTTGAGGGTGATTCATCAACAACATCAAATGACTCAAAATTTGGTACTTTATTGCAAGTTTCATCTGTAACAAAACAATCGATTCCCTCGTCGTCATTGTCTTCATCATAATAAGTCCTTTGAGGAGCCGATAAAACGATTGACCAATTTTCATCCAATTGATCAGGAACAAATACTTGCTTTACTTGAGAGGGCAAAACAAAAGATTCAGACTTGTGGCCAACTCTACCAAGCTCGACCTATGGCCAACTCTACCAAGCTCGACCTATGTAAAACCAAGTTCATCTACCTTAACACCATTCTTGCTGTCAACCCAATCACCCTTGAAGACGGGATTCCGGAAGGAGAAATAGTCAAGCAACCAAATCTCTTTGATAACACCGTAAAATGTCATATCTGAGATGATGGGATTGTTGTCCTTTGTGCTAGCAACTTGAAAAGTCTTTGCTACTAGAGTCACTCCACTATTTTGCTTGACTCGTACGTCGTCACAATCTTTCGTTTGATAGTGATACCCATTAATTGCATAACATAGGAACTTAGTCACGTGATGTCGAGGTCCTTGAGCTATCCATTTTAATTCATCAGAGACATTGCTAGTTGGGTCTTCTTGCACAGCCTCAACCTGTCATTTTTTTCTAAGTTCAATATTTTATTTTCACTAAGTAGAACATAAAATATAGTAGCTTAATCAATACCCTTGATCGTAACCAACTAATAAAGCTGTGATTGTGCTCATCTTCTAACCATTTTGCACTTTTCACTCTACGAGGGTGCAACTTTTCAAGTAAGCTCGTGCTCCCTATCAAGTAATAAGTAGAATTTTGTTAATTACAAAGCGAAATAAAAAAAAATGTGCTTGGTCCAAAGATAAAACTAAGTAAAGAGTAATATAGACATCTTTACTCGATATAAGGTTGAACATCATTTGTGTTGTGCAACACATAAAGATGTGCTTGGTCCAAAGATAAGCGGTCAACTTCACAGATATTTCCTTTTCCTATAGGTTTTTCTTCATTCTTCGTAGAAGGAACTCCAATGGCGGGTTGTTCTTCTAGTTATTCTGAACAAAACTCAATGGCTTCCTCTGCGATATAGCATTGTGCAATACACCCTTCAGGACGATTCTTATTTCTCACACAACCCTTTATCACACCCATAAACCTATAATGAACAAATGATAAAGATAAAAATGATTACACAAACATCAATCATGTTACTACATAATAAAAACCAAAGTTCAGACTAGACCAACCTCTCTGGTGGGTACATCCATCGGAAGAAAACCGGACCGCCAAGTTCGACCTCCCTGACAAGGTGCACCATTAGATGTACCATTATGTCAAAGAATGATGGTGGAAAATATTTTTCCAATAAGAACAATGTGATCACAAGATTATTTTGGATATCTTACAATTTTTGTACATTCACGACTTTGGCACAAAGGGCATTAAAGAAGAAACATACTCGTATAATAGTACATCTCACATGCTTTGGCAACACACCACGTACTGCAACATGAAGTAGTTGTTGCATTAGAATATGATAATCATGGGATTTGAGACCATATAACTTTAGATCTTCCATTGAGACATTACATCTAAAATTCAAAGAGTAACCATCTGGGACCTTAAGGTCATGCAAAGTTTGACACACTATTCTTTTCTCTTGCCTCGATAAAGAATAACATACAGCTGGAAGATAAATCCCATTTTTCTTATTATGAGGTGCCAATTCTTTCCTTAAGCCCATCTCTACAAGATCTTTGCGACTATTGATCCCATCTTTTGTTTTTCCAGGAATATTTAATAGGGTCCCAATGATATTATCGTTGATATTCTTCTCAATGTGCATGACATCTGTCTAATAGGAAGATATCTCCAATACTCTAGCTCAAAAAAATGGATTTCTTCTTCCAACAACTTGTAACTTTGTCTTTTTGTACTTCTTTTTTCCTCTTCTTTGGTGTCAATTTCTTTTGCACTTCTGCTTCCTTCTTCTTCTTTGAAGTCTTCTTCTCTGATCTCTTTTTTCTGGAATATCTTTTTTTTCCTAAGAAACGGGAATCCTTGCAACCTTTATTAATATTTGTTCCCCACTTAATGGTTCAGGATGAGTTCCGAACTCTTTGTCACCATTAAATGCCTTTCTTTGTGATCGAAAAAATAGTTATGCGGCAAATACCTTCTGTGACTAGTATAAATGTTCTTGTTGCAATGTTTCAATCTATCTGAATAAGTATTTTCGTTGCATATTGGACAAGCAAAATATCCTTTCACACAACAACCAGACAAGTTGCCATATGCAGGAAAATCGTTAACAGTCCATAACAATACAGTTCTCAATATAAAAGATTATTGCCGATAGGCGTCGTAAGTCACAACTCCATCCTTCCACAGCAACTAGAGATCCTCAATCAATGGTGCTAAGTAAACATCTATGTCATTTCCAGGTTGTTGGGGGCCTGATATTAACAATGTCAACAATGTGAACTTTCTCTTCATACACAACCAAGGTAGTAAATTATAAGTATTTAGCATTACAGGCCAACAACTGTACCTACTACTGAGTGAACTAAATGGATTAATCCTATCAGCTGAAAGAGAGAGTCGAAGGTCTCTTGCTTTTGCTGCAAACTCTGGAAATTTATCATCAATTGTCTTCCACGTCGGTGAATCTGCAGGATGACGCAATTGGCCATCAACTTCCCTTCTGTCTACATGCCACGTCATATTCTTTGATGTTTGTACCGATCGAAACCACCTTTTAAAGCGTAAAATGGGTGGAAAGTAACATAGAACTTTAGCTGGGATGCCCTTCTTTTGCTCTTCCTGACTTTGTTTAGACATATTCTTTTTTACCTTATATCTTGACGTTCCACACGTAGGACATGAGGTTGTATTTTTATAATCTTTTATATAGAGTATGCAATCATTCGGACATGCATGTATTCTCTTATATCCTATTCCAAATATTGAGAAGCAACACTTAGCCTCCCTAGTAGTTATAGGCAATTTATTTTCTCCCGGAAGCATGTCGGCGAACAATGTCAACACATCTGAAAAGCTTTTATCACTCCAACCACTCTTGGCCTTGATACTAAAGAGCTTCACTATCGCAGATAGCTTCGTATACTTTTTACAACCATTATACAATAGTTTCTTAGCATCATCAAGCAATGAATTAAAGTTCTCTTCATCATCTTCTTCAATGTCGTTCCTTTTTAATGCATGGAACATCTTTAGTGTATATGCCACATCATTTAAAGTATCCATATCATAGTTCTTATAAATAGACGCACATGTATCCTCACACACTTTATTAGGATCAACTTCCCCATGCCATATCCATATAGTATACCTTGGATCAATACCAACTGTCGTCAAATAAAATTTTACATCTTCTAAAATCATACTATAGAGATTCTCGCACTCATTACATGGACATCTAATGAAGTCGAGATCATCCCCATAGCTTTAACATGCTCCATAAATTCATCAACTCCGGCTCTATATTCTTCCGATAATAGGTGCTTTGTCATCCAAGATCTATTCCTCTGTATAATAAAGCAAAACACTGAGTAAGTGATTGTAACTTGAAAGTTTCATTTCAAGCCGAATGCGGAGAAGATTGATTCCATAATGGCCAATGTGAAGTAGATATGGCCAATAAATTCAGACTCATGAAAGTGGAGAAGGTTGATTCCAGAATATAAATTTAATTGCTAGAGTTAAAAAAGAAGAAGAAGAACATGACTTAGGAATAGTTCATTTCGTTATTACAAAACAGAAAATGGTTTACAATTCCATATATGTGCATACGGGTATAAAAGGTAACAAAATG
Organism: Iris pallida; assembly: GCA_029216955.1. Classification (NCBI taxonomy): domain Eukaryota; kingdom Viridiplantae; phylum Streptophyta; class Magnoliopsida; order Asparagales; family Iridaceae; genus Iris; species Iris pallida. Next base: position 5,484,286 of record JANAVB010037819.1, on the reverse strand, counting down.
TCAAAATATGTAAGAATATATATTGAGAAAGTCTATATGAATCATACATAACTACAAAAGAGGGTCAGATAAACCTAAAAAAAGAGTTGGTCAATGCTCACATCCAACATAACCGATATCATTTAATCTAAAGATGTACAGTCAAACAATTGCATATATTGATGTCAAAGATCCATCCCATCCTCAATGCATGAGCAACGTGCACACTGTAAAAAATAAGTTGTATTTTCTAGAGTAATTTAATCTAAGAAGAACAGGACTTGATTTAAAGACAATATGACATGGCACAGACACAAACACGGTATCGATTTCTGCGTGACCTGGAGTAATTTTGAGTGTAAAAATATCGTGTTCAACATGTGTCATACACAACGTTACAGGGACATTGATCTCTTTCTTGTCCATGATTTCTAGAAAATAGGGCAATTGAAAAGAACGTGTCTACATGAACCAAAACAAACCTTGCTACCCGAATGTGTCTCTATGAAGTTCAACTTGTAAGTATTCGTCCGAAAGCAATGGAATTAACACCCTTCCACACTGTAAGAACCAACAAAGAAAGAAACAAGAAGATGAACCAATGCGCGGACAAAGAAAATGCCTCACAAATTAGTAAAAAAAGAAAATTCTTTCAAAGATTTCCAAACATGCATTCAAAGATTTCAGACATCTTTTGAAAACTAGGAAATAAAAAATAGGTCAAAAATTAGGGCATTTTACTAAAATCATGTCGAGGCAGAAATTAGGGCACAAAATAAGAAATAATTTAGGTCAAACCTTGGGGAGCGGGGAGCGGGCTGAGGGGAGTTGGGGCACGGGGAGCGGGGAGCGGGCTGAGGAGACTTGATCGGGAGCGGGGAGCGGGCTGAGGGGAGTTCGGTAGCGCCGGAGCGGGCTGAAGGGAGTTGGGGAGCGGAAGAAGAAAGAGAGAAGGAGAAAGAGAGTAAGTGCGGGAGAAGGAAGGGTTTAGGCTTTTCGACTTAAGTGCGGGAGTAAGTGCGGGAGAGTTGAGTTTTCGACTTAAAATTTGGTGTTTCTTTCATAACGCTCGTATCACTGAGAGACAATCAATAACGCTTATATAGAAAACCGTCATAGATTATAGTCTTGCTGAACATTGATGACGCTTCTTTATCAGCCGTCTTGAAATCTCCTTATTAAGCGTCATTAATAGGTCATTTTGTTGTAGTGTTCCAATCATTTCTCGAGTATTGTTCTCTGTTCGAGTCACCCACACCACAGAAGCTCCATTGTGGAAGCCTACCAACAAGGTCACAAGTCTAACTTTTTTCTTCCTATGTGCAAAACCAAGAGAAAGGTAGCATGCCATGTGTTCGATAGTATAGTTAGGAAGGGTTAAAATAGTTAATATTAGACTCAAGTCCTGTTAATATGGAATGTAGATGTGTATGTAAGGATAGAAATCTCTAGTTGCCTATGTGTGTACACCAGAGAGAAAAACAACAGCAGCAGTTTGCAATTGCAAACAGGGGCACTACATGCAATAGTACTCATGTTTCATGGGTATAGGGATAATCATGTTTGTGGATAACAAGATATGCAAATAAATTATGTAGACTCTGTACATATATGAACGGGTATAAGTAGGTATTACATGTAGGTTTCAGTAATAGAGGGAGAGTACAAAAGGTATAGCCAATATTAGGTGTATGGGTATCCAGTCGTGCATACAGGTGAAGCAACAGTCAACTACAGTAATAAATACATTAGATAGCAGCGACAGTTTCAAGGCTGCTATTGCCCGCACTAGAGTAAGGGCAGAGTATAGGTGGCTATGTACCTATGAAGGAGCAGAATTGAGGGCATGTGTATCAGAAATTAGGAAGGCTTTATGTACAGATTTATACAATCTGATTTGAATACCAGTTTGGATAAACCCCGGTGTGGGAAGCAACATAGGAGAGTATCAGACACTGTGTTATGTCAGTATGTATGTGGGATGTATAAAGGTGAGTGGAAGGATTGGGTGTATGTATTAGGAGCTAATTTGAGGAGGCAATATGTGGTTGCCTACATATTAGTAGACAATTGGGTATCAGGTTGGGTGAGCTATGAGATGTCATGTAAAAAAGAGTAATAGTGCTAATTTTGGTATCTTGTGTAGTAGAACACCCTAGGTGCAAATGTACATGGGTATATGCATGAGAGATAAAAAGGATGTGTGTGTTTGTATCATATGATACATAGGTATTCAAGATTGTAAGATTATATAATGGATTAGCTAGTGTAGGTATGTCAAGATAGTTGTCGAGGTATTATAGTATAGATTTGGGTATCCTATAGAGTCAATAAGTACTATAGGTATGTATGGGTGGTTGATAGAAACTGTTCAAAGTAGGATTTGAGAACCCCAAATACAAGCTGTTAAGTGTAAACCCAGTTAGTTTGGGATTTAACCTAAAACCTAATGATCAAGTGAGATGGTTTATTTTGTTTTTAAATTATTTATTGAAATTATAAATTTATAAAATACGTTATGTGGACTTGGATTTGGTATCGGACCCCTACCATCAGCTCAGGATACCAGGCGACTACATTTATTATTTGTTTCCAATATTGCTAATTATAATATTACATTTTCTAGTTTATTATACTTGATTCTTGACACGCTCGATACACGGATTGCACATCATGGGTTCTGTTCATGTCATACCATTTTCTTATATGTCATGTCAGGGTAGGACAGTACCAGTAGATGTGTGATCAGACCCATAGACCGTAATTTATTTATTTTTGTGTTATTTAGACCGTGAGGTGTATTGTCCCAGCCGATCACATACCGAAAGGAGGACTTCAACACACTTAGATAGCTATATTTTCTTTGTTCCACTTTTTACTTGTCTTTATATATTTCCAGTCTATTGTTCATTATATTTTCATATTATAATTGATTCTTTCATCATGTATTTTATGACTAAGCAATGTTTTATAGTTGTTATCATATACTTGGAAGTGCATGCAGTGAATTATACTCCTTCTATCCCGACTGGGTAAATATTTTAGGTGACTAGGATGAGGACGGATGCCTTACTTATTATGGTCCATATAAAGGGAACATAGTTGAGCCCGACCTTACATTGCAGGGAGATTAAGGGGAGTTAGCAGCACATGACCCAGCTTCCACTGCTTAGTTAGAATAAAATTAGTTTGAGACCGAATTTGTCCCCAGATTTAGTTGACTAGTACTATTTGACATTGACTTGACATTTAGTTTTTTGAGTTTATCTCTTTTATGGATTTTTGATTATTCATTCTTCCCTTTATATTCCATCGTACGATTGTTTATTTAGAGTTGTGATTGGGTATTGGTTTTGGATATAATTTATTGTCCTCCCAAGTAGACTTAAATTTTATCGTGTGGGTTGTCCATCATATTAATATTATACAGTATTATATCGCCGACACTGCAGTGTAGACTGGGCGTGCCCACGATTCATGCAGAAATTCTAGGTATGTGTCGTGACACATTTTTATGGTGGCACAAATAGGCCCTGATTTGTAACTAGTATAATGTCGTGGTAGTACTTAGGTCTTAGGTACTATCACGAGCCTATAATAGGATATAGATCTCTAGGCATAGGAAAATACTCAATCACACCTAGGAATTCCTTTCTATTTAAACTTTACAATTTTCTATTCCACTCTTACTGTCCTCCTTGAATAAGCATCTCATCTTATGCCATATCGTTGATTTCTTTTATTTTCCAACCTTTCAGAATGGCACCCAGGACTAGAGCTTGCAAAGCCATAACAAATGGTAACCACCCTCAACCTTCCGCATATCATGAGGCATCGTCACCTACATCAAAGAGCCTTCCTCCGTCTCTAACCAATCTACCCCAAGGAGGCTTGCCGGCTAATAAGGCACCTCTGCACGAGCTCATTAGAGGTATGATGGAGGCGCAGAGGGCAAATATGAAGGCCCAAAGGCAGTGGATCGAGGTATTGCTGGCAGGCATGGAGAATACTCAATGCGTTGCCTTGACAACTGTGAAGAGGGTTGCTCATCAGCCTCAGCCGCCCGCTCAACCAAGAGAGGGGAACAGCTGGGACTTTAAGAAGATGAACCCACACGAGTTTAAGGGAACATAAAGAATTCTTTATGTAGATGAATGGCTCGATGACATCGAGCGGGTTATAAGGGTTTTCCAAATCCCTGAAGACCAGAAGATTGAAGCTGTTGGCTTACAGCTTCATGACATTGCTCATACCTGGTTCAGAAATAAGCCCCGGCTAGTAGATCCAATGCTAAGCTGGGATCAGTTCAAGGACCTTTTTAAGAGAAAATTCTTCCCTGCGGTGGCCAAAGGTATTCTGGAAAAGCAAGTTCCAGAATTGGAGTAGGGTAGCATATCCGTAGACGAGTATTCGCAGAGTATGGCCGCATGAGTCGATTCGTGGAGTACATGGTCAGAGACCAGAAGGACTAAGCATGAAGCTTCTGACTGGGATTGGCCAAAGAGATCAGAGTCCACATTTTTTCTGGTACTACGACCTTTGTAGGAATCGTAGCCGAAGCCCAGAGGATAGAGGTGGACCTAGACATCAGGCGCAAGAGATACCGTGATACAGCGGGAGGTGGCGTTAGTGCGAGACAAGTCAAACGTCCTCAATTTCAGCCGAGGACTTTTCAGCACCCACAACAAAACCATGCCCCAACTAGAGCCCCAATCCAGCAGGTGCAACAGCCCCAGAGGTAGTTACAACAGGCTCCATATTGTACTCACTATGAAAAGATCGAACATATCTGGGACGACTGTAGAAAAAGGCTCTGAGCGTATTTATACTGCAGATCACCTTCACATCAGCTGAAGGAGTGCCTTCTAGCTTCCATTCGCACAGGAAAGGATGCAACACTATCTCAGAGAGGGTTAGGCCACTAGCAGCTCTGTAACCACAAGACCCACCACTCATCCACTCAGCAACAATGGTTTGTCCAACACCAATCGAGGGGAGCACCTCAGTATGGTAAAGCCTTTACTCTGACTGTCGAGGAGACCGAGCCTACTAATGATGTGATAACAGGTTATATATTTCTTAATTCTTTTCCAGTATAGTGTTATTCGATTCTGGTGCATCTCATAGCTTTATTTCTGTAGCTTTTATGTTTAAGCATAGCATAGTATCTGAGACCTTAGATAGTGCTTACAAAATTATGATGGGCGGAGGCATTATCCTAGTCAAGGATATTTACTTCGGGCATCGCATCACCTTTGGAGGTAGGGAATTACGTGCCGATCTACTTGTAATTCCACTTCCGAGTTTTGATATCGTTCTTAGGATGGATTGGTTGAGTATGAATTATGCCAGTATAGACTGCCGCCGAGGATGCATAGTATTTAGTCCTCTTAGAGAGTCTATATTTGAGTTTGGTAGAGGAGCAATGGAGCAGTGTAGTGAGGCAATTTGTGGAGCTATGGTAGGAGAAAGAGCTACCTCATCCTATCACTGCAAAATTTTTTGATGTATTTTTCGGACAATTGCCTGGATTGCCACTTGATAGGGATTTCGAGTTTGCTATCGATCTTGTGCCAAGCACAGAAATAGTAGTACATCATGTATACATGATCAATAACAAAGTGGCAATGGAGTTGAAGAAGCAAAGTAATGAATTGCTAGAAAAAGGATTCATTAGATCGAGTTCTTCGCCATGGGGAGCCCTAGTTCTATTTGTGCCGAAGAAGGATTAGAAGGTGCGGATGTGTATCGACTGTAAGGCCTTGAATAATCTCACAATCAAGAATAAGTACCAGTTGCCGAGAATTGACGATCTCTTCGATCAGTTGAGCGGCACGAGGGTATTTTTGAAAATTGACTTGAGATTTGGCTACCATCAGTTGGGAGTTAAGAAGGAGGATATTTTGAAGATTACCTTTCGGACTAAATACGACCAGTATGAATTCATGGTGATGACATTTGATTGACTAATGCCCCGACGGTCTTTATGAACTTGATGAACACGGTATTCCATAACTACCTTGACAAGTTCATGGTGGCGTTTATCGACGACATACTCATCTATTTGAAGACACCAAAGGAACATGAAGAGCACCTGAGGATCATGTTGGAGACTCTCAAGAAGGAAAAGTTCTTGAAATGCGAGTTTTTCTTGGACAAGGTGGAATTCCTTGGGCACGTGGTGACTGGAGACAAAATATTCGTTGATCCAAAGAAGATTGTTTCCATGGAATCTTGGACTACTCCAACTACCGTGGCAGTGATCTGAAGCTTCTTAGGATTGGCGAGGCACTACAAGAAGTTCATAAAGGACTTCGCTCGTATCGCAGAGCCGATGACTAGGATCACTCGAAAGGACGTAGAGTTTGTGTAGACAGAGGACTGCCAAACTGCGTTTGACGAGTTGAAGAATAGGTTGACAACTCCTATATTGACGTTGCCATTATGATCATATGGTTTTTTCATTTTAGTGATGCTTCGGAAAAGGATTTGGGATGTGTTCCAGAACAAAATAAGAAGGTGATAGCGTATTCGTCCAGACAGCTGCGGCCACATGATAAGAACTATCCCACCCATGACCTAGAATTGGCAGCAGTGATCTTCGCCTTGAAGTTGTGGAGAAAATACTTATATGGAGAGCGAGTAGAAATATTTGTTGACCATAAAAAAATACGTCTTTTTACAAAAGAAGTTAAATATGAGATAACACAGGCTGGAACTGATGAGTGATTTTGATATTTCACTACAATGTCATTCGAGAAAAGCCAATATAGTTGTTGATGCCTTAAGCAGGTATCCAGTAGCTATGTGTCTGACCAAGGGCCGTCACTTGTTAGCAGATTTGGAGAGTCTGGGCATCGAGATTGTTATTCCGAGGATAGAGATGCAGATGATGGGTATGCAAATTTAGTTTGGATTAATGGACAAGATCCGAGGGACACAGTATCATAATATGAGCCTGAGGAGTATCAGGGCATACGTGCAGGCTGGATTGCTAGGTGACTTCTCTATCGTAGATGATGGGTATGCAGATTCAGTTTGGATTGATGGACAAGATCCATGGGACACAGTATTATGACAATACTAGGTTTTATATACCCAGTGGTGATTTGTGAGAAGAGGTCATGCAAGAGGCGCATCATTCTCAATATTATATACATCCTCGAACTAACAAGATGAACAAGAATATGAGAGATCATGTGTTGTGGTGTGGTATGAAGCAAGAGGTAGCATGCTTCGTCTCTAGATGTCTAGTGTGCCAGCAGGTCAAAGCCGAAAGGCAGAGACCAGGAGGATTTCTTCAACCATTACCGATCCCCGAGTGAAAGTCGAAACAAATCACAATTGATTTTGTTTATGGTCTTCCACGCTCACCACGAGGGAAGGATGCTATTTGGATCATCGTTGATAGGTTGACCAAATCGTCCCACTTTATTCCAATCAAAGTCGGATTGTCCAAGGAGAATTTGGTGAAGTTATATGTGAAGCAAATCGTCAGGTTATACGGGGTTCCAGTGAGTATTGGCTCCGACCGGGATAACAGATTTATATCCTATTTTTTGAGGAGCTTGCAAGCTAGCTTGGTTACTCAGTTCAAGTTAAGTACCGCATACCACCCTCAGACAGATGGACAGTCAGAAAGGACTATTTAGACACTCGAAGACATGCTGCGGACATGTGTATTAGATTTTGGTAGCTCGTGGGAGGACTATCTTCACCTGGTAGAGTTTGCATACAACAACTATCAGACTAGTATAGAGATGTCTCCTTTTGAGGCTCTGTACAGACGGAGAGATTGAACACCTCTATCTTAGGACGACGTGGGCGAGAGAGCACTCCTGGGACCCGAAATGGTAGTGAATGCGACCGAGAAGGTGAAGTAGATTAGAGAGAGACTTAGGGTGTCACAGGATAAACAAAAGTACTAGGCTGATAATCACCGGAGATCATTAGAGTTCGAGGTATATAATTCCTCTATCGTAGATAGTAATACTTGTAGGTTGCGTAATAAATTGCCTTGTGTGTTTAGGTCTACGATTTGGTATTCTTGAAGATTTCTACGACGCGTGGCATGATTCATTTTGGTGAAGGTAGTAAGCTCAGCCCAAGGTAAATCGAACCTTTTGGCATTCTCGAGAAGATCAATGTCGTAGAATACCGAATAGCCTTGCTACCTATACTTGAGGGACTACATAACGTATTCCACATATCCCAACTGAGAAGATACATAGCAGACCCCAACCATGTACTCGATCATAAAGAGATGGAAGTTGGACCAAGTATTAACTATCAGTGTCATGCCATGGTCCCGAAGAACAGATCGTACTCGCTAGGGCATGACATAGCACGAGCCTAGGTTGCACTCGTATAAGGCCGGTTCCATAACAGCCGATTACAACAGCTTACGTTGGGATCGTCGCACAGAAGTCAAAGTAGAGAAGTTGAATAACACAAAGACATGTACAAAATGATACTCTTTATTGATATTAAAAATAAGATCACGAGGGCACGAAGCCAAGATTACAAGTCACTCAAGCTCAATTTCTCTCTGAATATAAAGACTCTGCTCCCTCTTCTCTTAATTATAATTGTTCATGACCGAAGGCTTACGATTTTATGGATGCTTTAGAAGGTAATATCCATACATTATGTCCTGTATAGGTGAAGTCTTCAACGCGGCCGTACGCCATGAAATACTAAGGAACTCCATGCCTTAGTGCGTCCAAGCGAGCTTTACCCCGAACGATGTAAGTACCTGAGCCTGTACCTGACAACCGGTGAGATATCAATACACAACCGTACTGGTGGTATGAGCTCCTCGCCCACCCATACAAAACTAATATATTTTCCTTAATTTGTGTGAGTGCAAAATATTCTTTTGATTGTTTTTCTAATCTTGCCTAGGATCAGTTTTAGGATATAGACTCTTGGCCTATTTTGTGTCTCTAGACCATCACAGTGCCTCGTACCGATACTTACTTATTCTTATGCCTGTAGACTATTTTCGTGCTGTAGTGCCCCGCTCCTCACGGTCCACTATGTAATACCAACGGCTTGCTGACTCAGTCTTTACCTGAGTTTTTGGGGAAACCTTTGCCGGTATCGATTGATCACGGATAAAATGTAATGAACCTTTTCAATTGATGGATAGGCTTCTATTGAAATGAATCCAAGAGTTTTGTTGGATGTTTTCTTTCGCTGCTTGGTTTTGATGAATGCGTTTTCGTGTTGGTTTTCGATGATTGGTTTTCATTGTTCGCTTTCATCGTATTTCATATTTATTCTGAATCTTGAGAGAAAGAGACCGAAGTGTGCTAATCAACTGTTGGTGCCAATGTAGGACGCGTAAACTGTTCGTGAACGGCACGTGAAGTCCCTCCTTCTCTCAACTAAGATTCATCTCGGTGAGTTGCTTTAACCGTGGATGGTGACGAACCTCAGCCGGCGCAAAGGCACTCTTCCTTTAAGCCAAAGGACTTCTTGGATGTGAAACCTCCGAAATTTGAGGGTAGGACATCACCAGATAAGGTGGTGGACTGAATCGATAAAATGGAAAGTCTGTTCACATTCATAGGAGTTTCGAGTATCAAGAAGGTATTGTGTGCCGCTCTGCTACTATGACTGCGGGCAAAAGACTGTTGGAAGACGAAAAAGTGGAGGACTATGAATCTGAATTTGCCAAGTTGGCAAATTTTGCTACTGTTATGTTACCCACGGAGCAGACTCGCATAGATCGATTCGTTGAAGGTCTGAATGATGACATTCAGTTGAGTGTGCTCAACCGAGAATGTGCGTCATATTCTTAGGCCTTTGAGGCGGTGCTACAGGTGGAACAGTTTTGCCTGAAGAAGGCGTCAACTAAAATATAGTACAGTCGGAATCAGCCTGCCCGAAGATATCATAATGGAAAGAAAAAGTCTGACGGGGAACAGAACAATAAGCCTGTATGCACCTTCTACAGTCGACAAGAGTCTGTGAAATATAAATGTCACTATGCGAATGGTTTGAAATGCAGTTACTGTGGCAAGAGTGGGCACATCAAGGAGGACTATCGTGCCGCTAATAATGCTTGTTTTGGTTGTGGCCAACAGGGTCACTCAGTCAAGAATTGTTCGAAAAAGAATAAAGCTACTCAAAATCATAATGACACAGCGGAAGAGGGTGGGCCACAGAGGGACAAACCGCAGATCAGAGACAATCCACACAACCAGCAACTACGGACTAATGCTCGTGTCTTTAACCTATCCACCTTACTTGATCCTGAATGCAATGCTAGCGGAGGTGAGCTTGTTTCTTAAGTTTTGAGGATAGAACTTTTTCTCAGTGGGTTAATATGTAGTGCCCCGCTCCTCGCGGTCCACTATGTAATACCTACGGCTTGCTGACTCAGTCTTGAACTGAGTTTTTGGGAAAACCTTTGCCGGTATCGATTGATCACGGATGAAATATAATGAACCTTTCCAATTGATGGATAGGCTTCTATTGAAATGAATCCAAGAGTTTTGTTGGATATTTTCTTTCGCTGCTTGGTTTTGATGAATGCATTTTCGTGTTTGTTTTCGATGATTGGTTTTCATTGTTCGCTTTCATCGCATTTCGCATTCATTCCGAATCTTGAGAGAAAGAGACCAAAGTATGCTAATCAACTATTGGTGCCAATGTAGGATGCGTGAACTGTTCATGAACGGTGCGTGAAGTCCCTCCTTCTCTCAACTAAGATTCATCTCGGTGAGTGGCTTCAATCGGGCTTGTATTTATTTGTACGCCCTAAGAAAATGATCTCTAGTCCACTCTGTTGCCTCGTTCCTATGATCAACGTACCTCAATAACAAAAGATAAGAGAAGATAAATGAATGAATCATATGTAAATTGGAACTACCGCTTGCCTGCTTCAATATGAACTGTATGCTCTTATGAATTGCCTAAAAGAGATAGCTCCGTATGGAAATCACGGCTTGACTATGGAAGAAGAAGATGGAAATGTTGACAAGTTGCTAGGCTCGTGTATAGTAGAATTATTTGATAGCTGCATTCGCATTGGTCTAGACAACTTGTTTATAAGGTAGTAATCTCTCGATTGATTCTGGGGGCACCTGGAATCGATCAACCTAGGAGAGAACAGGACACCTGGGACTAGAAGTCCCCGCAATAAGAGGGGGTGTCAGTCTATTAGTAGTTGGGCTAGAACGATCCAATTTCTAGTAATGGGAATACCCATGGACCATAATAGTTAGGTTCATGCATATAGACAGAGATTTATTGCAAGCCTAACATGCAGGGATTGAAAATGAGAATGCTTTATATATATGCAAATTGTGCTAACCTGTTTTTGTGCAGGGATGACTGTCGGTGATGGGTAAGTTGGTAATGTAACATTCTTCTGTCTTGTTTCTTATGAATTGTTAAAAAGAACCTAGACAAGTAGAAAGATTACTAGCAAATATGTAGCTTCACATATTGAATTAGTGCAGATATTTGTGAGTTTCGGCGAAGAGCCGCTCGCTAGTACATGATGTGTGCTGACCCACATTGTGGACATCTTTTTCAGAAAGCAAAGGAGACAGGGGATTTCAAGTGAGGCACTGAAGCTCGTCTAGCCCAGTAAAGCTGTGGATTGCCTCGAAGCTTCATTTTCTTTTCCAGTCAAGTTGCAAGTTTCTTTTCCTTTAAAGGTATCTTTTTCATTTCCAGCATGTAATAAAGGGATATGATGTATGGGCATTGCGACTATTTTCAAAAGAGAGTTTTAAAGAGAATCATGTAGCCAAGATAAGACAATTTGAGTTTGCAAAGCTTTGTACTTGTATTCCTATCAAGTTTATCAATAAAAGAAGTATTTTCATTTCAAATCTCTGTGTCCAATATTTGGTTTTTTGCAATGAATGGGTGCGTGCATGTATTTTTGCTTGACTAGTTATTTTGTGCAGGTACATGGCCTTGTGCAAGCACAACTTAGGCTTGTACGACATCACGCCTTAGCGAGGATGAACGATCCCGCAGGGATCCAAGCAAGACAGACGACTCTAGCGAGATCGGGGCGGGACACATGCCAACAACATCAACGTATTGACTCGTGCTTGCCTTTTTAGCTCATACTTAAGATATAACAACATGGTCGTACCATAAACTCTATCCGTGCTTCAATTATCGAGGCTGTGCCTCACAACTCAACATGAATTAACCTACTTTGTCTTATGGCCCTTCCTGACTTAAACTTGAATTAACTCGATCCAAAAAAACTTTTGTGTCGACGACTCACCAACCGATGCCACACCTCATACCAAAGCACATGTCTTTACTATTGCCAAAACTTAGGCTCCATAAGGGTATTACAAACCATGCATATCTTCTTGACTCAATCAGTGTCATGCTTGCACTTGTATACGGATTGCTGCTCAGTACACCGACTCATCTATATGAAAGGTCACTGGCAATTCAAGCTATCTTGGTCATTTATAGCTTGGTGTAGATGAGACCCTCATAACACGGGTAGCTAGCCCCGCTGAAGTCCTAGAATCACCTGAGCGGTACCCCCAACTCCACTATCTTGCTTTTCTCCTAGGCCGAAATGATCCTGTAGTCCCAGGCAGCCGAATTAAGGATGCAAAACCTTACGCACAAGTTGTCTATGATTATGCACCTATGAAAACTTCTAGACTCAACGTAAATACATGGCCTAACTGACAGTACTACTTACTTCCTTTGCTTTACTTCTTTATACTTTATACTTCTTTGTATTGCCCAAACTAGGGATTTCCTCAGCCACTGACCTACAGTCCCGATATTTTCTAACTCATTTCGAAGCCAAGGAACAAAGGACCGAGTGTCAATTTGAAAGCACTTCGTATAATAATTCTAAGCCAACCGTAGAAACTTTCCATATTCTAACTCATTCCGACCAAGGTGGGATTTTTTTCTTTAGCTATATGGATTCATCTCTTTTATTCAAGCATAATTTATGCATTTGAAAACTTCCAGTTATTAGTGTGAAGGCCAAGATAAGGCAAGTTTACCGAAGCCATCCACCTGAATGAGGAGTTGCCTCGACCAAGCAGGACTTCGAGCAAGCCGTTGCATGGCTAAGTCCAAACACTGTTGCATTTCGATTCTGCAGGTTGAACTGAGCAGGATGGGACACTACATAATACACCACTCAGAAAAAGTTTTATCCTCAAAACTTACTAAGTACACACTCATCGACTTATCACTTGATTCAACATTTAATGTTTCTTGCACACACTCCTTCTATGCGTTTCTTCAATCTGAGCCATACTCGCACCTTAGTTTTTTTTAACATCAAACAACTATATCTCAAACTTGAGGTAACTTATACTCGTTGCACACACGGACAACTTAGTTCTAGGGTGAACCATTCAATAGACATCCCTAACAATTTGTAAATCAAAATTTCATCAAGTCGTTCATTCTTCATCTTCTAGTCGAAATCCAGTGTTACCCTATCTTAACCAGTCTCCGAAATATGACTTGCATTAATGCCTTAATCAATATTCAATATTATTTCAAATCCAACGATTGTACTATCATTAATATTTTTTTTTTGAAACTCGCGATCTCAAAATCCTCGATACCCTTCCCCGCCTTTAGTCTCACTTGAATTCAACGTATCATTAGTTGGATCTTGCACATATTTAAGGCATTCTTGAAATACATACATTTCAGCCAAGCCTCGTGATAGGGAATCCGCCATTACCACTCGAGTCGAATCATGCACATATTAAGGTGTCCATAAAATATATACATTTTAGCCAAGCCTCGTGAGTGGTGTCTCTACATAATTGAATCATTCTATCCACCAATACTAATATCCAATCCTATCAATCCTCAAGATTTTTCAAGAAAACTTTGATAACTCTCACTACGATCGATCGCACAATTTATATCTCTCCGTACAGGGACGTTTGCCTAACCGCTAGGCTATCTTTACTAAGCTAAAGTCAAAGTCAGTGTTGGGATCACTATTCCCAATCAATAATATCAGAACACTACCCCCCAAATTCTAAGGTCAAACCATAGTCGGTAGTACATTGTCTTCTTACCCAAGCTCGTATCACTCTGATTTCTAAACTTCGAGCATAGATTTCTCTTATTCGCATTCACAACATTCAGTCCAGGGGTCTGAATCATTTAGCAAAGACATCCCTAGGGTGAATCATTTCACGATCATCCTCGATCACGACATGGTTCAACGATGCAAACTCACAACTCTCACACTCACAGTACTCAATCCTTTTAATAGACCTATCAGTCCAAATTTGTGTACCTCGACTACATCTCAAAGTTATAATCAACCGATCATAAGTCGCATTGTCAATTTTTAATTCACAAGTTGCATACCATCAATCATGATTCATCCATCATAACATCACTTAAATTATCAAAACTACTAATCGTCAATTCATACATCTATCTTATCGCACAATCGTTTGATCGCCTACTATAATTCCCTGAGTCATATAATTCTTACATCAATGATCATCATCTCTGTCAACATTTTTGTTTTGTATAGTCCGACTATCATTTATACACGTATACTTTAAGTTCACCTAATCAAGTAATCCAAATATTTATTATTATCAAAATCACAAGTATAGCATCCATCTGAATAATAATATTTTACACGATCATCATTCCTTGAATCAGAGTACCCCCAGGTTATCACACAACGATATTTGATATGCCTCAATACCATCCATGATATAAATAACCTTACGATCTTCCTTTGCAATGAACTCCGAGTCGTGCAACTGATGCTATCATCCGAACTTGATATACCACAATCTTCTCGACATTTAAGACCAAATTCGACCATTATCCCTCGAACTAGTTACATGATCAATTCGTTCAAACCCAAAATCACATACGTTCATCTGTCTATCTTAAGTCATCGAGCAACATATTTCCTCAAATTGCATCATTCTATGGTAACTCAAGACATCGAGCAATATCTATCTCAAATCCTTAGAGTCATTTTCGTATCGAATCATTTCCATGCATGCTAACTTACAATCTTGCTAACTTTTCGTATACAATTCATATTGATTCCTCGACTGAGTCATCCATTCCTTACATCTTACCTTTTCCTCTATTCAATGTATCTACTCTTCATCACTTTGTATCTCATACTCCGTGTAATCTAAATCCGATGCGCATCGTTTCCTATTCGTTCCAATCAAACTCATACTAAGGCTTTGCATACTACCACAACGCTTGCTGAGACTCATTGGTATCCCGATCCTCAAATGATTAACATCCCCGAGGCTATCCTGTATACCATTCAGGGTTGAAGTCACTCGATCAATCCTTGAAACGATTATTCGAATCACAACTGATCTTCTTGAATCTCCGTTCGGACCATTCCTCAAATTTCAAGCACGTTTTGTCTATATTGCATCGGTAATATCGTCGTTTGATAGCACGTCTATCGCTAACTACCCAACATTTTATGAATCAATCTAACTCGTTGGTCTCTAAAATAATTGAATCCCATACGCAACTTGCCAACGTCGATGCAATTCTTTGTGTATATGCCTAGCCCGACTTAGTCAACTGTGCCTAAGATGAAACCATTTTTTTCACTCAATTTTTTCCCTCGTGAGATTTTATAAACTATAGACTTATTATATAGCACATCTCGTGGAACATTGAAAGAGAGCGCAACAACAATATCGATAGCGAAAACAACATTCAGCACGAAGACATCAGAGTTAAAAAATTTAATCAAAAGTCCAAGGACGTAAAGCTGTGCTCTGATACAATTATGTCACGCCTAGGTCCCGAAGAACCGATCATGCTCTCTAGGATGTGATGCCGCATGATCCTAGGTTGCGCTCATGCAATATGGATTCCATAATGGCTGATTACAGCAGCTTGTGACGGGGTCGTCGCACAGAAGTTCAAGCAAAAAAGTTGAATAACACAAAGACATGTACAAAATGATACTCTTTATTAATATTGAAAATAAGATTACAAGGGCACGAAGCCAAGATTACAAGTAACTCAAGCTCACTTTCTCTCTGAATACAACACTCAGTTCTCTCTTCTCTCATTTACAATTGCTCATGCCCAAAGGCTTACAATTTTGTGAATGCTTCAGAAGGCGATATCCATACATTATGTCTCGTATAGGTGAAGTCTTCAACACGGCCTCATGCCTCGAAGTGCTAAGAAACTCTATGCCTCAGTGCGTCCAAGCGAGTTCGCCTCGAATAATGTAAGTACATGAACCTGTACATAAAAACTGGTGGGGTGCCAGTACACAATTCTATTGGTGGTATGAGGTCCTCGCCCACCCATACAAAACCAATATTTTTTCTTTAATTGGTGTGATTGTAACATATTCTTTTGATTGTCTTTCTAATCTTGCCTTAGGATCAATTTTAGGACATAGACTCTTGGCCTATTTTGTGTCTTTAGACCATCACCGTGCCTCGTACTGATAATTACTTACTCTTGTGCCTCTAGACTGTTCTCGTGCCAACAACATCAACTTATCGACTCGTACTTGCCTTCTTGGCTCATACTTGAGATGCAAAAACATGGTCGTGCCATAAACTTTGTTCTTTACTTCAATTATCGAGGTCGTGCCTCACAACTCAACATGACTTAACCAACTCTGTCTTACGGCCCTTCTTGACTTAAAATTGAAATGACTTGATCTAAACTTACAAAAATTTTATGATGGCGACTCACCAACCGACGCCACACCTCGTGCCGAAGCACGTGTCTTTGCTATAGCTAAATCTTAGGCACCAAAAGGGTATTATAAACCGTGCATATCTTCTTTGCTCAATCAGTGTCATGCTTGCACTTCTTTTGATTCAACTTGACATCGTGTATATGGATTATGGATCAGCACACCGATTCATCTCTATGAAAGGTCACTGGCAATTCAAGCCATCTTGGATGTTTATAGCTTGGTGCAGACGAGACCCTTATTGCGCAGGTAGCTAGCCTCGCTGAAGTCCTCGAATCACTTGAGCGGTATCCCCAGCTCAGCTATCTTGCTTTCCTCCTAGGCCGTAGCGGTCATGTTTTCCTTCGCAGCCGAATCGAAGATGTGAAACCTTGTGCACAAGTTGTCCATAACCACACACCTACGAAAACTTCTAGACTCAACATAAATGTATGGCCTAACTGTCAGTACAACTTACTTCCTTTGCTTTACTTCTTTACTCTTTATACTTATTTGTATTACCCAAATCAGGGATTGCCTCGGCGACTGACCTACAGTCCCGACATATTTTTCATCGATATCCTTTTTGACTCAAACTCAGGAGTGACTAATTGATAGCCTTCCAGCATAACTTGAACCAACCGTGTTCCAAATTAGTATCACGACTGTGCCATAAGCTATGTGATACAACTTAACCCGTAGGACGAGCAAAGGCTATGCCAAGCCTTGTACCGTAGAAACGTGCATTAAGACTTGCGGGACAATTATGCTATGCCAAGCATTGGATGGTGGGATAATGCATACTTTACCAAGCATTAGACAATAGGACAGTGCATGCTTTACAAAGCATTGGATAGTGGAAGAGTATCTGCTTTACCAAGCATTTATATCGTACGTCGCCTAGCCTTGTGGCACATAGACTAACTTTTCCTTCTCCTAAGCCACAGGACGAAGGACCGAGTGTTAATTTGAAAGCACGCCATGCAACAATTCTAAGCCAACGTTGGACCTTTCCATATTCTAACTCATTCCGACCCAATATAGGATTTTTTTTTATTAGCTATGTGGATTCATCTCTTTTATTATCAAGCCTAATTTGTGCATTTGAAAACTTCCAGTTATTAGTGTGAAGGCCAAGCTGAGACAAGTTCACCGAAGCCACCCACCTGTACGAAGAGTTGCCTCGACCGAGCGGGACTTCGAGCAAGCCGTTGCATGGCTAAGTCCAAATGCCTTTGCATTTCGATTTCTTCAGTTGAACTGAGCGGGACGGGGCACTATAATCAGGAGAAGCCTGTGGAGATCTTGGATCACATAGAGAGATCTTGGATCGCAGAGAGAAAGTGCTGCGTAACCAGACAATTTTATTGGTTTATGTCACATGGAGACATCACACTTCGAGCAAATCCACCTGGGAGAGAAAAGATGAGATGCACGAGCGCTACCCCTAACCATGAGGTATTTTCCATATTGTGTCAATCTTTAAATTTTGAGTACAAAATTTTCTAAGGATGGTAGATTTATAAACCCTTGAAACCCAATAAATATATTTTTATATGAATTAAATTTTAGATGAATTAAATTCATAATTATGCTTTTAATTATTAATGAAAGGATGATTTATGTAAGGTAAATAGGAAAATAGAGTCTATTATAAAATTTCAACCATTCATATATGTTTGAATCAAATTCAAACTAAAGTTACAGTAATCCTATTCGAAATCAAATACTGCTCATAGCCAAATTCAAATATGGGTATATAAGGAGGAAGAAATCGAGTCATCGATTCAACTCTTCTCCATAAACCCTAATTTTACCTATTCTCCCATTTGCGTACAAACCAGTCGTAAATGCGGAGTAGGGGAAAAGCATACAATCTTTTTCTAAGTATTGTTCTCTATTCGAGTCACCCATATCGCAGAAGCTCCATTATAGAAGCCTACCAACCAGGTAACACGTCTAACTTTTCTTCTACCTATGTGCAAAACCAATAGAAAGGTGGCATGCCATATGTTCGATAGAATAGTTAGGGAGGGTTGAAATAGTTAATATTAGGACTGAAGTCCTGTTAATATGGAATATAGATGTGTATGTAAGGATAGAAATCTCTATTTTTTTATGTGTGTACACCAGAGAGAAAAGCAATGGTAGCAGTTTGTAATTGCAAATAAGGGCAATACGTGTAGCAGTATTCATGTGTCGTGGGTATATTGATGATCATGTTTGTGCATAACAGGATATGCAAATAATTAATTCTGTAGACTCTGTACATATATGCATGGGTATAAGTGAGTATTACATATAGGTTTCAGTAATAAGGGAGAGTACAAAAGGGTATAGACAATATCGGGTGTATGGGTATCCAGTCACGCACATAGGTAAAGCAGCAGTCACCTACAGTAATAAATACATTGTATAGCTGCGACAGTTTCAAGGCTGCTAATGCCTGCACTAGAGTAATGGCAGAATATAGATGGTTATGTACCTATGAAGGAGCATAATTGAGGGCATGTGTATCAGAAATTAGGAAGGGTGTGTACAAATTTATGCAAATCTGATTTGAATACTAGTTTTGGTAAACCCAGGTCTAGGAATAAGCAGGGGAGAGTATCAGAGACTGTGTTTTGTTTGTCTGTGAGTGGGATGTATAAAGGTGAGTGGTAGGATTTGGTGTGTGTGTTAGGAGCTAATTTGAGGAGGCTATATGTGGTTGCCTACATATTAGTAGACAGTTGGATATCAGGTTAGGTGAGCTGTAAGATGTCATATGAAAAAGAGAAGAAAGTAATAGTGCTAATTTTTGTATCTTGTGTAGTAGAACACCATAGGTGCAAATGTACATGGGTATATGCGTGATAGATAAAATAATGTGTGTGTTTGTATCATAGGATATGTAGGTATCCAAGGTTGTAAGATTATATCATAGATTGGTATGGGTATTTGTCAAGATAGGTGTCGATGTATTAAAGTACAGATTTGGGTATCCTATAGAGTCAATAAGTACTATGGGTATATATGGTGGTTGATAAAAACTGTTCAAAGTAGGATTTGGGAATCCCAAATACAAACTATTAAGTGTAAACCCAGTTGGTTTATGATTTAACTTAAAAACCTAATAATTAAGTAGATGGTTTATTTTTTTTTCAAATTATTTATTAAAATTGTAAATTCATAAAATAGGTTACATGGACTCAGATTTGGTATCGGACCCATACCATCAGCTCAGGACACCAGACGAGTATATTTCTTGTTTGTTTCTAATATTGTTAATTACTATATTACATTGTCTAGTTGTATTATACTTGATTCTTGACACGCTCGTTACACGGGAAGAAAAGTACCGAGTACATGTGTGATCAGACCCATAGACCGTGATTTACTTATTTTCGTGTTATTTAGACCGTGAGGATGCAAATCCTACGTAGACCGTGCAGTATAATGTCCGAGCCGATCACATATCGAAAGGAGTACTTCAACACACTTAGATAGCTATATTTTTCTTGTTCTACTTTTTTACTTGTCTTTATATATTTCCTGTCCATTGTTTATTATATTTTCATATTATAGTTGATTCTCCCATCATGTATTTTATGACTGACCACTGTTTTATAGTTATTATCATATACTTGGAACTGTATGCAATAAATTGTACTCATTCCATCCTGACTGGGTAAATATTTTAGGTGAGTACTGTCACTCCCGTTTTCCGTTATACGTATTTTCTGTATACGTGTACGGATTTCTAGCAATTATCAGGTGGACCATAGTTAGACTTGTTTTTCTTAGCTTGATCTTAGTTTAATCTTGCCTTGGTTTATTTGGTTTGGTTCAACATGACTTGGCTTGGCTTGGTTTGGTTTATTTTGGTTTGAGATGAGAAGGGTTAATATATAAGTCAACTCTCCTCTCTCTCTTCATTACTTTCATTTATTTCTTCTTATTCTTCTCCATTACTCCTCTCTACCTACACCCAAGAAACTCTAGGCAAGTGTAACTTGCCACATGAGGGATCTCAAGTTTCTTTGTTCTATTCTCTTCCTTACTTGATTCTAAGCCTCTTTAGAACTTGGCATTTTGGTTTTGTTTGATACATTTTTGTAGATCTAAATTTTGATCTTTTCTTATTTTTCTTAGTTTTGATCTATTAAAACTTAGTATTTTCTAAAACCAGTCATCCCAGGCTGTAGAAAATCTTGTTCTACCCAGTTTTGACCCTTGGAAGTCCTAATTTTGACTTATTTTGAGGAAGTTATGGCCATTTTAGTTCATGGGTTCCTTGATCTCATTCTCGGTCTGTTGGGGAAGATGAGCAGTGTGCGCGCGCTCTTTAGCACCACGCCATCTCGTTGCACGTACACCATGTTATCCTAGTCGTGCGCTCTTTAGCGCAGTGCCCCTCTGGCCTGTCGCCACCTGGCCCTGCGCCACTTGGCCTAACGCCCCTCTGGCCTGGCGTAACCTGGCCCAGAGCCACTTGGCCCAGTGCCCCTCTGGCCTGGCGCTACCTGGCCCCGTGCTACTTGGCCTAGCGCCACCCTGCACTTTCTGGCCGAGCGCCACCAAGTGCCGCGCGCCATTCTTATCGTGCACTCCAATTATTGTGCGCCTTACGACCAGTGTATCACCATGTTTTGTTATATGCATGTACCTTAAGCTTGGACCCGACCTGAGCTTGACCTGACTTTGCTGTAACACAAACTTGACTTGGACATGAGCCCTGTCACGACCCGCACCCTGAGGAAGGGCACGAGAACGTGGATATGTCCAGCCTACGCCGCAGAACCGACGGTAGAACATTGTATAGGTCGTATATAAATACTACAACTAGACAAAATATAAGGGTACCTGTCATCTCCGTACGGAGGTATAATATGGCATAACTCAATCACAAGAACAAACTAATATAGATAGCACGGAATGGAAATATGATAGAAGGAAAAACTGGAATAGAGTTCAAGATCCAACACAAGCCCAGAGATATAAACACATCACAGAATCTCAAAATATAATATAAAATACTATAGTCTGAAAATACTAGCTGGATCGTAGTCCAGGCAAACCTAACTAAGCTATACTAGTCCAGGTATGCAAAGTCTAATGGCTCAACTGCTAGGTCACAGTCCTGGCCTAAGTCTCCATCTGCCCCGACCCCATAGTAGGTCGAGCGGTCTGCCTCTGAATCATCTGTAATATATCATTGGTATCCTGTCAGGAAAATGAGCAAGTACAAACACTAACAACAGTTCCATATGAATTGACAAATTCTATAAGAGACAGTATAATGAAATACAAGACAAAATCAACAAAAAATATATAACATGATGTGAGTACTGAATATCATAACATGGTGAGAAAAGTACTGAATGTAGAACTGAGTAGGATATATGATATATAAAAGTAAACATAAAAGGTGCCATAAATTATTAGTGCGTTATGTGATCGGCTTGGGAATCAGGATCAGGCTTTCCATCTGACCGACTATGAACAGGTGTACAATAGAGCAGGATCAGGCAGGCCACCATGGAAAGCTATGAACAAGTAGGCTCAGGCTTTATCCATCGTGAGGCGAGGGTATAGCTATGAACAAGTACAAGTACAAGTGTGAAGAACAAGTAGGGATTTTGATCACACAACCACTAAAAACTCCTCATCCTCGAATAGTATATTAGATCCGGACATGACACGTCATGATACGGGACTCAAGAGCAGGAGGCCAGCCCACTCCAAGTCCATGTCTATACAAGTACAGGTAAAAAGTCGAGTAATGTACCAATATACTAAGTAATCTAGGAACAACATCTCATGACAGGATCCGACATATACTAGTCCGTGAACCATCGTGTTGGAAATCAAGTAAGACACTACGACTGAATCGAATATAGCAGATATCAAGAAAATAAAAACTATCAGTGAATGTACTCGCCTGCGGTCCTGAACTGATACGGTGAACAGATGCTCAGAGTAATCACGAACCTAAAGATGAGATACTATAAGTCAAAACAGGGTTTAATAATGAAAGGAAAGCTAATCTAGTCATGATATGCAAGTATAAGTCAAAACTAGGTCAAACTAGGTCACATCAGGCTAAACTAGGTCATACTGAGCCAAACTAGGTCACACAGAGTCACACTAGAACAACAAGGTCACAGGAAGTCAAACCAAGTCAAACAAGGTCAATTGGGTCAAAGGTGACTTACAGTTGACTTTTGGTCAACTAGTCAACTCTGGTCAACTCTAGGTCATACTAGTCTATATTGACTAACAGTTGATTTTGGTCAACTGGTCTACTCTGGTTGAGTCCGGTCAAGTTCTAGTCATTTTTAGGCTAAGTTTGACTTCGGTTGACTTTTGTTAACTTTCGGTCAAAATGGTCAACCGAGGTCAAAACTAGTCTAAGAACACTAATCAACCATTACCAAGCATAACAATCAATTTCCAACCATATCCTACACCTTAGACTCATACCTTAGCTTCTAGGTAATTATCTTAACTTACCCTATTACCCTTCACAAAGTATTCCCAATACCTTGCCCCGATATAAAGGCAACCCTTCCTAACCTTGGTAGACTGACCTAGGCTTCTTAGGGTAGCTAGACACTAACCTATCTATTATCTAGCCCATCCAGGGCATCTTATCCCTATGTGGTCACTCTCAACATTACTTAAGGTATCATGAGACACCCTATTGTATCTTGAGATACCACTCACCAACTCATCTAACCAAGCTCTATCTAACTTCTAACTCACTCTCATAGTATCTAGAGTAGCCCCTCACTCAACTCTACTAGGCTACTAACCAACCTCACTTAGGTAGGATACTAACTTATCTAGTACACTCACTAACCACACTACAACCCACACTAACATCTAACAAAACACCCACTCTAACCCACACTCGACACTCTAACTAAGGGCCAAATGGAGTCATATATAAGGTCAAACAAGTGGGCATTAAGTGGCCAAAGGAAAAAAGGATTAAATGGGTTAAAAATAAATGGCAAAAGCTCAAATAGCTGCCAATAAGCTGTGCTGAAAAGCTGGCTTATTGCAACTGCTTATGTGCTGTTGCTACTGCACTGCTTGTTGAAACTGCTGCTGCTTATTGCTTATGCCGCGCTGCTGCCGCAAGCTGCTGCTGCTTATGCTGCTTATGCTATTGCTTATCAATCTCTATATATATATATATATATATATATATATATATAATATTATATAATATATATATTATATATATATATATATTTTAATATAATTATAAATATATATATAATATAAATATATATAATAAATATAATAATATATATATATATATATTTAAGGAAGGATCAAGATCCAAAAATTTTTGTATCCCCATGCATCCCTCCTATTTACACGTTGGATGGTGCTTTAAGCATTTAATCTAACGTTGATTTACCAATGGTTAAGATTAGAGACTTAAAGCACATCCAACGGATGCGAATATGGGGATACATGGGATACAAAAATTGTGGGATGCCTATCCTTCCTCTCTCTTTCTCTCTCTCTCTCTCTCTCTCTATATATATATATATATATATATATATATATATATATTTGTATATATATATATAGATATATATATATATATAATAAAAAAAAAAAATATATATATATATATCTCCTCTCTCTCTCTATAATATATATATATATATATATATAAAAATATATTATATATATAATAATATATATATATATAGAGAGAGAGAGAGAGAGAGAGAGAGGAAGGATAGGCATCCCCATCCCCCCTATTTGCACCGTTGGATGGTGCTTTAAGTCATTTAATCTTAACCGTTGATTACCAATGGTTAAGATTGGATGACTTAAAGCACATCCAACGGATGCGAATATGGGGATACATGGGGATACAAAAATTGTGGGGATGCCTATCCTTCTCTCTCTCTTCTCTCCTCTTTTCTCTCTTTCTCTCTATCTATATATATATATATATATATATATATATATATATATATATATATATATATATATATATATATATACACTCAATAATATAAATACTTGTATATATTATGATACATGGAGAAAATGTAAAGACAAGCAATAACACATCTCTAACATATAAAAATCTAATATTAAAACATGTATTAAATTATTTAAACACAAGTGTCAAATATTGGGGGTTTTCCACATAGACACAAAGCACAACAAGGACACTCCTAATAACTCCAAATGGACACGAAATGGACACAAATGGAGACATAACCATGGGGGTCATTCCTATGGGTTCAAAATGATCCTATATGCATGTAGGATTGAAATAGAGGGTAGATTTTACCTTCCGGGAGGTGAAATCCAAGGGAACTCCTTCCGATACGACACCGACACGAAGGGATCTCCAAATGGACACGAACCAAAGCCAAACCTTCCAAACTTGGCTAGCTTCTCTACTTGCTTGAATAGAAAAAGAAGAAGAAGAAGATTTGATGAGAGGAGTAGATTGATTTGGGGATGAAATCAATGGAGGCTTTCTCAAATTTGGGGAAAAACAGAGAGAGAGAATATTTATGGATAAAAACAAATGAGAATGACTCATCCCATCCCCCTAGTGGTCGGCCAAGAAATAGGCTAGGTATCCCCTTTTATGAAATATCCAAAATGCCCTCTATGACTCCTATTGGTTTAAATTAAATTAGGTTTTGGTTTGAGGCTAAATTAGTGTAGTTTGAGTCTCTAATTAATCCAACCTAATCTTGAATATTTAGTCTAACCATACTAACTTAAATATTGTCATTTGTGGGCCATGTCTAGCTAATGAGTGGGTCCAACTAAAGTCAAAGCTACCCCGGGTCTTCGATACAAGTCGGATTGAGTTGAAATTCGAACCCGACTCAAATAACCCAAAACAATAACATAAATAATAAAATAAATCCAAAATATTCTAAAATAAAAAATGACCAAAATACTCCTGTTCTTGAAAACTGGAGGTGACAAGCCCTGACTTGGACTTGAATTTGATAATTCTTGGCTATAATCAGAACATGACATGAACACGACATGATAATATGAACCCGTCTTGATAATTCTTGATAGTTGCCCGTCGAGGCACACCCTTGACAAGTAAAAAGTAAACTTGATATGGCATGAATAATCTTGATAGTGGCCCGTCGAGGCGCACTCCTGACAAGTACTCTTGACATGACAAGTAACTTGACATGACATGTATAATCTTGAAGCGCTGTTGTGACAGCTACCCTGACTTGCTAAGTAACTCTTGTCTTGACACCATGGTTGATTTTCTTGATTGTGACTGTACAAGCTACTTGTCTCATCTTGTATTATGTCTAGGACATGGATTCCTGGTTACCACGGTTAGGAATTCGTACTGAATCTGACTAGGTTAAATGACTAGATTGATCAAGTATTCCATATAGAGTGATTTTCCCCGTTACAGGTGTTCTCATTATCTCGGCCACACCTGAGGGATTTGTAGCCTGTCGACGAGTAGGGAACATTTTCAGCTCACTGTCATGTGGGGCACTTCTTGAAAACATAAGTATTGAAAGTACACCAGTAATCTTGATAACTCTTGTAACTCTTATAAATCACCTCGCTTGGATAACCTGGATAGCTGGAGGGCTCGTGACTGCGGGAATATCTAACTTCATCTTGCTAGTAACTAGGCATGTGATAACCCTAGTTAGATAATGATAGCAAGCCGTAGGACTTGATTGGCCGTGCATGAATGCTTGTCTCGTGATTAGCTTGGGAATTTTATTCCGCCTCTTGTTTTCCTAATGCAAGCTATCATTTTATTATAATCCCGTCTTCATGTTACTTAATCATGTTCATTTATGTATTCTTCTATTTAATTAACTGTTGGCTTTAGTTCCTTAATGAAGCCTCCCTTATAGCACTTGCTCTTCTGGGTTCTAATCCAGCTGGTTTTGTATGGCCAAATTTTAGAGTAGCACCCGAGGATCTACATGCCTTCCAGCCAGATGGTGAACACCAGACGTAATCCTGGCAACGAGTGGGTTTCTTATTTTGCTCTTCCACTCTATTGTAAATTATTCTTTTGAGGCATTTAGCCGCCGAGCAAGTATTAGCTCGTGTTGAAACTAAATTTCTGTTTGTCTAAGGGCGTGTAACATGATTGACAAATTCTAGGGTTGATCATGTAACTCTTGCTAGTCTCGTATTTTGTATGACTAGCTTCATAATCATCTGAATATGTAATATTTGGGATGACTTACTTTGTATATCTGATGATCTAACATCTTGTACATTTATTTGCTTGCTTGAGATTCAGACACTAGACTTGTTCTTGACCATAGAGACTGATGGGTTGTAGTTTAACCCCATGTATCTAGACAGTCGTGACCATATTGTGAGGTGGGTTGCACTTCAATGTACGTAGCTGGTTGTGTCTGTCTTCCGCTCTCCAGTATTCTGGTTCTGGGGTATGACAACTATGGTGAGGACGGATGCCCTACTCATTATAGTCCATATGAAGGGAACATAGTTGAGCCTGGCCTAACATAACAGGAAGATCAAGGGGAGTTAGCAGCACATGACCCAACTTCTACTGCTTAGTTAGATTAAAATTAGTTTAAGACTGGATTTGTCTCCAGATTTAGTTAGCTATTGCTATTTGACATTGACTTGACATTTAGTTTTTGGAGTTTTTCTTTCATGGATTTACGATTATTCATTCTTCCCTTTATATTCCATCGTGCGATTATCTATTTAGATTTGTGATTGAGTAATGGTTTTGGATATTTAATGTCCTCCCACATGGAGTTGAATTTATTGCATGGGTTGTTCATCATATTGATATTATACAACGTTCTACCACTGACACTACGGCGTAGGCTCGATGTGCCCAAGATTCATGCCTAAATTTTGGGTGCAGGTCATGACAACATTTGATGTTGTAAACCATATTTAATTTAGAAATATTTAGAAGGATAATATATGTCAATAAAAATATCCGGGTACACATATTTAAATATTTATATTATAGAAATATATATATATATATATATATATTTTATATATATATATATTTTATATTATATATATATATATATATATATATATATATATAATATATATATATATAATATATTGTGTGTGTGTGTGTGTGTATATCTCCCATTTTATCATATTTTTTATGTCTAAAATAAATACTATAATTTAAAAATAAATAAATATATAAAAAATGCTAGAAAAAATACATGTTCAAATGTGCATATTGATCTACACATACATACATATACACATATGGGTTTAAATAACCAAGGAAGCCTTATAATAAAGTTATTTATATATATTAAAATATTGATATACTATTTTTTGATGTATGCCACAATTTAACCAAATTCAATACACAGGACATTGTTATGGCTATGTCATCCCTATATGCCTAATATGCTAGTCATGGTATACGGCTATACTAGCCTTGCCATGTTTCCTAGTCTTTATGCATAACCAATCTCAACCATGAATATGGATATTTATATAATTAAAAAAATATTTTTTTTAAAGTAAAAAATCCACAAAAATATTATTTAAGCCAAAAGTAATTTTTTTTTTAGGGATTTACATTCTACCCAACTTATAAAAATTTTGTCCTCGAAATTAAAAAAAACGAAAGAAAAAAGGATAAAAGGTTTTACTGTACGACTAGTCATACCGGTTTTTCAAAGGATGTGGGACACGGTTACCAAACGGATCCTAATTTGACGTCACACTATAGTACTAGAATACACTTTGCTCAAGATACTACCCAACTTATAGGAATCAAGTTGGTAGTAAAAAGTTTAGTCATGATCCCATTTATAAAATTTATAGAGGAGATCTATTTCCTAGATATTATAAAGGGTGTTAGGCACTTCTAACCGCAGTCATAGATTCTCTAAGAAACTTAAGTACTACCATGGTGCTATCGGGTAACAATTCTATCTACTTGGTATGGCTACCCAATTTTTTCTTCATTTGCAGTGGAATAACTATAGTTGTGTCACTCTATCATATGGATAGGATTATTAATCATATCATTATTACTGAACTTCTCCAAATAATCACTCCTAATAGGCTGTAAGCATCTGATATCCAACCACTCGTACTTATAAACTCACTAAGATCCATCTCTAAGAAACTTACCCATTTCTGGCTACCCCAAATATCATAATCCTGAATCACCTAGTTTAATCATACTCTATAATACAACTATAATGTTTGTCTAGTTTAGTCATTTAAGAGGTAGAAAGGTAATATGAACCTGAGGCTAGGTCAAGCAATCCATACCAATAACAAACAACAATATGGTCAAGCAAATCAAGAATGACCGTCGAAATATTCCTAAGAATGGTATGAAGCCAAGTGAGATGCATATGATGTAGTCTAGGTAAAACTCGAGAACAATATACCTCTGTGATATTGTAACATGAAGTTACTTCCACACCAGTGTGCATCTGGCTGGAATAACTATTTTATTCCATAATGCGATGGATGGCTACAGTGCACATCTGCTATGCTAGATAGTACAGGTTCTTTAACTTACACTACACCAAATATGTTATTATAACACATTTTTTCATTTGTAACGGTTATTACCATGATAGACTAGTAACGATTATAACCATTACAATAAGTAAGAAATCGTTACCAAAATACTAATTCTGTAATTTAATTATTTTTATATTGATTGTCACACTAAAAACTGTGACAAATAAAGTACTAGAAAAGTTGCATCCCAAAAATTCTCGCACCTTTTCTTTTTGTTCCCTCCACTCTCCATTTCACTAAGAAAAACCCCTTATGTCTCCTGTCACGCCCCGATCCCGCAGAGTCCTTTCGTCCTTGCTTCGGACTCTGTGAGACCGTTTGTCCTCGCTTGGGCATGATATCGTGCAAGCCTAAGTTGTACTTGCACAAGGCCAAGACCTGTAACAAGACAAGATAGATAATACACAGCAAAATATATTGTAGATATTTAAAGCAGCAACAGACAGATTGTACAATATAATTGAACACAAGGTAACAGAAACATCTCTTTATTGATTTCATTGAACATATTACAAGCTCTCAATCTCTCTGGTACAATATTTACATTCTCTCAAAATATATAGATTATAATGATCATGTTCCATACATTACATCCCTTTATATGCAAAACCAACTTCTTTGCAACAGATAACCTTCTCTTGGCATCCCTTCTTTTTTGGCTCCTGAGGATGAGGCTCTGGCTATCGCTTCGGACTATCCTTCTCGATGCGTCTTGCACCCACGTGCAGACTGATGATGGGTCAGAATATCAACATACTGGTGATTGTGAACAAAGGCTACATTTGTCTGAAACGATCACTAATTATTTAGTAAGAAAATATTTCTTGTGATGTGTCTGCTACTTTACCTATCTTCATTTCAGATACAGAGTCAGTTTAACATCTTTGGTAAACATCTTTGAAAAGCAAAGTTCATTTCATTATTCTTAAGCATACAAGGGACATTTCATTTTGTGTGAAGTGCGCAACGTGTTCCATGAACCATAATCATTTCTCTTATTGAAGCAAGTCTTAGGGTCAAATTACAAGCACGATATCAGATTTTCTTTGAAAGGGACATAACAATTCTTTGCAATAGATTATTCTTTAAGCAACTCGTATTCAGAAAGTTTAGCAACAAATGTATCACTTTTAGTGATTCTTACCAAAGCCGACGGTCCATCCCCGTACAAGACAAGATTAGCATAAACATAATATAACAAGCATTTCTCCTGTTCATCTCCGCACTGATACCTCTTAGCAAAATATTTAACGAATCATGCAACCCGATTTATAGCTGTAACTCAAGGCTTAGCTCTGTAATAGTACGTGCACATACCAGCAATTGTGACTCTCCAGGTCAGTTATGCACTAATATACACACATACTAGTAGCTGTGGCTCAGGGTTCAGCTCTTCACCAATCCACACCTATCTACATGATGGTCCATGGGTATTCCATTATTAGCAGTTGGGACATTCTAGCTTATCTCACTAATAGACTGACACGCCCTCTAATAGCGAGGACTTCTAGCCCCAGGTATCCTGTTTACTTCTAAGTCGATCGATCCCGGTGCCTTGGAACCGATCGATAGATTACATCCTTGGGCACAAGTTGTCTGGATCGCCACTATGAATGCAACATCTAACAGTTAAACTCTTTTGTCAATAATTCATCGATCGATCAGCAGACATTTGCATCTTATCTCTTCTTTTTCTCTATACGGACAAGCCGTATCATCTCTTTTCAAGCAACTCTCAATTACTGGCACCTATTTTCTCTATGGGGCTCTTAATTACCGGCACCCATTTCTCTATAGGTCTCTTAATGCTTCTCTTTTCTTATTAAATGCGACAAGAGTCATATTCAGAATAAGATTTACCTTTAGCATTGCAACATCTCTTTCGTTTAACATGGCAATAGTTTATTTCTTACTATCAGGCAACAATCTAACTTTAGGATGCAGCATCATAACATTTATTATTAACAGTAACAATCATCTTTTCAGCATACAGGTTAACTCATTTCTTGTTCTTAGCATAGCAACATGTGATATATGCATACTGATTTGTACTAGAATTCTCAATGATTTACCATCTTGTTATTAGCCACAATATTCATTCAAAAACTTAGATTCTTATTAGGCGTAAGAACCATAAAATAAGACTTTGTCCACTCACCCAGATCAATCGTCTTCTGTTGCAGAGCCAGCAATTGATCTCTTGTTTATCTAGTGCCTTCACGGAGCGGGGCACTACATCTCCTGCCTCTCTGAGTTTTCTCTCCTTTTTCTAGAGAAAACTCCCCATGCCTCTCTCTCTAAAACTCCTTCTAACCTCCCCCTCTTGAGAAAATCCCTTCCTCTCAGAGAAATACTCCTTATCTCTAGTTTCTGGAAACCCCCTCCCTCTCTCGAGTTCCTTGGAAACCCTAATCAAGCCCTCAAGAGTTAAAGGCCATCTCGAAGAGTTTAAGGAACTTCATCTCCTCTCTTTCACAACTCAATTTGATTACACTTTGATTAGCGTTTGATTTCTATTTGATTAGGGTTTTATTAGGCTACCCCCACCACACCTCCAACTTCGTCGAAGCGCAAGCATACCGTCGACCCACCTAAAGGTAATTTCTTTTTTCGATCAGAAATTGTTGTTCGTCGTTGGTTTTTTGTGCTCATTTGCACATGTTGATTTGGGTTTTCACCTTTTTATTTTGGTTTCTGTGTATTTATCTATCCAATTCTTTTGACATCATCTTTGAATCAAGCTATGTTGGATATTTCCCAAATAATAGCTAATTTTGGAAGAAATGCAATATGTTTAAAGTTTGATCCAATTTCAAAAAGTCGAAAAGTTTCAGCCATTTTGAGAAAGCTCTGGTGAGTTTCTGAAAAATTCAGAACTTGAACCTGAAAGTGCAACACTTTCTATAGAGTTGTAGTTTAATAGCAATTTACGTACAGTTTCAGATTGTTTGAGTCCAAATCTGATAAGGTATTTCTTGTATATGCATCAGTATGCGACTGTATTTCTTTTGTAACCTACCTATTCCAGTTATTATACATGGACTGAAGCAACATCTTCACTTCTATATAGTATTAGCATCTAGGACACTCCAAATAAATGGGCATGTTGTGTCGGACATATAAGACACGTCCTGCACACTCTTAAGAATAGTAGCACACCACCAAAATAGTTTCATGCCCGTGTCGTATCAATTTTTTTTGTTATGCCAATAGTCCTTGTGAATTTGTTTGCCCTTTAGATGATAAATTTATATTTGCTCGGTAACTCCCCCCGTCTCTTCCAAGTTCATGTTCAGTTGTACTGATTAAGTTATGCCAGTCTTTTATTATATTATTGATTTTAATCATGTAAATGTCAAAGTTTACTTTAAACTCCATCAAATTTTTTTGCAGATACCTGAGTAATAATTAGTTTGAATTAGATAATGACTGATTGACTAAACAAGGTGTCAGATACATATTCAAACTTATAAGTTATTATTAACCATACTTGCATACATATTCAAATTTATTAATTTTCATTTTTTTTAACTTCGAAGTTCATTTTAGTTCTTTCTAGCTACTAGCCAGTCTTTTTTTTATATATTATTGATTTCAATCATGTAAATGTCAAAGTTTACTTTAAGCTCTATAACTGACTGAGTTTGGTTTCAGGCTAGATGGATGGAACTTCCTATGATTGTCTCGAAGGCGAGGACCATTAGGTCCTCACAACTGGAGTAGCTAGAAGCATGAGCGGGTCGTTAGCACTGGTAATTCTTAGTACAATGTTATAGCTAAAATTTTACACATGTTCTTATATGGATCATTTTCTAACTCTAACGGCAATTATTCAAGAGGATTTAATAGAACTTACGTTTGGTGAAATAAGGAACCCTTGTACAAAGGATTTAACTGAATGATCGCAACAATGACTGCAGGAGCCCTTGCATTCAGTATCTGTTGGCTTACGATAAAATTTGGAGAAACATGAGAGCATATAATCATTGGGACCGCGGTCTTCATAATAAGTATGAAATTTTCATGGATACACTCAATTTTGCCTAAAAATGTAACTTTCCCTGTATATGTATAATTATACATAACCACTCAAATGAAACTCTTTTTTTTCCTCAGCTACTACAGTTATTCTTTTGATTCATCCCAAGCATCAAAGTAAAGTTTTATTATGGGATCATGATATTCATCCTCATATTAAACTTGGTTTGTCTTCTAGCTAGTGTTGTTAATTTGATAGAGCTGGCACAGAACCATGTGTCGACATAACTCTCGGAGTTTGCATCACCCTGATAGTTTGCATCATAGTTTCTCGGTAGGTTTTGGAGAGGATCTTCACCTCTCATCGTTTGTAACATGGAAAACTTACAGATTCCATATAAGGTATGTGCTTCCTTCGTTCTTAATATTATGATTATTTCACTAAATATGTACTGTTTTATTTATTTCTTGACAATGCACCATTTTAGCAACTGTGTTCGAGTACTTTGAGGAAGAAACTGCTTCAGCCAAGGATGCCTGCCAAAACTATCAACTCTTCAAGTGTTTGCTTATTCTAAGCAATCTGAAGATTCTTTGTCAGTAGTGAACACCATAATTTTGAATTTACATTATCGATCTTCTTGTGATTACTTCTCATATCCTATGTCAGTTTTAACAAGACAGACCAATTTGGCAAGATATGAACCTTCACATGGTTCCTTCAGCTTCAGCCATCCATGGATCCAATATCTGAAGATTGGTGCAACAATGTGCATTGTGCTTACTGCATAGAAGCCCTCTATGGATGCATACATCAGAAATCTAGGTAAAGTGAATGATTCATACATCTATATTATTTTCTTTGCTTCTAGAATTGATTGTAGACACTACACCAAACTAGTACACTTCCTATCAATGTTTGCAAGGCCAACAATATGTAGGGCAATTTCTCAAGGTCTACCTCAATTTTTGTCTCGTGCTTTTAACGGAAGGTAATATGATATGAAAATTAGAACATGGTTCACATAGATGTTGTGTCACTAGAAAGTAACTTATTTTCTATCATGTGAAGTCGGGTGTAATGAACAACCTTTTTAGTTTATGGTTTTTTATTTGGGATATATATTTTCAGTTTAATTTGACTTCTTATTTTTTATTTTCTCAAAGTTTCAGCTAGCCGTTACTTATGAACTGAAATTGTAACTCAGATGTTGCAACCTTCTGCCACTAAGCATTTTCTTGTACAGATATCTACGATGATTTGATATCTGAAGAGTCAATTCAAGTGACGCTGAGAAGTTTGCGGGGGTTTGCCCTTGCCCTTGCAATAGCGTAGGACGGCGAATCATCTGGTGAGAATGGATATCATAATAATTAAGTACATGTGGAATGGATTTTGCTTAGCTTATTGCGTAGACATTGTAGGAACTGGCAATATGTTGTAGTGATTTTCCTGTCCTTGGTATACAACTAATGTTACAATTTCTTTGCAGGGGTCTAATATCATTTATATTATTATGCAAACAATGTATCTTGGTCTTGTTATCTTATCTTGAGGATATATGCTTTTGCTTTAGCTTGTGATTTTTCAACTTGATGTGAATTATATGCTCTTTTTAAAATAGAATTTTACTTGTTTTACATGAAAGAAGTTTATTTATGCCAATAGAAGAGCAAAGAAGCAATATAGACTACTGGAATTAAAGTGGCAACACAGTATTTTGCACGAAAAGTAACTTTCATTTAAAAACTGTATATGGAGCCAAGATTTAGCCCGACTCTGGGTGAGAAACATAAAACCTTGATCAGAAGCTCGTTACATAATAACAAAGAAATAGTACTATAGAATCCAAAGCAGGCAGCTTTATACAAAGTTTAGATATGTTTCTTGATGAAGATTAATATAAAATACATCAAGACCAAATATGAAGAATACAAAATTTTCCTACTAAATAAGGTTCACAATATCATTGGAATTGGTATCGGATTATTCCTATGATTATTGGTATCGGTGATATCGGTAGTATCGGCGGGGTTTCGGATCGGAGTATCGAATTTTTTGGTATCAGAAACAATCTAGGTAACTCGTCATACTTATTTCAATTTTGTATTCAAAATTACTTGCCAAAATTGGTAATAAACAAGTATAATGAACTCATGTAGTGCCCCCATCTAGGCCATGTTTATTTTAGGACAGTAGTTTCTTGTGAGAGCTTAGTTGATGTGGATGTTGTTAGCTTCTTATCTTTTGTGAGAGCTTAGTTGATGTGGATTCACAACAATCTATCACCTGCAACATGTGACATAGAAAATTATAGTTTAGTATAATTGGCATTTTTTATGTATAGACTTTTGTAACTCTTCTAAAATAAATCTTTTTTACCTGCAACAATCTATTGCTTTTTAGAATCATTTTTGTCACTACTTCACTGTGACCCGACGTCATAAAGTAATTTTGTTGGATATCATAGCATAGTGCCTGATACGCCTTCTATTTTGTTCATGCTTGTTCCTTAAAAGTTGGTAGTAATTAGCTTTAAAAATGCACCATTTAAGGATAAAACCGACTAATGTCTCCCAAATTGGTAAATTTTAGTCCCCTGAATGACAAAAAATAGGATATAAATGAGCCTTTTCACAACTTATGATTGGAACCTCCTAGTCAATTGGTGGCATCATTAGCTTCTATTGTGGATAGCTTATCCTTGAGATGAATGCCTCTTCAATATATTTTTACATACATAGCAGTGTTACTCCATTCTATGAATCTTTGTCATGACGATTTTCTGCATGCCATAGTATATGAGGTAGGTAGGTATGAGTTAGTTTGGTTATTGAATATAGTTACTCTAGCCTGGGTTTACTTCAGTCATATTATATATTTCCTATGTTGAGATTTTATGACCATTCATTTGGTGCAGCATACACTGTACAAATTGGATTAATAGTCATCGAGTTGATGAAGTATGGCCTGCTGGCATTTGCAACCAAGGAGGGCCTTCAAAATGTAGCGGCAAGTGGAGGAGCTGAAAGAAAGACTCTAATTTTCTAAATGATTGGCCAATCCTCCACAATAATTTCAGTATATAACCGAATCTCTTTTTCTCTACTACTACTTCACTTTTGACTTCTTAAAAATGTAGGAATTACTGAAATGCAAATGATGGGCCTTTTAGACTCAAAATAGCACTTGGAGTGTCAACGGGGCTAGTATATCTCCATCCATCTCAACTGTTGGGATATAGGCATATATTCTAAATGGTCTACTACTTCTCTGTAGAGACATCATGTTAGCATGCACATCATAAAAACTTGAGAGTATTTAGTGTATCTATGATAGAGGAATGTTTCTTTCTCTTACATTTGTGTTGAAAAGAGAATGGTTCTCCTTTGTGTTGATATTGAGGCTTAGATCTTGTAATGTTATATGTTGTATTCAACTATTGCAATATGAATTTGAATTGAGAAGAGAATGGTTCTCATTTGTGTTGATATTGAGGTTTAGATCTTGTACTGTTATATGTTGTATTCAACTATTGCAATATGAATTTGAATTTACGTGCATATTGATAAGAGTTCATCTTTGACTACATATTGCTTTGAAGCCTTTTGAATATAGGTTAATGGAAAATATATTAAATATATTTTTTTCAAAAAGGGATATTGGTAATGGTTATAGCCATTACAAAGTGAAAAATAAGTGACGTAATAGCACATTTTTGTAATGGTAATAACTGTTACGAAGATAAAAATTAGTCACAGCAATTAACGTGACAAAAAGGGTTATAAAAATTTATTATCGTAAGGTAATAACCGTGACAAAAAGCGTTACAAAAATTAGTCATGGCCAATTCGTCGCGGTTATTACCGTGACAAAAATTATTTTTTGCAGTAATAACCGTTGGTAATCACTTATTTTGGTGTAGTAATTATCTTGGCCAAATCCATAAAATGTTTCCAAGTTAACTTTTTTTGAAATACATGGGAAGAGGTCATCAAAATTCATAGGATGTGTTTCAAGTAGAATCTGATAAAATATGTAACCATGATACCGTTATCTGAAGTCCTGCTCCACCAGTATTTCTCTTGCTGTAAAACTTTTGAGTCCGTAATCTATTCTACTATATAATACCAAAAGTAGGCTTCAATGTAGAACTTTTCTTTCCAAAAATACTCTTTATTATATTTACTAATTATAAAGATTAATTAAAATTAATATGGTGTATCTAGGAACAAAACCCTTAAAATTAAATAAAATTTTAATTTGTATACAAATATTTTTATTAGATTTTGAATTTTTTAAATTATTTTTTTATTATATAAAGGGGCCATATTCATGGTTGAATTTTAATATGCATGTTGAATAAAAATTATGGCATGCCTAGTGTAGTCATGTGCCATGACTAGCATATTAGCCATAGTAGGGATAACATAATTATAGGAAAAAAATGTAAAGCGATATACTCTGGGGGGGTGAATAGAGTAGACAGCGGAATATTAGCTATTAAAAAATGTTAGCAGCAAGATCACAGAAATATATCGCAGTTATAAGTAAGTAAAAGTAAAGTGCAAAGAACAAACTCAAAGACGGCGAAGTATACTGGTATCCCTCTTGTGAGATCTAATCCTGTCGGGAGAACTTTGACTCCCAGTTAAAATCTACTATGGAAAAATTACAAGTTTAAATCCGAAGTCCTTGCCAACTTCTCCAAATGCGAGTTTTGACCCGAAGTGCTCGACCGACTTCATTTGTGAAGTGTCTTACTTCTATCAAGCCTCTTGATTACAATCACTCTGAAATTCTAGACTGTACCGTACTGGCAAATCGACTAGAGGATTGTAACTGGCTTGGGATTTGAAATTGAAAGCTTAGTGGAGCTTTGGAAGATCGTAGTAAGCTTAGAGAGAAGAGATATGAAAATGAATGAGTGAATTGAAATGGTAGAATTTCTTCTCTATTTATAGGATTTCCAAAGGGAGAATTCTGACATAATTCGGGCAGAATTCTATAAGAGAATCTTGATATATAGGCATTGCATCCGTAACTGCAGGAAGACTGAGTTTATAATCCAACGTTCAGGGTAGCCAAATTCATGGTGAATTTGTCCAGAATTCTGCTAGTCCAGAATGGGTTGATTTTTTGGTTTGCAACTCAGGTTTTTGGGCTTTCGATTTTTTCAAGCAGTTAGGAAGTAGTTTAGACTTTGTGAGTAGGCATGTTTTCAAATAAAAAGGTTATTTTAAAAATATTTCTGGATAGCCTATATGCCAGTACGATGTGATTTACATTGTATTCCTAGACTTAATAAAATACGAAAGTACATTAAGAATTGAAATATAGATGTGACGACAAACACAGCTCCAAGTCTTAAATGGTAGCAGGCACAGGCTGTCGCAGTACATCCAAGTAGTCCTTATATCGAGACATGGTTAGATCAATTATTAATATCATGTTTGACCATGACCAATGGGCCAAAAATCTTCCTATTTTGATAATTGACAAACCTTGGCCGGTATAATATCTTGGTGTTGATTTGAAAATCTCAAAAGTGTTTGGTACTGTCTTCTCTTGCCAGATATTATTCTGAAAAAGATGTCCTCCATAATTTATGCTTAAGCAACAGTGAAGAAAAGCAGAGATAATATAAAGAAAATGACATAAATTTTATAGGTAGTTTATGATTTGAAGCAGTAGCTAAAAGATAATGCTATACATAAGTGCATACCAAAAGGGACAATCAATATAAATAAATACTGAAATCAAATACAGAAAATCAAAAGAGTTTAGAACAACTAACTTAACATATCAAAAATTCATACATAAAATTGCATAAATAAAAGTATTATCTTGGAATGTAGCAGTATTTCCAAGAAAACATTGACATAATCAGAGTTTAAGATAAGACAACATCTAGATAAAAACTGTAGCATCTAGATCAAGTCCTCATCTAGTCAGAATCATCATCAGCACGAGCTGCAACAGCATCACCATGTCCGGAAGGTCCAACAGAAGTACCAGCTCCATGAGACAGATGTGGAGTAGCACAAGGACAACGGTACCAATCATAGGCGTTACCGGGGTCGAAGAAATGATGAACCGCCTCATCCTCATAGTGGTAACCAGAAACTGTAGAATCTCATAGAAAAGAACTAGCATGCTGACCAGTCTGAGCGAAACACAGATCTATAAAAGATTTTGCAAGGGCCTAAAACCGACTGGCATATCGAAACTCTTGTTCCTTTAATGTCTCGGTCACATACGCTCTCAAAGAGGTGTGCTCATCCAGTTGAGCACGCCACAACTCATCCATATGCTAGTGGATGCCATCAAAGAACGTAGGATAGGTCTGAAATGGAGGAGGTGGTACAGTAATAGGAGCAGGAGGGACAGAGGCACTATAATGTGAAAGCTGCAGATGTTTGGGCTCAGAGTCACGAGCACAAGCAGACAAATCAATCTCAAAATGCTAAAAGATGATAGGTAGGATCATTGCGTAGAGAAGGTTCTTGTTCATCCTCACGACACCTAGCCATCATTCGGATAATAGTCTTAGGGATAGAAAATAACATCCCATGACAAATGTGGTAGATAGGAGACAATTCAAGATTGGTTACGCCGTCTTTTAAGGTAGACTTGGGTAGTATGGTAGAAAAGATGATCCGATGTAACTCATAGAAGTATAAACTCAATTTCATAGCTTTAAGCTTGCTGGGATGGACGGGATCAAGAGCATATATTTGATTTATGAAATTGGTCATAGTCATGTTGTCAAAAAATTCAAAATTAGTGATATCGGTAAGCGGTTCACCTACGTTTGGAATTTGTAGCATCGTCGCTAGATCTTTATCATTGAAATGAATATCAATGCTGACGACACGACTTAAAACAAGATAGTCTTCTTCATCAAGAGTAAAATTGCAGTAAAATAACCTAATTGTATTGGTGGCAATACGAAAGAATGCGTGACAAAAACATGTAATCGAAAAATCGTCCATTTTATCGGTGCGTCGGGGCAAATATTATGAATAGAAAAGTACGTATACCATTGTAAAGATTGTTCTAGAGTTTCAAAGTAAAACTTGTTGAATGCCCTGTCATCCGTTTAGAGGGCAAAAGAAAGATCCAAAGTTATGATCAAAAGATGAGGCCGTATCACTAGCCGTCTTCTTTCTTTTTGAAAGAATTTCTAACTCTAGGCATGATTTTCAATGAAATAGATAGTTTCTACGAATTTGAAAAATTGAGAGATGGAGAGGTAGATGAAATTATACCTTCTCAGATTAAAGTATGTGGAAGAGTAGGAGATTCCCAGCCCGATTCTAAAGTTTCAACACAAAATTCCAAAGATGTAGGGAGGAATCGAAGTTTGAAAA
Source organism: Iris pallida (assembly GCA_029216955.1). NCBI lineage: Eukaryota > Viridiplantae > Streptophyta > Magnoliopsida > Asparagales > Iridaceae > Iris > Iris pallida. The sequence continues at coordinate 5,443,716 of JANAVB010037819.1, read as the reverse complement.
ACTAGGTTTTGGTGGGTTCTCTTGATTTTTGGCTGTTGTGGTGCTGTTAGAGGAGGAAGAAGGAAAAATAAAAAGTAGACCATTCAGATTCTGTACAAACCCGACACGAACCGAGTTCGGGCCGAATTCGGATCGAGTTGTTATGAACTCTGTGGAGGTCATTTTGTACAAAAGCTAAAATGTCACTTTGAATTTATCATTCCATTCCATTGATTTAATTCCAAAATTAGTAATTTTAAAATTCATTTAATATAGTTAAAATTATTTTATGAGTTAAATTTTGTTATGCAGCGACTGTCTCAGATTAGTTATAGGGGTACTGTCCCAGCTAATGGAGGTCCACCGGGAGACACTTAAGTACCTCTTCGCTTTAGCCATAGCTGTTGTGACAGACAGACCTTTTGTAGGCTTGTCTCGAAAACAGTTTTTGCATATTGAAAAATAATTAATAAGATAAAACTAATTAATATTTTTGACATCTAAAATTATTAATTCTCAACGTAAATAATTAAATCTATCTTCCGCTAAGGGTTTTATAAAGATGACAGCCAATTGTGTCTCTATGTCTACTTATTCTAAATTGATGTCTCCATTTGCTTGATGATCTCTAAGAAAGTGATGTCGAATCTCAATTTGCTTAGTGCGAAAGTGACATACAGGATTCCTAGTCAAATTTATAGTGCTAGTATTATCTTAGAAAATGGGTATGTGTGTATAGTGTAAATCAAAGTCTTCTAGGATTTGCTTTATCCATAAAATTTGTGCACAACAACATCCTACGACGATGTACTCAGCCTCAGTAGTTGATAATGTAACAAAATTTTACTTTTTGCTAGACCAAGAGACTAACCTCACCTAAAAAATAACACGTTTCGTTTGTACTTCTTTCCACTTTGCATCAAACAAAATCAACATTGGAATAACCGGCAAGGTCAAAGGACGTAGTTTTGGGATACCATAAGCCGACAGAAGAAGTGCTCGTAAGGTATCGGATACGCTTAACTGCGCACAAGTGTGATTTCTTAGGGTTAGCTTTAAATCTTGCACACAAGCAAACACTAAACATTATATCACGCGACTAGCAGTTAAATAAAGTAAACTACCAATTATACCTTGACACTTACGTATGTCGACAGGTTTGCCTTGTTTATCTACATCAAGCTTGGTTGAAGTTGCCATTGGAGTGCCAAAGGGTTTGACGGATTCCAGATAGAACTTCTTTAGCAAATCTTTTGTGTACTTGGCTTGGTTGATGAACGTCACATTGTTGGTTTGTTTGATTTGCAGTCCAAGAAAGAATTTAAGTTCTCCCATCATGCTCATCTCAAACTCATTCTGCATACACTTAGAGAATTATTTACAGAAAGATTCATCAGTAGATCAAAAGATAATATCATCAACATAAATTTAAATTAAAAGAAGATTTCCATTTAAAGACTTTTTAAATAGTGTAGTGTCAACCTTGCCTTTTGAAAAACCAATATCAAGTAGAAAAGAGCTTAGACGGTCATACCAAGCACGAGAGGTTTGTTTCTAACTGTATAAGGCTTTCTTCAATAATCAAGATTTTCAAAATCAGGGAAACCTGGAGGTTGAGCTACATAAACTTCTTCTTTTATGAAACCATTAAGAAAAATACTTTTTACATCCATTTAAAAAATTTTAAAGTTATGAAAACATGCAAATGCATATAACATACGAATAGTTTCTAATCTCACAACAGGGCCATAGGTCACATCATAGTTGATACCTTCCTTTTCGTTATATCCTTGAGCTACGAGTCTAGCCTTGTTACGAGTGACTAAACCATTCTCATTTAATTTATTTCGTAATACCCAGCAGGTGCAAATGATCGGATGATTAATGGGCTTGGAAACAAGTTCCCAAACTTGATTCCGTTCAAATTGGTTTAGTTCCTCTTGTATAGCATCTAACCAATAGTTATCACTACATGTTTCTTCAATAGTATTAGGTTCTAGCTGTGAAATAAATGCAACACAAGAAGCTATATCTTTGGTAGAGGAACAAGTACTTATAACATGGGTGATCTCACCTATTACCAGGTCCTTGGGGTGGTCAGCCATGAATTTCATTCTTTTTGGCAGACTTTCAAGTAGCTGGTTCTGGTTTTGGGTTCTGTAGACGCCATGCTTCGTGTACTGATGTCTTTATCATCATTGTCGTTGATCGTTTGTTGGTTTAATTCATGGAATATGAAGTTTATTGATTCTTTGATGATAATTGACTTCTTGTTGAATACTCGGTACCCTTTACTTTTGGCAACATAACCTAGAAAGATACCCTCATCGGCCTTTTCTTCAAATTTACCCAAATTATTTTTAGTGTTAAGAATAAAACATTTACAACCAAAGATTTTGAAATAAAAACTGTGGGTGTTCTATCAAACCATAACTCATTGGGAGTCTTCTTCGATTTAGGTCGAATTAAAACACTACTGAGAACATAGCAGGCTGTACTGACATCTTCTGCCCATAAATATTTGGGTAGACTAAACTGGTTCAACATTACTCTAGCCATTACAGATAGAGTTCTGTTCTTACGTTCCATAACTCCATTTTATTGTAGAGTCCTAGGACAGGAAAACTCATACAAATATTCGTATGTTTCATAGAATTTCTCAAACTTTGCATTCTCAAATTTGTCGTCATGATCACTTCGAATACGAATAATCATGAATCCTTTCTCATTTTGAACTTTCTTATAAAATGCAACAAATTCAGATAATGCATCTTTCTTGCGTGCGAGAAAATATACCCACGTGTATTTAGAGAAATCATCTACTATTACAAAAGCATATAACTACCACCTAGGCTAGCAATTCTACTAGGCCCAAATAAATCTATATGCAGTAATTATAGAGGTCTAGTTGTACTTACAGCATTTTGGACTTAAATGTTGATCGGGTAGCTTTGTTCTCGAAGATGATGTCGGGTAAGCCTCGTACCAATTTCTTCGTGGATAACTTAAAATTGTGTCATATTTGCTTGTTCGAGTCTCATGTGTCATAGTTGACTCTTATCATTCTTGGTAAGTAAGCATCTACCTGCATTGTTAGCATCTTCCAACAAATAGAAAACATATAGGTTGTCTTCCCTAATACCTTAAAAGATAGTACTACTAGTTGAGCTATCAACTATAGTACATTTGTCTTTGACAAAGTTTATAACATAATTATGGTCATCTAAATGGCTTATGCTGAGTAGGTTATGTTTTAATTTAGTTACTAGACAGACATCTTTAATCACAGGGTAGGGAGCCTTAATAATGTTGCTAATACCTATTATATATCCTTTTAAGTTGTTACAGAAAGATACATATCCTTCTTTCTTCTTCGACAGTGTTGCAAATAGAGAAGCATTATCGGTCATGTGCCATGAGCAACTGCTGCTGAGGATCCACTTGCTCCTAGAATGAGTAGGGTGTTCCATCTACAAAGATGTTTGTAGATGAAACTTTTGGTACATATTTCTTGTAGGGTCCAGATATGTTAGTCTTTAGTATCCATGCACATATATTTAAATCAACTAATTTTCTTACTCTAAATGCAGGTGAGATAAGACCAATGGTGTCACTAACATCTAGCATGTTGAGTGTTAGGTGCAGTGTGTTGTGCATGATTTGTAGGTCTTGGTATACTAGTTGGATACTTGTAGTAGATTGCATGTCGGTTAGTCTTCTTCGGCAAATGTTTGGCTATGTTTGGTCTGACGGTATTGGGTTTAACAATATTGGTTTTGAACGGGTTTCAATGTTTCGGTAATTGACACGTGTTAGGGTAGAAAGCAGCAACTTCAGGCTGTTTTTCCTACCTAATTTTTAACTTTTTGGGGGTGTCATAAATTGTGTTATAATCAGCTGTCAGTGCATCAATTTTGACTAGTGTACAGTGATGGCTCTTCTTATTTTTGAGTAAATCTTCCTCAAGTTTAGCAATGGTCTTGCCTTTTTCTTTAGAAGAACGTGTAGTCTCTTGTAGTTGCAGTTTGACAAAAGAAAGCTCACCAGTCTCACGAGAGTTTTCACTATTTCTACCCTCAGCTAGTAAGTCAGTAAGACTTCCTATTTTACCTTTGTGCGCTTTGAGTACCTTCTTAGAGTTTTGGTATTTGCCAAGCAATTTTTTGTGGTCATATAAGAGGTCACTAAAAGCCTCACATAACTGATCAAAGGTAGAATCATCATATGTATCAAACAGGGGGTTTGAGTTTACCTGATCAAATGCCATCAAGCATATATTTGTAGCATCGTCTGATTTTTCATCTTCTGAATCGATGGCTTCACTTTCATGCCAAATGCTTGTGTTGGCTTATCTTCTGAAAGTAGATTTCTTCAAGTAACTCTCTTCATATTTGTTGCCTTTCCTGGTTGATGATAAAGTCGTCAGACAGTCCTTCTTGATGTGTCCTTTCTACTTACAACCGTAGTAGATTGGATCTTTTTCATTGTTGTTGCTGTTGTTGTGTTCCTTCGTTCTTCGATTGAATCTCATGAACTTCTTGAACTTCTTTACTAGAAGAGCTTGATCCTCAGTGTCGGAGTCATTGTCGTCAAAATCTTCTTCGACAATTCTTCGTTGTTATACATTAAAGGCGACTGATTTTTCCTTCTGTGTGGCATCTTCAAAGTCTTAATTTCCAGCTCATGAGTGAGTAGCTTTGCTATGAGTGTTTCAAGAGACATGGTAGTGAGGTCATTTCCTTCAATGATTATTGTAGCCTTCGAAATCCAGTTCTTTGTGAGAGCTCGCAGCACCTTGTAAATCTTTCATGGTTATTTTATTCCTTGTCTTGGGAGGACAAAGGATTTACAATATCCAAAAATCTTGTGAACATTTGCGTATCGAAATCGTTCGGCTTCATCTTGAATGCGTCATACTCTTGAGTAAGTTGACTGATCTGGACTCCTTAACTTGCGTCGTGCCTTCATGAGAGACTTCAAAAAGTTTTCATACCTCATAAGATGTTGTGCATGTAGACACCCTGTTGAAGTCAGTCACGTCTGAAGCACAAAATAAAGCATTAATAGCATGTGCATCAAGACTGGCTTCTTTTTCCAGAATCAGTATACTTTTATGTGCTTTTTCAACCAAATTTACATCAATAAAAACACGTGGAGGCTTTTTATAGTCGTCAACTACAATTGACCACAAGTCAAAATCTAGAGATTTTAAAAAGAAACTCATGTGTTTTCCAGTAAGTGTAGTTGGTACCATCAAACTGTAGGGGTCTGTTTGTAGCTTGGCCTTTAGTTGTAAATATTATACTTGCCATATGTGATATAGTGATCTACGTAATAGCAGTTACATATAAAGAAAGTAATAATAATGTTATCTCACTTTACCTGTATAACCCGCTCTGATACCAATTGTAGGAACGAAATGTAAAGCGATATACTCAAGAGGGAGGGTAAATTGAGTAGGCAACGGAATATTATCTATTAAAAAATGTTAGCAGCAAGATCACATAAATATATCACAGTTATGAGTAAGTAAAAGTACAATAGAAACTCAAAGACGATGATGTATACTGGTATCCCTCTTGTGAGGTCTAATCCAGTCGGGAGAACTCTGGCTTTTAGTTGAAATCCATTATAAAAAAATCATAAGTTTTAATTTGAAATCCTTGCCAACTTCTACAAACCCGAGCTTTGTTCCGAAGTTCTCGACTGACTTCAATTGTGAAGTGTCTCACTTCTGTCAAGCCTCTTGATAATAATTACTCTGAACTTCCAGACCGTAACGGACTGGCAAATCGACTAGAGGATTGTAACTGGCTTGGAATTTGAAATTGAAAGCTTAGTGAGGCTTTGGAAGATCATAGTAAACTTAGAGAGAAGAGATATGAAAGTGAATGAGTGAGTTGAAATGGTAGAATTTTTTTTTCTATTCATAAGATTTCCAAAGGGAGAATTCGGGCAAAATTCAGATAAAATTTGGGCAAATTTCTATGAGAGGATCTCGGCATATAGCCATTGCATCCATAACTGTAAAAAGACTGAGTTTAAAATCCAACGTTCAAGGTAGCCGAATTTGGGACAAATTCAGCCAGAATTATGCTAGTCCAGAATGGATTAATTTTTGTGTTTGCACCTCAGGTTTTTGGGCTTTAGGATGTAGTTTGGGCTTTGAGAGTGGGCTTGTTTTCAAAATGAAAGAGTATTTTGAAAACGTTTCCTGGGTAGCCTATTTGTCAGTACGATGCGGTTTATATTGTATTCCTAAACTCAATAAAATGCAAAAGTACATTAAGAATTGAAATACAGATGCGATGACAAACACAGCTCCAAGTCTTGAACAATAACAGGCATGGGCCAACAATAACCATATTTTAGTCCCTTGCATGTTAAAAACTCAAGTTGTAGCCCAACCCATATTTTTGATTAATTAATTAATTATATAATCTTTTGCTTTTTAGGAGGCCCGGTTGTGTAAAACTAGCTCGAACATGACTTGAACCAAACCCAAACCTATGTAGGCTTGTTGTACTCTTAAATACCTTAATGTTGATATATATATATATATATATATATATATATATATATATATATATATTTGATCATCAATAAAATTCCTAGTGTTCTATTAAATATAGATATATATATATATAATATTATATTATATTATATTATATTATATTATATTATATTATATTATATTATATTATATTATATTGCATTATATTATATTATATTATATTATATTGTATTATATTATATTATATTATATTTTATTGTATTATATTATATTATATTATATTATATTATATTATATTATATATATATATATATAAATATATAAATATATATATATATATATATATATATATTTTTTTTTTATATATATATATATATATTTTATATATATATATATATATATATATATATATATATATATATATATTTATATATATATATATATATATATAATATATATATATATATATATATATATAATAAAACTTATATGTTTCCATTTTAGGAAAGTTCTAACCTATGTGTCATCGTAAAAAAATATATATATATTTATTAAAACTTATATGTTTCCATTTAGGAAAGCACTATCCTAGATGTCATCCTAATTGGCAATTGACCAACTACTCAAAACCCAAACCAACCAACACCAAACTGATCAATCCCAACCTCACATGGGACACCCATTGTAAACCCCCATAATCTTAAACTTATATTTTGCGGTAATTAGTATATTTTGTAGATTGTTTAAAATCTATTTTGAAATAGGAAACCTAATTAAAAACGTTAATCAAATTCAAAATGGATAAGTGGAAGTCGTACTTTGTGTTTCGGGGGCACTATGACGACGTTCATAAACATATGACCAAGCAATGATAGGTCAAGGCTCAAAAACCAACACTCTAGGATTGTAGAATGACTCAATTTATAATATGTGTGTGGCATAGAACTCATAGGATTATTCTAGAGTCATTAGAATCTCTCCGACTCAGAAAAGTGGTAATATCAACAAACCGTAGAATATATTTGAGCAGCCATGACATCGATTTGACCTCAAATTTTAGAAAATAGTTTATTTAGTCTTAGGCTACACCGTAGATTTTTCTCATAATTTCTTCAATTTATTGGATAATTATTTAGACCAGAAAATAATTTATTATAGTTGCTTACTAATTAAAACTAATTATTAAAACAAATAACTAAATAGAATAAATAAAATAATTTGGTTATTAATAAATAAATAATCATTAGTTAATTTTTACATTTATCATTTACTAAATGATTATTTTAATCATTAGAAAATGATTACTGAGTTTAATGATAGAATAATGATTTCGTAATCCTTAAAGTTATTAACGATTAACTAATCATTAAATAATTGCGTGGTTTTGCCTTTTAGCGAAAGTTTTTCCCTTCAGGCGTGGAAGGAAAGGTTGGGGTCTCGCCACTATAGCATTTATATTTTTATACATATGTATACATATGCGAGAGGTCAGCCGGCCCTAATTTTCTTTTCTTCCTCTATGGGCACCTTCGTGTCCTTCGCGTGTCCGAGGTCTTTTTGACCTCCGTTTCTGACGAAACTACCACCATTGTGACCCATACTCCCTTCTCTTCCACCAAAAATTATTCCCAGCCATCCAAGTCGTCCCGGCATCAAGAAATTCAAGTTTGGGTCCAGTAGTTCCAGGACACAGATGACATTTTGATGGTTGTAACTTTGGAGACTCGCCACGCAAGATCCGATGGTTGATTTCATGATCGGGCGATACCGTTGCACTCGTGGTGTGTTTCTCTTCAACAATGTCTAGTTTGGTACGACTCCAATGTCGTTTGGTGGGTCAAATCGACTCATATTAGCATGACATGTCCGAGATGTGTCTAGCAGCCCAGACAAATTCCAGGGGCCATAACTTTGCATTAGGATCTACGATTTTCGATCCGTTTTCAGTTACTTCTTCCCCTATGTCTTAACTTTAATATGTGCAGTTGGATCGCCCAAATTCTGACCGTATAACGCGTGCTACGTCCGTCATTACTTGCTGTCCATAATTAAAGATTTAGGCTTTATGGAAGATCCAACCGTTGTATCTTTGATCGGTCAATTCCATTGCGACCGTAGTGACTTTTTACCTTATAATATGAAGATTCACAGCAAAATAATATCATTTGATAGATCAAACCACCCCACATTTATTTTTGTGATTAGTTAGTATCATGTTCGTATTTCAAAATCCGTGCAACGAAATTAAGATCTGTCCATTTGAGTGATCTCGTATCGCTGAAATTGACAAATTAACCATACAGATTATCAAGATATTATCGTTAACTTTCTGGTTTACCATCTTGTCTTGATTTGTGAGTCGTAAGTTTCGATACACGAATTATGTGGTACAAACTTGATATTTAAATCTAGAATTTGCAACTCATATTATTAACGGATGAATAAGGATTATAGAGACTAGAGTAACCTAGTTTTAGAAGCTACAATTAATAAGTTGCTTAGGTAACATGGGTAATATGCGACTTAGGACGACCCAACTCTCTTGGAAGGAATTTGATAGTCATATTTGTATTTAGTTAACAATACATCTTTGTTTGTGATTTGGGGTTGATAGATATTGCATGGAGTATGATTCATTGGTTCACGGATAATTCAGGTAGACTTTGGTACTGTAGTCTCAGCACATAATGGACAAAACTCCAGGCAAGTATACCTTGCCCACTATACAGTATTTTTATGTATTTGTCTGTTGTTTCCAGATTACACGCCTCTCTTAATTTTTATTGTTATTTTTCTTATTTTATATGCACGTATATTATTTTTCTTATCTTATATATCACTGATGTTCCATGTATAGATCATGATAGTGTTGCTTAGTCCTGTGCCACATTTATTGGTGTGTCTTAACCCGTTTCTATACTTTTCTTGAGTTGACTTGACTGGACACCGTGTATATTTAATTAATACGGAGAGGACAATTATTAGGCATGTAGGCTACATGATAGTACTTGTTGGCCGATAGTTCGGATGAGCTTTGGTTGTGTTGATGATTCTGTTGGTCATTAGTTTCGTACTATGGTTGTCGTATTCTATTGGTCATTATTCTCGGAGGAGATGCGATTGTGATTATTCTGTTGGTCGTTAGTTTCGGATGAGCTACGATTGTAATGGTACCCGTGTATGTAAGCCCAAGTGTTGAACATTGTCCTTGATGTTGCATCTTCATGTAGATTGGTTAGGAGTTGAGTACCATATTTCTGTCGTTCTCTTTATGCATATTAATTTACTGTTACATTCGGCATGTATATTTTGTATCTTGCTACGTCCCTCTGAGGACCTAGTGATATCTCCAGGTTATTATTGGTTTTCTTTCAGGTTATTGCTGGTCTTCTTCCAGGTTGTTGCTGAGATCTAAATTAGGTAGATTGGGAGCTGCATCTTCGGAATCTTCAGTTATCTTTGGTATATGCTTTCTTATTTGTTCTTTCTTAGTTAATTATTTTCTTAGTTCATATAGTATAGTTAGCGTTATGGATGATATATGTGGACTGCATGGACAATGCTTATCATAGACAGCGTACTACCGCCGATGTTGCAGCGTAGGCTAGACTTGGACACTGACTCGTATCCGAAAAGCAGGTGCTTGTCGTGACAAGTTTTTATGGTGGCCCATGCAGGTCCCATCTTTGCAAGATGTACGAAGTCATAGTAGTACCTAGGATAGTCGTTCTACTGTGAGCCTGCAACCAATTGAGGAATAAGACTCGTTGATACATCCACAACTAGGTTTATAGGTTCTCTAGGGCTCTCTTGCATGATTGTTTCATGTTATCATCTTCCTTGACATGATTGCCTTAGTGTTCCATCCTACCTATAATTTGACTAAACTCTTCCATGTTGATCTCTTAAATTCTTCTCATTTATTTTTGGTAAATTATTGGAAATGCCTTATGGAGGGGTCCAGATAAAGTTCAAGAAATTATAATTTATCCTCGTGTTACGGAGTCGAGAGTTTTTACAATCAGAAAAATACTGGCGAGGCAGGACTTCATGTGACGTCATTGAGGTTAAATATGTTTTTGGATTCTACTTGAACCACCTACTATGCATTTTGATTGACCTCTTATCCTGTATTCCACAAAAGTTATTTTGGAAATACCTTATGGATTTAGCCAAAAATAAACTCAGGAACATGTATTATCTGGCGTGGCAGCTGTGCACTGCAGCCATCTGTCATGTTATAGAACAAGGAAGTTAATTATAGCCAGATGCACACTAGCGTTGCAGTAACTTCACCAGACATAATCACGGAGGCATATGGTTCTCGAGTTTTACCTAGACTACATCCTATGCATATCGTTTGGCCTTATACCGTTCTTGAAAATATTTCGATAATCCTTCCTGCTTTGGTTGACCCTACCGTTGTTTGATATTGGTGTGGTTTGCTTGATCCAACCTTAAGTTCATGTTACCTTCTACCTCTTAATGGCTAAATTAGATGAACCTTATAGTTATATTATAGAGTATAGATAAACTAGAGTATTGTTGTAGTTGTAATATTTGGGGTAGTCAGAATCGGGTAAGTTTCTTAGAGATAGATCTTAGTGAGTTTATAAGTTGAGTATGAGTGCTTGGATATCAGACGTTTAGAACATATTAGGAGTGGTTATTAGGAGCTAACTAGAGGTTCACTAATAATGATATAGATTAATAATACTATACCTATGATAGAGTCATACAACTATAGTTACTCTAATACAAATGAAGAAAAATTGGGTAGCCATACCTAGTAGATAGAATTGATAGTCCAATAGTACCATGGTAGTACTTATGCTTCTTAGAGAATCTATGACTACGGTCAGAAGTGCCTAACACTTTATATTTCTATAGGGATAGACCCTTTTATGATTTTTGAAATGGGAGCATGACTACATTCTTCACTGCCAACTTGATTCCTATAAGTTGGATAGTGTCTTGAGCAAAGAGCATTCTATCATTAGAGCGTAGCGTCAATTAGGACCCTGTTGATAACCGTGCCACGCATCCTCTCGAGAAAATACGGTACGACTAGTCGTATTTGATTTCTTCTATAGTGAACTCTTTTGTCCCTTTTTCCAAGCTTATTTTTATTTCGAGGACGAAATTTTTATAAGTTGGGGAGGATGTAAACCCCCATAATTTTAAATTTATATTTTTTCATAATCAGTATATTTTGTGGATTGTTTAAAATCTATTTTGAAATAGGTAACCGTAATTAAAAATGTTAATCAAATTTGAAATGGATAAGTTGAAGTCGTACTTTGTGTTTCGGGGGCACCGGGACGACGTTCATAAACATATGACAAAGCAATGATAGGTCAAGACTCAAAAACCAACACTTTAGGATTGTAGAATGACTCAATTTATGATATGTGTGTGGCATAGAATTCATAGGATTATTCTAGAGTCATTAGAATCTCTCCGACTCAGAAAAGTGGTAATATCAACAAACCGTAGAATATATTGTGAGCAGCCACGACATCGATTTAACCTTAAATTTTAGAAAATAGTTTATTTAGTCTTAGGCTACACCGTAGATTTTTTTTATAATTCTTCAATTTATTGGATAATTATTTAGACCCAAAAATAATTTATTATAATTGTTTACTGATTAAAACTAATTATTAAAACAAATAACTAAATAGAATAAATAAAATAATTTGGTTATTAATAAATAAATAATCATTACTTAATTTTTATATTTATCATTTTCTAAATGATTATGTTAATCTGTTGGTGTTTTTGCCTTTGGACTAGGAAAGATAATCCCACATCGGCTACACCAAATGGTGAGTATCTCAATATAATGCATTGCTTGTGTTGAGGTGTGCACATGAGGTGTAGTGGGGCACAAGTGTGCGTCATGTGGGAGTATTTTCCTAGAAGGAAAAGGATTAATTCCAACAAAGATATAAGTTGATTTTTATTGTGCGGACTGGAACTCGGACACGGACTCCAGGATGTCTTATGCATGCACGGGAGTGTTCGGCGGGTAGGCGTGGACTGCCACACTTCTATGCTGATTGTGGGATGATCTAAAATATCAAACTCTATTTTTGAGTACTGGTATTTTAGTCCCACATCGGATAGGAGAAGAGGTGAAGACTCACTCCACTCTATAAATAGAGCCCCTTGGCCTCCGTTGAAAGATGCACCAAGAAGAGAGTTAAGGGAGTCCGTAAAGTCCAGGAAGCCCGTTCAAGTCTCAAATATTGACTTACGAGCATTCCAGAAGTTCTTCGTGAACTTGCTGGTTCCTAGAAGCAGATCATGGTAGGGCGAATCTTGCTTTGAGCAACGGTGATCTTAATCACCCCAGCAAGAACCTTTCCTCTTCTTCTTTCTTCTTTCTTGTCCTTCATCTGAGTTGTAACTCAGTTCTGTCCGTCAGTAATTACGATTGCGAGGAAGAATGTGAGATTTATTTTTCTGAACTCAGTTCTGTCCATCAGCAACTGCGATTGTGAGGAAGAACGTGAGATTTATTTTCTGATTATTGTTGTTTTTGTAATCAGATTCATATTATAGTGTTCCTCTTGGATCTCGAGAATTATCAGAAGGTGAACGTTTGTTGAACCTCTTACCTCGACATAGAGTCTACCATCTTTGGTCAAGCCCCGAGACTAACAATCTTAAAGCAAGATCCTTGTAGATGGAGAAGTCTCGTGCTTCTCTCATCGATACCAGCTTTAACAAGTTAAAGAAATTCGACAAAGAATATTTCTAAATCTGGAAGAGGAAGGTCACCATTAATCTTCAACTCGTGGACATAGACCATGTGTTGATTGAGGATGAACCGACAATTCGAGAAGGAGGAACTGTCGATGCTATTGCTGCTACACTCGTCAAGCAGAGCAAATGGAAGAGAGAAAACAGCATATGTAAACTGTTGATTCTCAATTCTATGGAAGACTCTCTGGCAGAGTCATATTCCAAGAAGGTGAAGGCCAAAGAGATCTGGGATTCTTTGGGGAAGCTATATGAAGATGATAAGAACAGGTCCAAAATCTTCATCGTCGAGAAATACCACAAGTGGCTCTTCGAAGACGAGATGGCGATGCTACCTCAAGTGAAGAAATTCCTGAAGTTGTGCTAGAAGTTCGTCGACGAGAAGATGCACCTCGTCGACAAGTTTGTCGTTAGAGGGATAGTCTCGAAACTTCCTGCTGGTTGGAGCAACTTCTATGTTAGAATGCATCGGAAGAAGCTGGACATTAGCTTGGGAGATCTCCTACAACAGATCCACGTTGAGGACGAAATGCAATCTCAACAGAAGATGGACTCTCTGTCCAACCAACTGGCGAAGGTCAACTTGGTGTAGACAAGAGAATTCAAGGGGAAGCAGGTGGCTTCTCATCACAAGAAGAAGGACTCCACTAATCTGAAAGTAAAGGGTTCTGCATTCAAGCAACAGAAGTCCAAGTCCCACGTGACTTGCTTCAACTGTGGTAAGAAAGGCCACTATAAGAGTGAATGCAAATCCAAGCCCAAACAAGCTGAACAAGGTTAGCCTAGTAAGGTTTCCATAGTTTTTAACATTGTTGCTCAGGTCACAACTGTTGGGGCTGACTCTGACTGGTAGATAGACACTGGTGTGACTTGCTATGTCTGATATGGCAAGGAATGGTTCATCACATACCAGCCAACTTCTGAGAAAGTTATCATAGCGAACCAAACCCAAGCTGAAGTTCAGGAGATCGGAACTATGGAGCTGAAACTCACATCCGGGAACACTCTGACGCTTTAAGGTGTGAAGTACGTTCCAGTGATTGTAAAGAATTTGATCTCTGAAAGCTTGCTTAGCAACTCAAGCTTGAGGATGGACGTCAATGCTGGCCAGATGGTGATGTCCAAGAAGGGAACATACTTCGAAAAAGCTTTTCAAACCGAAGGAATGTTCAAAATTCAGCTTGCAAACCAGTCAAATGTAATCAATGCAATCGCTTGTTCTGATTATTCTCTTGAGTTGTGGCATAATAGGCTAGGACATGTTCACTTTAAAAGAATTAACAAAATATCCAGTATATGACTTATCTCCAAATGTGGGGGTAAGGTAGAGAAGTGTGAAGTATGTGCTCAGACAAAGATCACAAGAAAACCCTTTCATCGGGTCAATCGAAGCACAGATCTTCTGGAGTTGGTGCACTCCGATATCTGTGACTTCAAACAATTCTCTACAAAAGCTGATAAAGTATTTCATAACCTTCATCGATGACTTCTCAAAGTACGCATTCGTCTACTTGCTCAAGTCTAAAGATGAAGCGTTCGAGAAGTTCAAGGAGTTCAGGGCCGAGACTGAACGGCAAACTGGACAATAGCTCAAGAGGCTAAGAAGTGATCGAGGCGGAGAGTATCGGTCTCATGAATTCACATTGTTCTGCAAAGAACATGGAATCATAAATGAGACTACTGCTCCGTATTCTCCTCAATCTAACGGAGTAGCGGAGAGGAAGAACAGAACGTTGACAGAAATGATGAACTCAATGCTGCTAACTGCGGGTCTTCCTAAAAGCTACTGGAGAGAAGCTGCATTGACGACCACTTTTATTCTAAATAGAGTGCTATATGCAACTTCGGACGTAACTCCTCATGAACTCTGGTTCAAAGTCAGACCTAACTTGAATGTCATTCGAGTGTGGGGGTGTATGGCCTATGTGAAGATTCCAGATCTGAAGATTCAGAAGCTGGGGACAAGGACTACGAAGACGATCTTCTTGGGGTATGCCGAGAAGAGTGATGCTTAGAGATTTCTTGATATTGAGTCAAATCTTATCATCGAATCTCGCGATGCTGAATATTTTGAAGACAAGTTTATAAGGCATAAGAACATTATTCTAACGGACATTCCGGAGAATGATGAAGGTACAAAGGTGACTGAGATCTTCAATGAGCCAGTTTTCTAAGATGAAGTTGTTACTGAGGAGACAACGATTGAACCAGAACTTGTTGAGTCGTGGTCGAAGCGAGCGAGGAGGCCGAAGAACTTCGGAGATGACTTCATCACCTATTATGTGGAAGCAGATCTGCTTACCTATGATGAGGCGATGAAGACCAGAGATGTTGTTTTCTGGAAGGAGACGATAGACAGTAAAATTGAATCAATCACCTCCAATAACACTTGGGTGTTGGTTGATCTACCTGAAGGAGCAAAACCTATCGGATGCAAGTGGATCTTCAAGAAGAAGATGAAAACTGATGGAACCATTGACAAGTTCAAGGCTAGGCTAGTGGCAAAGAGGTTTTCTTAGAAGCAGGGAATCGACTACTTTGACACGTATGCTCCAGTAGCCCGGATGACCACCATCAGAATGTTGATTGCTCTCGCAGCGATACATAAGATGGTGATATATCAGATAGATATGAAAACGATATTCCTGAATGGCGAGATGACCGAAGATATCTACATGCAACAGCCAAAAGGGTTTGTCGTCAAAGGTCTTGAAGACAAAGTCTGCAAGTTGGTGAAATCTCTGTACGATTTAATACAAGCTCCTAAAATGTGGCATGAGAAGTTTGACAAAATCATAAGGTCAAATGGCTACAGGGTCAGTGAAACAGACAAGTGTGTCTATACGAAGTTTGCTGACAGAAGAGGAGTCATCGTTTGTCTATACGTGGACGACATGCTAATCCTAGGTACGGATATAAGCTGTGTCACGGAGACAAAAAAAGTTCCTCTCGACGAAGTTCAGTATGAAGGACTTGGAAGATGCTGATGTTATCATGGGACTCAAGGTCATCCGGACAGACACTGGACTAGCGCTGTCACAGTCTCATTATGTTTAGAAGATGATCACTCCTTACGGGTATCAGGATCTTCCAGGGATCAATACACCGTACAAGTGTGATATGAAGCTGAAGCCTAATTCAGGAGAAAGCGTCAGGCAGCTGGAGTATGCAAGCGTAATCGAGAGTTTGATGTATGCTACTACTGCCACAAGGCCTGACATAGCTTTCGTTGTGGGAATGCTGATTCGTTTCACGAGCAACCCAGGCATTGAGCACTGGAAAGCTGTGAAACGGGTTATGAGATATCTCAAGAAGACTCAGACATATGCAGTGCACTACAGCGAAGATCTGCCGGTAGTAGAAGGCTTCAGTGATGCCAGTTGGTGCTCAGAAGTGGAGAGCGAGAGGTCCACAGGTGGATACATTTTTATATTGGGTGGAGCTGATATCACTACAAAAAAAGTGACCTTTTGGGACAACAAAAAAACATCATAATAAATAGGTTTACCGTCCCAACTACTATTTGGGACGGTCTTTAGGACGGCAATGGGTGGTCTTATTAGGGTGGCGTGGCAAAAAGTTAAATGACGGATATTTGCCGTCCCAAATACTTATAAAGGACTGTTAAACTCCCGTCCCAAAAGGTTTCAAAATTACAAATTCTGCAGGACAGTTTATAAATCTGTCCCAAAAAATACGTCCCAAAAACTAAATCTTCTTCCTATTTGTATATGAAATATACAATTAAATTTTATATAGAACAAAAATCACATAGAACTATTTAATTGCAAATGCATTATGGTAGCTGCAACATTAAGACAAGAAATTTTTATAAAATATTTAAAAGTCATATCCAACTGTTTATAAAATAAAACAAAAGTTTACGTCATGTCGAATCTTTCCCCCATAACATAAAATTTATATCCCATTGTTTACAAAATGAAAGTTTACATCACGTCAATAGCCGCATGTGCATGTCAAACGCACCATCTACAGCCTTCTTTGGAGCAGCCTTCTGTGAAGGAGTTACATGACAGCAGATGGCTGTCCTCGAGAGAATTGCCAATTCAGTGAAAGCCTCCTTATACCTCTTCAGAACAATTTCTAAAGCAACACCATCCACAACAAATGCCAAGTCCTGTGGAAACAAAGAAATAAGGGAAAAGTTCTTCATGGGAGTAAAAGATTCAGCTGAAGTATGACTTGATAGTTTTGAGAGAAACTACAGATGCAAAAGGGCATGCCAAATTGAGAAAAGCGAACCAGCATACATGACCATGGGTAATGTGAACACAATGAAATTTTGAACACCTAAACATTTAATAGATACACTGATAAAAAACAAAAGACTGTCACACATTTAAAAAAAAAGAACTGCTAAACAAGAAGTTGATAAAACAACAATGACAGTTTTAAGTGTACAATCAAAGAGGTACAATCACCTGAATTTTCTCTCTTTCTGTCAGCTCTCTCGCTGAGGAAGTTTTTCAATGTATAATGCTTTGGAAGTGGATCTAGGATTATGATGTGACTTTTTTCAGAGAGGTCCTTTTACGTAAAATGCTTTGGAAGTTTTAGTCATGGAAATGGAAATCCTCTGCTTCACGGTACCTTTCTTAAAATAGTATCTATTGAACTACATTTTAAGCTTTTGCGTTAGAGTTTTGTTTCTTCAATTTCATCTTGGTTTGTTTGTTCTGTTTTGTTGGTATATTTCTCATGAAATTTCGGAACCATGTTGTAATGGCAGATGATTAGTTGTATTATTGTTGTTGTTGTGCTATAGTGCTTAAGATTTTTCAGATTACGAATAACGTTCCAGATGTAGATACTTCCCATTTGGAACTTCTATACTTGTTGATATATTTCTCATGAATTCTTGGCGGACGGTTAGTTCCATTCTAATGTGCATGCCAAGGACATATATTGCGTATATATAAATTTTTTGGGTACTTAAGTTAATACTTTGATTACATATAGCATATATATTACTTTTTTACTGCATATATATATATATATATATATATATATAAACTAAAACCGATTAATCCGACTAGTTCCCGATTAATTCCTAGTCCCCGCGAACAGATTAACGGCCGATTAGCGATTTTTACAACCTTGCGAAATATTTATCCTAACACGATACTTCCCAACGAATATTTTGCCGAGCAGGTGAAATTCTGGGTAGAAGGGAGATCATGGCTAAGAAGGGTTGTTAATAGTTCAATGGAGGGCACTAGTAGCTTTAGGTTTAAAGACATGGAGACAAGAAGCAACTGTAAGGAACATCACCCTAGAAAAATGTTAGGTAAGATTAGCCCTCTGCTATGTTGCTCGAAAGGAAAAACAATGAAGTACAAGTACAAGAAGAAAATATTTAGATATATCCCACCCAATAGATGAAAAACTGCACATATCTCATACCAAAATGAAATATAAGACCTCATTACATGGACTACATATCCTGCTGTGAGAGCTGAAAAAACATTACCTTGCTTCGGAAAGACCAAAATGGTTCAGCAAGACCCCGCTATGGGCATCAACATTAGGCCATGGGTTCTTGACCTGCAAGCAACCAAAAAGGCAAGAATTTATCCAGTCCATATCTAAAAATGAATGGAAGCAAATATATATGCCTAATATAAGCAGCAACCTATGCAATGTCAGGTATCATGCTACAGCTATAAGGAAAATCTACTATATTTTTATTGCTTCATAAATATAATTAATGCACAATATAAGATCCAAATAACCTTTTTCTTCTGTGCCAAGCTCGCCAAAATCTGAAAAAAGACTAGGGCATCTTACTATTATAGTAAGGTAAGTTAAATTTTCCACGACTGAGAAATAAACTGAAACTTATTGCTGCATTTGTAGAGAAGACATATTGTTCTGACCTCGTATAAAATCAAAACTGTCACAATTTGGACAGTCTTAAAATAGCAAAGACTGCAAAAATTTTGGTAGTGCGGGATAAGCAGATTGGCAAAAGTGTAATCTTATAGTAATTGTTATAGCACTCTTAACATTTGTCTTTATTTAATCCAACGTAAATCACATGGCTTATAGTATTAGCGAGATCTCAGTGAGGTCTCGCACCAAAAGTACCACTCCCAGGAATCATAAAAGGGGAGGTAAAGCTTCAGCGAAGCTCTTCTCTATACTCTGCACTTGGATTTTTCAACATGACAGCACAACCACTTGGAAGTACGTATAATCCTAAAGCAAGAGCTTAACTTCACCAACCTCTCTAAAAAGGGGGAAAAAAGCTTTACCAATTTATGTGTTTCTGATCCTTCAAACTTAGGGTACCTAAGAAGCAAGAACCAAAAGAAACTGTAAGATATATGTATATATACATAATACACAATATTGGATGAATGTAAAATGACTCTTAATACATAAAATGGATCATCCAAAATGCCAGTATTGGAGTGCAATTCTAAAGCAGTAGTAGATCCGGGTTGACGTTTCCTATGTACCTATACAAATACAAGTCTCTTCTAACCCATTCTACAAGTTGCTTTAGTTATTTGACTCCAGCAATTCCAGATCTACTTATTTGATATAATTTCAGGTTCGTTGTGCCTGATCTAACATTTTATTTTTCATCCTCTCTTTTTCTCTTACACAATAATACAATGTACAGGTAAAGATACATAAACACCTCCTGAGCTTTTAAGAAAAATATACCAAAAAGGCAAGAATTTATCCAGTCCATAAACCTAGACCAGTTCATGAGAAAACGGATTACATGCCAAGTAAGTCGAAGCACACCTGGAATATTTTTCAACTTTATGTCAGCAATAAAAACTTGAACATATTACACACACACGTTGGCAGTTACAATAAGATGATTTTACAAAAATAATTCAAATGCAATCTATGATCTCACTTAATTTACAGAACCAAATAATTTCACCTACTTTTTCATATGAAACCCTCCAAATCCATTGACAAAGTGCAACTAAGTAGATTTCATTAGCGATAGGAAATTAATTTGCACACATACACATGCATTGATGCACACTTAGATGTAGGCATGTACACATACAACAGTGAGAAAGATGCATGCATTTGACATACAGTGTAGGCACTTGGAAAACTACACTTAGCTCATCTCCAAAAGCCGACCACCAGAATATTTCACAATCAAAACAAAATAGCATAACTTTTGTTTGAAATAAAAATTCAAATTGGTGTTTAATAAATAAAAATGCTAGTTTATGAGGCTCGAACCTCTGCATTGCATATTGTACAGAACACTGCCTCATCATTGTTAGTTTCTTGCTGGATAACCTCGTCTTTGTGACAATCTTCTTTTACCACTAAAGCACAAAAGAAACAACCAATTCCTGAGCAAATTGTAGATTTATGTCTCATGGTTTGTGCTTCATTCTTCAACCCCATCTTGCTGGGTTCTTCTGAAGAAAGACCTTCCCCTATTTTCCAAACGTAAAGCTCAGAATGATTATGAACAATTTACCATCTTTAAAATAATAAATTACATGGAAAAAAAACTCATGCAAATAAATTGACCTTACTTTCTGTATCTACGAGTCAATGCCTCATCAAAGCCAATTAGAATTCCAGCATCTGCAGGATCAATGGCAATGCATCTAACATAGAGAATACACACAGAAAGTGCCTGAAACATCAATAACAAGAGGTGATGAAGAGGAAAATACAAGAAAAGGAATATTTCATATAGTGAAAGCTTATAGCAAGTCTTTCAATAGCAAAGCAAGTGGCTGACATACTTAACCAAAAAACTATAGACAGCTAGTACTCCATACTCATACTCTTTTCTCCCAAGGAATGGTGCAAAGAAAGCATAGAATACAATACAAAGTAGGAAGAATATTGTTATTGCCACAACCTGCTAACCAAAAGATAATCGTCATAGAAGCACAAGTATAAACAAGATAGGAAATAATGTAAACAAAAAGGATTATCTCATCAAATAGAGATCAGCCATTTTCAAGTGCATATACACATCTAAGTGAGAAGTGTGCATAGATAAGATTCTGCAACTTCCATCTATACCTTTACCAAGCTTCACGTTATTTTGTTAATTTCCATACGTCGCCACTTGTAGACTATGGTAATGCACATTACGTCCTTTCATGAATTAATTATGTACCTATAACCATGTAGCGACCAATAGCATGTTGATTCTGCGTATTGTTGTGATTAGTGTTTATAATCCGATTCATGTCTAAAATACCTATTCCAACACTATCTATTCATGTCTGAAGGTATCCAGTGGCATTTTCTAGTAGCATCAGTCTCATTCAATCTCGTCTGCTAAAGTACAAAAGTCATCAAATAAGTCTACTGGGTTCTTTTTTGAAACTTGAAAATATTCTAATCTAAAGTTAAACTATATTTTGCACATGAAACAACAAAAGGGAAAAATTTAAGATAAGATGGTGATAAGGCTCAGTGACAAATCCAAATCAGCAATTGGCTTCATTTCTGCAATGGTGCAGATTCCCAGGTCAGATGGGAGGTCCAGGAGGCGAGGCAGGAGGCAGGGGTCGTCCCGAAGAAGACACACGGTACGTCGGCCTCGTCCGTAGCCTTCGGTATCCAGTGCTGGATGAAGTCCTGAATTATCCAATCCGGCTTCCTGGAGGAGGCGGCATTGATGAAGCTGGAGAAGGGCTGAGACCTCAACCGCCTCCGCATATGACACGGGGGAAGGGAAACGGGACGAGACGGGCCAGGTGGAATAGTTTGGAGGGACCTTGGGGAGCCTCTAGATGTTCTTCGGGGTGGTGATGAACGATATCAGATGACCCCTCCTGGTTATAGAAAACAACTCATTTTCTATATAAATAATTGAAAGTTCTCTCCTCCGAAAATATTGTAAACAGAGAGAGAAACTTTTAAGTTGTTAATTGATTAGTGATCAATTTCAATCACAAATGGGACAGTACAGTATAATTGTTTCAGAAATCACAATGAAATAGTAACTGGATTTACTAATGGTTGGTTGAACTTTGAATCTAATAGCTCATGTGAGATAAGTTTCATACTTGATACATGCCAGATACTTCGCGACCATTACTTGGTAATCCTTTAGTGTAATGAAAATTGATAATACCCTTCTAAAGCTATACACTATTCTTGATTTCGAGTGTTGTTCTAATGCTCTGGGAAGATGTAGTTCTATTGCTCTTTAAGAAACAAGTTTAGCTTGACAAAAGATGTAGCTGAACTTTGAATGCAGGTAAATGCCACTTTCAGACAACTACTTCTTTCAATATTGACTGCATATTATAATATAAGGGCAATAATAACTACATACTTGACTAATATGAAATAGTATATCACACATTTGACGAATATCATACTAAATGATCAAAATTTATTGACATAATATAGCTCTCACCGATGTCGGCTGCGAGATTGATGATGCTCGTCCGCAAGTCGATGACGAAATCTCACTGGTTGATGATGGAATCTCTTCTAGGCATATAAAGCAGGAAAAAAACACCTATTTCCTAAAATTAGTACTACAGATACTCAAAATATACTAGTGCCCCAAAATAGGTACCATGTCGGTGTCCGTTTCCCCTAGACCTTACAGTGTTGACATATATTTTTCCCTGCAAATAGGCCAGCAAGTAAATTTTGTACTGGAAAGTAAAAAAAAAAAACTTATTTCCTAAAATTAGTACTATAGATAATCAAAATATACTAGTGAGCCAAAATAGGCATATTGTGCTTGTGTTTGTGAACTTAGGCTCTTGGAGAAGCCAATCTTTTTTTTTTCAAGAATTTCATGTTACTTGATATGTGTATGGGACCACCATAGGTAGGTTCCGCTTCTTCCAACAGTTTTTTCCCTGATAATGTCATTCAAGTTATAATCCTTTTCTTGTGTGTTTGTATTTTCTGTGTGTCTGTGTGTGAGAGAAAGAGAGAGAGCATACTGGGAGTTGAAAAATTCTCTCTCTACTTGCTGTGATTTTGCTGAAAACTTCATAGATATGAGCTCGACTGAGAGGTGTTGTTCCTGCAAAAGTTCTCCAGCAATCTTGTAAACTGAGAAAGAGGCATTATTCCACCATTCACTGCTCCGATACACTCTTAAACGAGACCTTAGCTCCCTTGCCAAGTGCCAATTGATCATATATGGGTGTCAATGTTGTGGCATAAATTCCTAACCAAAATCACCATTTGAGTAATACCAGATGAAAATAGTCGGTCAAATAGAGTTGCCCATTTTTAAATCAAATTTTTTTGAAGCAGATTGTGGAATAAACATAGGAACTACACCAACCACTATGACCCTAAAGCTGAAAAAAATTCTTGAATAATGTGGTGCCAGCAGGTTGATGCATATGTAATAAACTATAGTTAGGAGTTTAATTGAATAACCAAAGTTCATCGGCCCCTACATAGTTATTCCCTAAAGTAAAATCAAATGGTAAGTAAATTTGGTACTGTAAGTAAATTTGTTTTTTTCATGGGAAAAGCAAAGCGTGGTAGCCTTTTTCTGAGGACTGTAGTCTTCAACGACATGTTCTACAATTATTTCATGTGTGATTATATTTCTTCCCTAAAATTTCTTCCCTAATATTATTTCTTAAAATTTGCCCGACTTGCCCTAAATTATTTTGTGAGAGAAGAAAGAGACGAAGGAGAAGGAGGAGAGAGAGAGAAATTTACCTTCACCGGAAGAGAAAGAGAGAGAGAGGCACTCGGAGGAGAGCTGCTCAGCTGCAGCTTCACCGAGTTCGGAGGAGAGAGATGGGTGAGGAGAAGAGCTGCTGGTTTTTCATCGGGATGAAAGGAGAGGGAAATGAAAATTTGTTCCCCCCAAAACCTATTCCTAACACTTCCCTGTCACGTGAAAGGCACAGCTTATATGATTTTTTTCTATTAAAATTTTATCAAATTTTCCAACGGGTTTCAAGTGTTATAAAACTAAAAAAAAATATTATTTATATTAAATTTTAGTTTTTTTCTATTTATGCCAACGGTTTGTTGTGTTCCTAACGATTTTTTACTGTTGGTAATTAGTAACATTAAAAAACCGTTAGTAGGTGAAAAAATTGGTGTTGGAAAATCTCCCTTTTGGTGTAGTGCAGGATGTGGGTTGGTTTGATACTAAGGGCTTGGACCAATAGCTAAGTTCAATTTAAGTGGGTTAAATTTAATAGTCCAAGGATCTAATTAAATACATACAAATGCACCATCCAATAAATACAACCAACCAATAATTAAATAATAAATTAACTATAATATTTGTATTATAATTTATGCCAAGTAAAATACTAGACTAAAATCCAAATATTGACTTATAATCCAATAGTTAATCCTAAATTCAAAATTTGACCAAAAAATTATCCGGGTGTTTTTTCATTTTCTGCCAAACTATTTGGGACAGGTTGAAATTCTATTTGGGACGGACAGAAAGTTTAGTCCAAAATAAGTAAATATTATCAGGGTCGAAAAACAATGCGTCCTAAATGATATTACTTTGTGTCCCAAATAATATTATTTAGGACTCATAAAAATTGTGTATCAAATAATGTCGTCCCAAAAGGTCACTTTTTTTGTAGTGATATATCGTGGAAATCGAAGAAGCAGACTATGCTCTCATGGTCATCCATAGAATCTGAGTTCTTTGCACTTGATACCGCAGTAGAGGAAGCAGAATGGCTTCGGGAGATCATGTATGATCTTCCAGTGGTTGGGACGTAAATACCGGGATACCGATATACTGCGACAACCAGGAGACTGCGGCGGTGGCATCAAATGACCTCTTCAACGGAAAGAAGAGGACTGTAAGGTTGAAGCACATGACAGTGAACGATCTCATCAAGTGAGGTGTCATTGTAGTGATTGATGTTCAAAGTCAGGCGAACCTGGCGAATCTGTTCACCAAGGGCCTCAAGCGCTAGCTGGTCGATGACACGGCTTATAAAATGGGCTTGAAGGCACTCTGATATTGTGTTATTACAATCCTACCATAAAGTTTTATGCTATTAGTTCAAAGAAAAATCTAGTAGGCATCTGGCTTTTGGTTCAAGGGAGGACTATTAACCGGAAGAATATCAGGAACTGTGGCTCTGTGGCATGGAGAGGTTACGAACCTACAACCATTGTTGTCTACTGTTGTTTTCTGCGGAAAACGGATCCTATGGGAAGGTTGGCTTAAATGTCTTAATGAGTTCTGAGGCAGAGTGAATGCCTGGAGTGCTTTACAGGAAACACGGTAGAGCAGCACTACAAGGAGTGTAACTCCATGCTACAGTGAGGTGACTTCACCATGAGGTTCCCAGGTAGGGGTAATACCTCGGCCTTGCAAGCCAAGTCACAGTGGAGTAGCACCGCAAATAGGCAGGTAGCCTAATGTTGTATGATAATCATAATAAAGAGAGGTAGACAGCACTACAAAGAGGATGATGTCCTCATGTTGCAGTGGCATGACACCACGAAGTGGTACCAGGTAGGGTAAAGCCTCGGCTACGTGAGCCATGTCATAGCGACGTAACACCGCACGGAAGCGCAAGGCTTTATGTTGGGTAGTTTGGCACTACAAAGAGGCTTGTGACCTCATGCTACAGTAGTATGACACTACGATGAGGTACCCAGGTAGGGTAAAGCCTCGGCTTTAAGCCATGTCATAGCGGCGTAGCCCCGCAAAGGAGCGCAATGCTTCATGCCATGACTATTTATAAAGAACTCACCTATAGTGTATGGACAGAGATATCAGGCCGTCTCTTGAGGTTAAACTTATAGACGCCCAAAAATTATACACTGAAACCAGGCTGGCACAAGGCCTTTAATGTGCAGCCAGAAGCACAGTTGATGTCATTATGTGAGTAGGAAGAATTGCAGTTATGGTGTAGAATTCAAGGCTTAGTCCATTCTTGTATCATGCTGTTATTTAACCTATGCGGGAAGATTCAAGTCGTAACGACATCTCTCCTAATGCATGATGGAAAATCACTGTAGGGAACGCTCAACCCATATATTGAGATATATGGGAGATTGTTGGTATTTTTGCCTTTGGACTAGAAAAGATAGTCCCACATCGGCTACACTAAATGGTGAGTATCTCAATATAATGCATTTCTTGTGTTGAGATGTGCACATGAGGTATAGTGGGGCACAAGTGTGTGTCATGTGGGAGTATTTTCCTAGAAGAAAAAAGGATTAATTCCAACAAAGATATAAGTTGATTTTTGTTGTGCGGACTCGGACTCGGACACGGACTCCAGGATGTCTTGTGCATGCACGAAAGTGTTCGGCGGGTAGGCGTGGACTGCCATACTTCTATGTTGATTGTGGGATGATCTAAAATATCAAACTCTATTTTTGAGTATTGGTATTTTAGTCCCACATCGGATAGGAGAAGAGGTGAAGTCTCTCTCCACTCTATAAATAGAGCCCCTTGGCCTCCTTTGAAAGATGCACCAAGAAGAGAGTTAAGGAAGTCCGTAAAGTCCAGGAAGCCCGTTCAAGTCTCAAATATTGTCTTACGAGCGTTCCAGAAGTTCTTCGTGAACTTTCTGGTTCCTGGAAGCAGATCGTAGTGGGGCGAATCTTGCTTTGAGCAACGGTGATCTTAATCACCCCAGCAAGAACCTTTCCTCTTCTTCTTTCTTTTTTCTTCTTCATCATCTGAGTTGTAACTCAGTTCTGTCCGTCAGCAATTGCGATTGCGAGGAAGAACGTGAGATTTATTTTTCTGAAGTCAGTTTTGTCCGCCAGCAACTGCGATTGCGAGAAAGAACATGAGATTTATTTTTTGATTATTGTTGCTTTTGTAATCATATTCATATTATAGTGTTCCTCTTGGATCTCGAGAATTATCAGAAGGTGAACGTTTGTTGAACCTCTGATCTCGACATAGAGTCTACCATCTTTGGTTAAGCCCTGAGACTAACATAATCATTAGAAAATGATTACTGAGTTTAATGATAGATTAATGATTTCGTAATCCTTAAAGTTATTAATGGTTAACTAATCATTAAAAGATTGCGTGGTTTTGCCTTTTAGCGAAAGTTTTTCCCATCATGCGTGGAAGGAAAGGTTGGGGTCTCGCCGCTATAATATTTATATTTTTATACATATGTATACATATGTGAGAGTTCAGCCGACCGTAATTTTTTTCTTCCTCTATGGGCACCTTCGTGTCCTTCGCGTGTCCGAGGTCTTTTCGACCTCCGTTTCTGACGAAACTATCACCATTGTGACCCATACTCCCTCCTCTTCCACCAGAAATTATTTCCAGCCATCCAAGTCGTCCCGGCTTCAAGAAATTCAAGTTTAGGTTCAGTAGTTCAAGGACACAGATGACTTTTTGATGGTTGTAACTTTGGAGACTCACCACGCAAGATCCGATGGTTGATTTCATGATCGGGCTATACCGTTGCATTCGTGGTGTGTTTCTCTTTGACTATGTCTAGTTTGGTGCGACCATAACGTCGTTCGATTGGTCAAATCGACTCATGTTAGCATGCCGTGTGCAAGATGTGTCTAGCAGCCCAAACAACTTCCAGGGGCCCTAACTTTGCATCAGGATCTCTGATTTTCGATCCATTTTCAGGTACATCTTCCCTATGTCTTAACTTTAACATGTGCGGTTCGGTCGCCCAGATTCTGACCATATAATACGTGACACGTCCGTCATTACTTGTTGTCCAGAATGAAAGATTTAGACTTTATGGAAGATCCAACCATTGGATCTTTGATCGGTCAATTCTGTTGCGATCATAGTGACTTTTTACCCTATAATATGAAATTTCATAGAAAAATAATAACATTTGATAGATCAAAACATCCGACCTTTATTTTTGTAATTAGTTATCATGTTCATATTTCAAAATCCTTGTAACGAAATTTAGGTCTGTCAATTTGAGTGATATCGTATCGCTGAAATTAACAAATTTACCATACATATTATCAAGATAATATCGTTAACTTTGTTGTTGACCATCTTGTCTCGACTTGCGTGTCATAAGCTTCGGTGCACGAATTATGAGGTACAAACTTGATATTTAAATATAGAATTTACAACTCATATTATTAACGGATAAATAATGATTATAGAGACTAGAGTAACCGAGTTTTAGAAGCTGCAATTAATAAGATGCTTAGGTAACATGGGTAATATGCGACTTAGAACGACGCAACTCTCTTGGAAGGAATTTGATAGTCATATTTGTATTTAGTTAATAATACATCTTTGTTTGTGATTTGGGGTAGATAGATATTGCATGGAGTATGATTCATTGGTTCACGGATAATTCGGATAGACTTTGGTGTTACAGTCTCAGCACAGGTTTGACAAAACTCCAGGCAAGTATAAATTGCCCACTGTACATTATTTTCATGTATTTGTCTATTGTTTCCAGATTACATGCCTCTCTTGATTTTTTTGTTATTTTTCTTATTTTACGTGCACGTATATTATTTTCCTTATCCTATATATCTATGATATTCTATGTATAGATCATGATAGTGTTGCTTAGTCTTGTGCCATATTCATTGGTGTGTCTTGACCCATCCTATATTTTCTTGAGTTGACTTGACTGGACACCGTGTATAGTTCATTGAGACGGAGAGGATAGTTATTAGGCATGTGGGCTATATGATAGTATTTGTTGGCCGATAGTTCGGATGAGCTTCGGTTGTGTTGATGATTCTGTTGGCCATTAGTTTTGTACTACGGTTGTTATATTCTGTTGGTCATTATTCTCGGAGGAGATGCGATTGTGATTATTCTTCTGGTCGTTAGTTTCAAATGAGCTACGATTGTAATAGTACCCGTGTTTGTTATCCCAAGTGTTGAACATTGTCCTTGATATTGCATCTTCATGTAGATTGGTTAGGAGTTGAGTACTATGTTTCTGTCATTCTCTTTATGCATGTTTATTTACTGTTATATTCGGCATGTATATTATGTATCTTGCTACGTCCCTCTAAGGACCTGGTGACCTCTCCAGGTTATTGCTGGTCTTCTTCCATGTTATTGCTGGTCTTCTTCTAGGTTATTGCTGAGGTCTGAATTAGCTAGATTGGGAGCTGCATCTTCAAAATCTTCAGGTATCTTTAGTAGATGATTTCTTATTTGTTCTTTCTTAGTTAGTTCTTTTCTTAGTTCATATTGTATAGTTAGCATTGTGGATGATATATGTGGACTTTGTACTTGCATGGACAATGCTTATCATAGACAGCGTACTACCGTCGATGTTGTGGCGTAGGCTGGACTCGGACACTGACTCGTATCCGAAAAGAGG
>JANAVB010037819.1:5356690-5411690 GCA_029216955.1 Iris pallida | reverse complement strand
ATTGACTTTGTTTCGAACTCTCACTTGACTACTTGATATGCATCCAGTTTGATTACGTTCTACCATAATTCTTATTTATTCGTGCTAGTAAGACGAATCTTCGTAGTGGATGTATGTTCCCCTTACAATCACATCAATAAAGCGAGGGCACATGCACTAGAAGCCATAAGTACAGGTCGAGTCTTCGCGAATTGTGCGAAGTCGTAGTGATACCTAGGATAGTCATACTACTACGAGCCTGTAACCTATTGAGGAATAGGACTTGAGGATACACCCACAATTAGGATTATATACTTCTCGAAGACTCTTCAGCATGATTGCTTTCATGTTATCTTCTTTCTCAACATGATTGATGTTGTGTTATTTTCTATTCGAAATTTAACTAAACCCTTTCTAGCTGACTTCTTAAGTATATTTTTTCGTTCCTTTCTGCTAAGTTGTTGGAAAGTATCTTATGGATTGGTCCAAGAAAAAGTTTGAGAAATTATATTTATCTTTGTATTATGGAATCAAAGTTTTTGCAGCCAGAGAAATACTGGCGAGGTAAGACTTCAGATAATGGCATCATGGCTACATATGTTTCTCGAATTCTACTTGAACCGTATCCTATGCATGTTGATCTCTTCTCCTTTTTTCGTAAAAAGTTATTTCAAATTTTTTTATAGATTTGGCTAAGATAAGGTCAAGAACCTGTATTACCTGACATAAGAGATATGTACTGCACTCATGTGTCGAATTATGGAATAAGAAAGTTATTTGCAGGCAGATGCATACTGTCGTGATAGTAACTTCACGTGACATAATTACAAAGATATATGGTTCTCGAGTTTTACTTCGACTACGACCTACGCATCTTGTTTAACCTCATATTGTTCTTGGAAATAATTTGACAAATCTGCCTGCTTTGATTAGCCCTACCTATGTTTGAAATTGGTATAGTTTGATTGACCCATCCATAGGTTCTTTTTACCTTTCTACTTCCTAAATGACTAATCTAGATAAACCTTATAGTTGTCTTGTAGGGTCTAATTAAACTAGAAGATTGGTGCAACTGTAATGTGCGGGGTAGACAAAAACGGGTAAGTTCTTTAGAGAGAGATTTTAATAAGCTTATAAGTCAGGTATAAGTGCCTGGATATCAGTCACCTAGAGCCTATTAGGAGTGATTGTTATGAGCTGACTAGAGGTTCATTAATAATAATATAGGTTGATAATACTACGCCTACGATAGGATGGTACGACTAGTCGCAATTGATTTCTTCTGTAGTGAACCCCTTTATCCCTTTTCTTCCTAGCTTATTTTTAATTTTGAGGACAAAATTCTTTTAATGTGGGTAGGATATAAAATTACTCAAAATTAAATAAAATTTTAATTTACATAAAAAAATTATTGGATTTGAATTTTTTATTATATAAAGGGGCCATAGTCATGGTTGAATTTTAGTATGCATGTTCACTAGAAATTATGGTATGCCTAGTGTAGTCGTGTGCCATGACTAACATATTAGCCATGATAGGGATGATATAGTCATATTTTAGTCCCTTTCATGTTAATAACTCAGGATGTGGCCTAAATCATATTTTTGATTAATTAACTAATTATATTAGCTTCTGACTTTTTAGAAGACCTGCGTGTGCCAAACTAGCTCGAACTCGACCCGAACAAAACCCAAACATATGTAGGCTTGTAGTACTCTCAAATACCTTCATGCTGATAAATATATATATATATATATATATATATATATATATATATATATATATATATATATATATATATATATAATTAAAATTTATATGTTTCTATTTTAGGAAAGTTCTGTCCTAGGTGTCATCCTAATTGGCAAATGACCAACTACCCAAAACCCAAACCAACCAACACCCAAACTAATCAAACCCAACCTTACATGGGACCCGCATGCCATGGCAGGCCACCCACAATAGCCTCCATGTAGCCGCCACCCTCAAACCCAATAGGAAACCCAATATTGCATGCAGCCCATATAAATATATATATATATATATATATATATATATATATATATATATATATATATATATATATATATATATATATATCAACTATCATCAAAACCCTAACCAAAACCCTAGCAAACTCCCCATCCTCTTGTGGCAGAACCCCTCTCCCTTCCCTCTCCAGATTTTTGACAGCGCCTTGCCACCCAACCACCATCAACATAATCTCCTTTAACAAAAACCTCTTCCTCCTTTCACAAAACTCATCCTTTCCATCCTCCATCCATCCATCCAAACTTTTTAAAACAAACCCTAGAAGCACCATCTTCACCATCCAACCTTCAAAACCCATTGCCAACACCTCCAAACCCATAATGAAGGGGTTAGTGTCAGGACCCGTTACCCAAATTGTTGGGCCGGGCCGAGCCATGTCCAGCCTACGCTTGGTTAAAGCATAGTAAGTTGTTCTAAGAATAGACAATAAAGGATCTAAGTAGCTAACAGTTCTAAAATCATATTTAAATGTTCATCACAACACAGCATCTATAAGCGAAGGTAAACAAACGCAGATTTAATAATACATAACCAAAGTATCTAACTGGAGACAAAGTCCAGTATCCAAATATAAGAACAGACAAAGTCTAAGTCTACTAAACACATGAAAGATAACTAAGCAAGGTTCCCCGCTGGGGCCTCTTCTGGAGCTAAGTCCAGGTCCATGGTAAGTAGGGCATGTGTCCTCAGGATTATCATCTGTAATATTTTCAACAGGTCCAATCAGGACGGGAATGAGTACAACCCATCTAGAAAACCCAAGTAAATGACAGAGAACTCTAAAGCAGTTATAGACAGTTTTATTGATGAACATGGTAATTTATATTCAGGTGATGGTATAGAGAAACAGTTAAGATACAAAAAAAGAAAGGTAACTAAACAAGAGAAGAATCATGGCAATGATGACGGTAATAAAAGCTAACTGAACTAGAATAACATGTATGAGTCCAGACAGTACAATATAAGTCTAATGTAATCCCAGTGTGAGTCCAGTCCATATAATCCGATACCAGATGATTTCCGATACAAGATAAGTCCAACAGTGATCAATGAATCCAGGGTGAGTCCAACTATGATCTAACAGTGTGTTTTAAAATACCGAGGTCGACATGTAAACGGCTGTAGGTATCAGGCACATCTTTCACTGATCAGGCAAGAGATGGCTATGCTTCCGGTAGATTCCTGTGGAAGATTCCGAATTTGGGGTATGTCTACATGTCTTACTCAATATTTCCCCGCCCAGCAAGTGAATCCAGTACAAGACACAAAAATCGAGATGAGTCCGGCCAAATGATGATTCCAGAAATGATTCCGGAATGATTCCAGTGATTCCAGTAATAGAGATCAGTAAGTAAGGTATGTGTCGCATACATGAGTCCAGAAATATCCATACGTGTTGATACAGAGAATCACATAGAACTAACTAGAACTGAAATACAGTAAT
This sequence comes from Iris pallida, assembly GCA_029216955.1. Taxonomy (NCBI): domain Eukaryota; kingdom Viridiplantae; phylum Streptophyta; class Magnoliopsida; order Asparagales; family Iridaceae; genus Iris; species Iris pallida. The sequence continues at coordinate 5,408,215 of JANAVB010037819.1, read as the reverse complement.
TGACAAATAAATGAGAGAACTATCAGAGAATGTACTCGCCTCGAGCAAAGCAAGAATACTAGTACGAAGGTATAGATGTCCGGTATCCTGTCAATAATGATATACAACTCAGTTCTAAGCTGTGATCAACAATATACTAGTGGTGTGACACGACTCTTAACTAGACACTAACTAAGTGGGGACCTAGCATAGAAGTCTAATGTGAAGTGCCACTATACACAAACTAACTTCTTGGGGTCTTTACACTAGTGCGGGGTGAGGTCCAATACGTCTATAACTCAAAACAACACAAAATATTAAAAGTCGTAATTATTCAATAAATAAATCAAACTGTACATTGAGTTCCAACAATTTTTGAGATAGACAAAAAAGCTCAAATATATATAAAATAAAGTATCAAAATGATGCTTGTTATTTATAGAAATTTATACTAATTTTTCTGGGCTTTATAAACCCTCATAAATAATTATTAAAAATCAGCAAACATAAATATATTAAAAATGAGTTCTATTTTCCCATTTTTATAAAATACCAAAAGTACTTATTAAATGCCAGAAAAATTATAATAAATTAGCTAAATTAACATAGTATTTAAACATAATTTTTCCAAGATTTTTACAGCAATTAAAATATATATAAAAATTCAAAACCAGAAAGTAACAATATCTCGAAAAATAATTAATTATAAATTAAGGATGATACATAATCAAAATCTACAGATGTTGTCGGATGATAAAATAAATATCACCAACGTGTCTAGAACGGTCAAATCAGCTAGGATAGCCTACCCATAAGTCCAATTTGGACACAGGGGCAAAACGGTAATTTCAGGTCAAAATGATGTCCGCCGTTGGACACACTTTGCACCAAAAAATGTGTCGGGATAGAAGTCTACAAAACCTAGAAAATTATATGTCCACGAATCCAGAATGATGATACGAACCCAACGGTATGTCCGAAATAGGATTCCGATGTGCCGATCTCAAAATGATACGTTGACGCGACACTTGGTATCCGGTTTGCACGAAAATGCGTGCCGGAGCAAATGTCTTCAAAACTCAGCAAATTATATGTCAACGAGTCCAGAATGACGATATGAACTCAATGGTATATCCGGAATGGGATTCCGATGAGCCGATCTCAAAGTGACCCATTGACTCGAAAAGTGGGACCCGCTTTGCATCGAAATGCATGCCAGGGCCCACGTTCTCCAAATCAAGCAAATTTTATATGAAAACATGCCAGAACGATGCCACGAGTTTACTGGTGGTGTCAGAAATTGAATCCGGAGTCCCGGGTTCAAAAATAGAATTTTACAAGTGCAATTTAAAGAATTCGGATGACCAACTTTGGCGTCGAATTCAACCAACCAAACGTGCTTATAATGAACCGAAACCTAAAGGAGGTAGGAAGAGGGTTATACCAGCTGTGCATCGGAACTGACGGCGCACAAAACAGAGCTGCGACGACGAAGATACGAACCTGCGAAGTTGGCGTCACGAAACTGTCCAAAAACAGTTCAATTTAAAACGTCAATTTGGTGGCCAGTTTTGAGGTATCAAACGACCAAATTAACGGACAAAAATTGACAGGAGTGAAAATAGATATACCGAGATTACGTCGGAGCAAAGAGATCACCGATCCAACGGTCGGATCTCCCGAAAAATACGCGCGAAGTCGCTGTCCCGAAACATAATTTCTGAATCTTTCCCACGCGCGCGTCGACGGGATTTCGACGTAAATGCACAAATAGCCTATTTGGCTCGTCGGAGAAGATGGCGATGGACTCGGGGTGGTTGCCGGGGGGGCGCGCGCCAGTGGGGGGTCGTCGGTGGCCGGTGGTCGGCCGTGGTGGCGCGCGGCCGACGGCGCGCACGTTTGCGTGCGTGCGCATGCGCGCTTAGCTGCTGCTGCAGCTTGCTGTTGCAGCTGCCGCTGCATGCTGCTGTTCATGCGCACGGGGGCAGGCCTGGCCGGGCACGGCGGTGGCGCGGTCGCTGGTGGTGGCGGAGGCCGTGCGGTTGGATGCAGTGGTGCATGGTGTTTTGGTGAGGGTGGTGGTGTTGATAATGGAGGTGATGGTGTTGAGTAGGAGGAGGAGAGGGAGGAGCTCGGGAGGAGGAGAGGGAGGATGTGGTGGTCGACAGTGAGGGGGAGGGGCTGTCGGCTGAGGGAGAGGGGAGTGGTGAGTGTGTGTTGTGTTAGGAGAGAGGGAGAGTGTTTTGTATGGTTTTGTGTGTATGTGTATATTATTATAGGAAGAGAGAGAGAGAGATATTATAGGATGAGGGAGAGAGGTGGATGTCGGTTCAAAGGAGAGGGGGGGAGAGTGCTGTGAGGGGAGTGAGGGGATGTAGGTGTAGGTGTAAAGGGAGAGAGAGAAAGTGTGTTTATATATATATAATATATATATAATATATATATATATATATATATATATATATATATATATATATATATATATATATATATATATATTAAGATATTTAACAAAGTAGAGGGAGGAAAAGATATTTTCAAAATAGGAAAAGAGAAATATTGTGTGGGGTGTTTGGGCAGTCAGGAGAGAACAATATGGAGCTTGGGTTCGGGTTCGGTCGAGTCGGGTCGGGTCAAAATCGGACCGGGTGCAATAATGGAGAAAAAAATAGGGATTTATAATCATGGATAAATAAACAACATGCGGGGACTCCAATAAATGGGACACAAGTTTCATGTGGGTAGTAGGTTTCGTATGGGCCACGTCCATACTTTGGGTTGACAGGTTGGATCGATATCGGGTCCCGAAATTAAATTGGAAAATAAATCAGGTTTCACGGTAGATAATTAATTGGCCTAAATTGAACCAAAAGTTGTGCGAAGAAAATGAAGCACAAAATGAAGTGTCTGAGTGGGACACGAAGGTCATGGGTGAAGAGCGTCTCGAGTAGATCATTCATGAGAAGTTGGTTCTGAGAAAACAACTGGTCTGGTGCTCCTAAATTAAAAGTCACGGTAACGTACAAACGAAGATCAAAAATAAAAGTGGGAATAATTATTCAACGATTAATCGGTCTAAGTTGACCCGAACTTGCGCGATACAAAAAGAGCGCAAGGGAACGAGTTTAAGTGGGACAGGATATATCAAAATGAAGATAATCTTGTCTACTTAAAAGCTCGTGAAGAGAGTTTACAGAGATTGGTATCCCTGACGCTCCAGAAGTCAAAGTCATGGAAAGGTATATTAATGATCTAAACAATTAAATAAATAAAATATTTATCGATAATAATTCATTTAGAAAAATAAAAATAAACCCCTGAAATTCAGGGGGCTTACATCCTACCCACCTTACAAAAATTTCGTCCTCGAAATTAAAAATCATCCAACCGGTCAAACTATAATATGTAGCTGCTCTGGCTACAATACTCAATCTGCTATCCTTGTAATCATCTCTTTTGTTTCTCCTATAAACTTTTTGGTTCAGGTTTAACAAAGTCCTTCTATCATAAACTACGTCATATATCCTTTAGAATCTTCCATACTAACATGAAACCTTTATGTATACCCTAAACTATAGGTCATTCTTTGGACATGTCTATAAGCCTAAAATGCTTAATCATCAACCATATTTTTAACCTCAATTGTAAATACTGGATTTCCTTATCATATCCTAAGTATCCTTATTTCATCAATCCACAGTTCTTTGGCATCATTTATCGTCAACCCTTTCCTATAGTTTTTCCTTGAATCATACGTTCAATTCTTATCCTTGGCGTAGAGCCTTCTTCTTTTTACTCAACAAGTCCTCCGAATATAAATCCTCGATTTCAAAACTCCCGATTTATTAATTACCAATGTACATACGTCTTTGTCTTATTCCATGTCTTTTTAACTGATATTTTTCCGATCTCGTATACAATACGATAACTCGTTCTAACTTATTCTATATCAATCCACATATCGATCTACCCTCTAATCACATGTAATTAGCTATAGGTAACCAACCAAAATTCTACAAATGCTAAATCCATAAGCTGCTAAGCACAAGATTCTAATCCTCAATCCATAGTCATAACAGTATAATATCTCATTTCTCCATCTTAGATACCCTATCATCAAGTCATACTATCAATACAATCGTTCTTAATGGTTTCCAAGTCTACTACAGTCAGTCGCTTATAATTGTCCTATAAGCTTAATCTAACCAATCCCTAGAAAAAGTACTTATCACAAACACACAATACATTTATAGTTATACTACAAGATCAGTCAACAAGGTTTGGCTATTTCGGTCATCTATCAAGTAGAAGGTAACAAGGTCTAAGACTGGGTCAAGCAATCCATAACAGTGTCCAAACAAGTTAAAGGTCAAGCAAGACAGGAAAGTTTATTGGAATATCTCCAAGAATGGTACGAAGACAACGAGATTTATAACGAGAAGAATTATCCAAGAGGTTAACGAAGAAAAGTTTAGTCAAGTCATAGGAAAGATGGAACATAAAAATAATTATGTCCAAAAGATAACATGAAAGCAATCATGTTGGAGAGTCCTAGAGAACCTGTAATTCTAGTTGTAGATGTAGATAGAACAGAGTTAATCAAGACGGGAAAGAATAATGATAAGAACTTATTCTTGCTCATTCGATCATAAGAAAGTAAACCAAGTTGGGATATGATCTGATAACCATACACGTCTTCCTGAAATCATGTTGCCAGAATTTTTCGCCCCACCAGTAAGCTTAGATGCAATAAACGATAGAGTCATAACTAAGGTATACTCCCTAAAATCATATTATCTAGAATCCTCGCCACGCCAACCGGTATGGCTACGAGAAAATCTAAATTCTATGAATAGGATAGTATATCCAAAATCAGGCTCTATGTTTTTGTCATACCAGCTAATATGGCTGCGATAAATTCTAAACTCCATAACTAAAGCAGACGTTTACCTTATCAGGATATATCATAATTCAATCCACAAAATTTATCACGATACAAGATCAAAGTTAACAACGAAAATCAGAAATTAAATTCAACAACGAATTTAAAGAAGAGCAAATGGAAATAAGTGGAAACTGATTTCTAGGTAAGATTAGAGTGAGATCCTCAGGGGTCATCCCAAGGGTACTAACTTGGTCTAAATTGACCCACTGAAATACAAACAAGAGGCTAATTATAGCTAACGGTCCTATGCTGTGATGAGTTCTCCTATGTTGCAATCCTAGATATCCTCTAGGTGTTCTAAATGTTATCCCTAGTGTTATCAAGTTATCCTAAATCCTAATTGCAGGCATGCTTGGTACAATGACGTAACCAAACAACTTAAGTCTGGACCTGCATGGGCCGCCAAAAAAACATGTCACGACCCGTTACCCAAATTGTTGGGCCGGGCCGAGCCATGTCCAGCCTACGCTTGGTTAAAGCGTAGTAAGCTGTTCTAAGAATAGACAATAAAGGATCTAAGTAGCTAACAGTTCTAAAATCATATTTAAATGTTCATCACAACACAGCATCTATAAGCGAAGGTAAACAAACACAGATTTAATAATACATAACCAAAGTATCTAACTGGAGACAAAGTCCAGTATCCAAATATAAGAACAGACAAAGTCTAAGTCTACTAAACACATGAAAGATAACTAAGCAAGGTTCCCCACTGGGGCCTCTTCTGGAGCTAAGGCCAGGTCCATGGTAAGTAGGACATGTGTCCTCAGGATTATCATCTGTAATATTTTCAACTGGTCCAATCAGGACGGGAACGAGTACAACCCATCTAGAAAACCCAAGTAAATGACAGAGAACTCTAAAGCAGTTATAGACAGTTTTATTGATGAACATGGTAATTTATATTCAGGTGATGGTATAGAAAAATAGTTAAGATACAAGAAAAGAAAGGTAACTAAACAAGAGAAGAATCATGGCAATGATGACGGTAATAAAAGCTAACTGAACTAGAATAACATGTATGAGTCCAGACAGTACAATATAAGTCTAATGTAATCCCAGTGTGAGTCCAGTCCATGTAATCCGATACCAGATGATTTCCGATACAAGATAAGTCCAACAGTGATCAATGAATCCAGGATGAGTCCAACTATGATCTAACAGTGTGTTTTAAAATACCGAGGTCGACATATAAACGGCTGTAGGTATCAGGCACATCTCTCACTGATCAGGCAAGAGATGGCTATGCTTCCGGTAGATTCCTGTGGGAGATTCTGAATTTGGGGTATGTCTACATGTCTTACTCAATATTTTCCCGCCCAGCAAGTGAATCCAGTACAAGACACAAAAATCGAGATGAGTCCGGCCAAATGATGATTCCAGAAATAATTCCGGAATGATTCCAGTGATTCCAGTAATAGAGATCAGTAAGTAAGGTATGTGTCGCATACATGAATCTAGAAATATCCATACGTGTTGATACAGAGAATCACATAGAACTAACCAGAACTGAAATACAGTAATTGACAAATAAATGAGAGAACTATCAGAGAATGTACTCGCCTCGAGCAAAGCAAGAATACTAGTACGAAGGTATAGATGTCCGGTATCCTGTCAATAATGATATACAACTCAGTTCTAAGCTATGATCAACAATATACTAGTGGTGTGACACGACTCTTAACTGGACACTAACTAAGTGGGGACCTAGCATAAAAGTCTAATGTGAAGTGCCACTATACACAAACTAACTTCCTGGGGTCTTTACACTAGTGCGGGGTGAGGTCCAATACGTCTATAACTCAAAACAACACAAAATATTAAAAGTCGTAATTATTCAATAAATAAATCAAACTGTACATTGAGTTCCAACAATTTTTGAGATAGGCAAAAAGCTCAAATATATATAAACTAAAGTATCAAAATGATGCTTGTTATTTATAGAAATTTATACTAATTTTTCTGGGATTTATAAACCCTCATAAATAATTATTAAAAATCAGCAAACATAAATATATTGAAAATGAGTTCTGTTTTCCCATTTTTATAAAATACCAAAAGTACTTATTAAATGCCGAAAAAATTAAAATAAATTATCTAAATTAACATAGTATTTAAATATAATTTTTCCAAGATTTTTACAGTGATTAAAATATATATAAAAATTCAAAACCAGAAAGTAACAATATCTAGAAAAATAATTAATTATAAATTAAGGATGATACATAATCAAAATCTACAGATGTTGTCGGATGATAAAATAAATATCACCAACGTGTCCAGAACGGTCAAATCAGCTAGGATAGCCTACCCATAAGTTCAATTTGGACACAGGGGCAAAACGGTAATTTTGGGTCAAACTGATGTCCGCCGTTGGACACACTTTGCACCGAAAAATGTGTCGGGATAGAAGTCTACAAAACCTAGCAAATTATATGTCCACGAATCCAGAATGATGATACGAACCCAACGGTATGTCCGAAATATGATTCCGATGTGCCGATCTCAAAATGATACGTTGACGCGACACTTGGTATCCGGTTTGCACGGAAATACGTGCCGGAGCAAATATCTTCAAAACTCAGCAAATTATATGTCAACGAGTCCAGAATGACGATACGAACTCAACGGTATATCCGGAATGGGATTCCGATGAGCCGATCTCAAAGTGACCCGTTGACTCGAAAAGTGGGACCCGCTTTGCACCGAAATGCGTGCCAGGGCCCACGTTCTCCAAATCAAGCAAATTTTATATGAAAACATGCCAGAACGATGCCACGAGTCTACTGGTGGTGTCAGAAATTGAATCCGGAGTCCCGGGTTCAAAAATAGAATTTTACAAGTGCAATTTAAAGAATTCGGACGACCAACTTTGGCGTCGAATTCAACCAACCAAACGTGCTCATAATGAAACGAAACCTAAAGGAGGCAGGAAGAGGGTTATACCAGCTGTGCATCGGAACTGACGGCACGTAAAACGGAACTGCGACGACGAAGATACGAACCCGCGAAGTTGGCATCACGAAACTGTCCAAAAACAGTTCAATTTAAAACGTCAACTTGGTGGCCAGTTTTGAGGTATCAAACGAAAAAATTAACAGACAAAAATTGACAGGAGTGAAGATGGATATACCGAGATTGCGATGGAGCAAAGAGATCGCCGATCCAACGGTCGGATCTTCCGAAAAACACGCGCGAAGTCGCTGTCCCGAAACATAATTTCTGAATCTTTCTCACGCGCGCGTCGACGGGATTTCGACGTAAATGCACAAATAGCCTATTTGGCTCGTCGGAGAAGATGGCGATGGACTCGGGGTGGTCGTCGGGGGGGGCGCGCGCCAGTGGGGGGTCGTCGGTGGCCGGTGGTCGGCCGTGGTGGCGCACGGCCGGCGGCGCGCGCGTTTGCGTGCGTGCGCATGCGCGCTTAGCTGCTGCTGCAGCTGCCGCTGCATGCTGCTGTTCATATGCGCAGGGGCAGGCCTGGCCGGGCACGGCGGTGGCATGGTCGCCGATGGTGACGGAGGCCGCACGGTTGGATGCGGTGGTATATGGTGGTTTTGGTGAGGGTGGTGGTGTTGATAATGGGGGTGATGGTGTTGAGTAGGAGGAGGAGAGGGAGGAGCTCGGGAGGAGGAGAGGGAGGATGTGGTGGTCGACAGTGAGGGGGAGGGGCTGTCGGCTGAGGGGGAGGGGAGTGGTGAGTGTGTGTTGTGTTAGGAGAGAGGGAGAGTGTTTTGTATGGTTTTGTGTGTGTGTGTATATTATTATAGGAAGAGAGAGAGAGAGAGATATTATAGGATGAGGGAGAGAGGTGGATGTCGGTTCAAAGGAGGGGGGGAGAGTGCTGTGAGGGGAGTGAGGGGATGTAGGTGTAGGTGTAAAGGGAGAGAGAGAAAGAGTGTTTATATATATAATATATATATATATATATATATATATATATATATATATATATATATATATATATATATATATATTTATTATTATTATTATTATATATATATATATATATATATATATATATATATATTTTTTTTTTTAAGATATTTAACAAAGTAGAGGGAGGAAAAGATATTTTCAAAATAGGAAAAGAGAAATATTGTGTGGGGTGTTTGGGCAGTCAGGAGAGAACAATATGGAGCTTGGGTTCGGGTTCGGTCGAGTCGGGTCGGGTCAAAATCGGACCGGGTGCAATAATGGAGAAAAAAATTGGGATTTATAATCATGGATAAATAAACAACATGCGGGGACTCCAATAAATGGGACACAAGTTTCATGTGGGTAGTAGGCTTCGTTTGGGCCACGTCCATACTTTGGGTTGACAGGTTGGATCGATGTCGGGTCCCGAAATTAAATTGGAAAATAAATCAGGTTTCACGGTAGATAATTAATTGGCCTAAATTGAACCGAAAGTTGTGCGAAAAAAATGAAGCACAAAATGAAGTGTCTGAGTGGGACACGAAGGTCATGGGTGAAGAGCGTCTCGAGTAGATCATTCATGAGAAGTTGGTTCTGAGAAAACGACTGGTCTGGTGCTCCTAAATTAAAAGTCACGGTAACGTGCAAACGAAGATCAAAAATAAAAGTGGGAATAATTATTCAATGATTAATCGGTCTAAGTTGACCCGAACTTGCGCGATACAAAAAGAGCGCAAGGGAACGAGTTTAAGTAGGACAGGATATATCAAAATGAAGATAATCTTGTCTACTTAAAAGCTCGTGAAGAGAGTTTACAGAGATTGGTATCCCTGACGCTCCAGAAGTCAAAGTCATGGAAAGGTACATTAATGATCTAAACAATTAAATAAATAAAATATTTATCGATAATAATTCATTTAGAAAAATAAAAATAAACCCCTGAAATTCAGGGGGCTTACAGTTAGCAAGCAAGCAAAATAAAAAAGTTCAAAACTTGGACAAGGAGGAGCAACCACCACCTTTCTAGCAAAGTATTTTGGTAAAGATTTCATATACTTTTATCTCAAATCCCATACTTTTAATTCTGTAGAAAATATGAGTCTAATAACATATAAATTATATTTTGATGTCTTTTATCCTATATTTTCATCTCTAGAAGTTGTGTGTTGGATTATTGAGAAACCGGGTTACGGTCGAACTAGTTTTGAGCACCATTAATGCGAAACTTTAGAAAATTGTTAAAAAAATTCAAAACTTAACTTAATGTAGGTTTGTTACTATAAAAATAATTTTTAAACATATTTTTATGATTTTATCATCTTAGATATGATCGAAAAATTGGGGTCAAAATACTAGTTTTTTTGGGTAAGTTGCTGACATATAATAGTTAAAACTTAGTGATTAATTTGGCCATTAAATTCTAGTTTATTTTCTGTGAAATAATCAGAATTAATTATATTTTAAAATATTTTTCTTTGTATTTGATTCATATTAAAAATTTGGTGATGTTTCGGATAAGTTTTAGGTAGACTAGCTGACATAGAAGTCAACTAGCCATGAATTTTTCTTAAAATTTTAAATCTGGAATTCAGAGGTTAATTCCATATAAATTGTATAAAATCATTATTTTTATGACTTTAGATGATTTATATGCATGCCCTTGAATTAGGGACTTAAACATAAATTTTGGAAGTCGGACGCAGTAAAACTAGGTCCCGATATCTCATAGAAATATGTGTGTTGTTGTGCATGAATTTCATGGTTCCATGAGATATTTGGACATGTTAGAAATAACAAGTTAGATAATTTAGTCATATTATAAGTTTCTTGGTTAAATACTTAAAGTAGTTAAATATTAATTTGGCCATTGAATTCAAGTTTATTTTCTATGAAATAATCAGAAGTAATAATGTTTTAAAATATTATTTTATGTATTTGAGTCTTATTAGAAGTTTGGTGATGTTTCGGAAATGTTTCAGGTAGACTAGGTGACAAAAATTCCATATCTAGATTTCAGAGGTTAATTCCATATAAATTGTATTAAAATCCTTATTTTTATGATTTTAGATGATTTATATGCATGCCCTTGAGGTAGGGACTTAAGCGTAAATTTTAGAAGTCGGACACTGTAAAACTTGGTCCCGATGTCTCATAGAAACTTGTGTGTTTTTGTATATGAATTTAATCGTTCCATGAGGTATTTTTGACATGGTTATTTATGGTTAGTAATAATAATTACATAATTTAGTCATATTATAAGTTTCTTGGTCAAATACTTAAAGTAGTTAAATGTTTAAGATCATTGGATTCTGGAGGCCTTGACACGGGTGCGACATTCCATATTCACACTGTGGAATCAGGCCAGTACACCTTGCAAACTTTTTTCAATTTTTATAGCATGTTTAAATTATTGCTTATTTTACCATAGATTCACAAGATTATAGTCTTAGCATTTATTTTGTTCTTTCTTGATTACGGATACTTGTCATAGACCCTGTATTTGGTTTGGATATAATTAATTGTTATAACCAAGTGAGTGTTAGAAGGGAAAAACTATTATAAACACATGAACTCTTTTCTTACCTCTATTCTGTTTATTTGTGACCATGTGGCCTCTAAGGTCGGGTTATCTGTTTTGAAACCCTGTGACCTCTAAGGTCAGGTGAGTTTTCTTAGCAGTAGTTTACCTGTGAGCTACGATATTTGTAGTCCGTCAAGCTCCACCAAGCCAAACAAAGCCCAAAGGCCGTTCTGCCACCTAGGAGTCAGAGTTCGGGCCGAACTCTGTCTCCTGATTTTCAGCACCCTGATTTTTAGGGACTGCTTGGTACAAGATGTTCAACGTTCAAAAATTTGAATTCTTGGGGCAGAATTCGGGCCGAACTCTGCCTCCCTAGAGTAGTATAAATAAGGCTTGATTTCTCTCATTTCATATCATCTTTATATTTCTCACTCTCAATCATCTAAGCCTTATACTACCTAAGCCTTACTCTTCAAATCTACTAGCCACAAAACTTCCTAAGCCCTAAGGTGCTCAAGTGCGATTCGGCTAGAAGTTTTTGTGCAAGAGTTGAAGAGAAAAGTCACTTGGACAATTCCAAGTTTCGCTACCTGCGAATCTGTAAAAATTTGGCGTGCTCTTCTGAGTAAAAGCACGTGGTTGTACACTATTTCATAAATAGTGAATTTCAATCCTGAGCTAGAGTTCTTAGGCTTGGATTAGTCCTCCACGAGGAAAACCAGGTTAAAACTGTTGTGTCTGCGAATGCTCTTCTGATCTTTATTTACTTCCGCATTTCTCACTGATTTATTTACTATCTTGATAGTTGTTTTATGGAGGTGATATAGAGTTAATTTTATTTGTGATTATCGACACAAACTCTATTAACCCCCCTCTAGAGTTGCCTACACATTATTTCATACTTGAGGGTTACATAGATTTGGTGTTGCCCTTGAGTGTGTACCAGCTGGTCATGTCACATGGTAGTCCCATAACATTTGGGACTGGAGCAAGACATTGATTTGGACTTGCCTAAGTTTTATACAATCCATGCTGAGACTGTGGTACCTAATGTCATATCCATTCCTAGGAACATGATACGGTTCACAAGAAATCTACCAAAGCCTAAAACAAACAACCAAGAATCAACACACTAAAGAATACAAATATAACTAATGTCATGACCCGCACCCGCTTTTTGGATACAAGTACGTAGCCAAGTCTATCCTACGTCGCAGCATCGACGAAAGTACGCTGTCTAGACCTTAATATAAATCTCAAAACAAAACAAAAATATTTTATCATAACTTCATCTATTTGCTCATTCACAATAACTAATTTATTTATAAATCAATAATACATCAAAATAACATTCTGGAACAAACCCGCTATATAATTAAATGCAAGAACTATCTCATCTAACTAGAATCTATGTTTGGCCTCCAAGATATCTCTAACTCCCAGAAATATCCATGGTACAAAAGTATAAAGAATGACAAGTCACCTACAACATATCCAGTAAGCAAAGGAGCAATGTACAACCCTATTGCAATAATATTAGACAAATAGAGATGCAATTTAACAATAAAGGAAACAAGAATAATATGAACTGGAATAATAACACAAAAAAGAAGAACACTGGCAACAATATGTATAAACAAGATAACTAGACAATGAGCATGAACATGTAAGACTAACAGACAGTGTGTGTTAAATACTTTTCGACATGTGAAAGATTGGACTAATACGACACATCATATTGATGGTATCCACAATAAAAAGGTACGACTAACCCATACATGAGGTGTATGACTTAGCTATCCATAATAACAATAATTAGGGTTTATTCACATACCTATTGAGTATTTTTCCTCCCGACTCACTAAACAACAATAACGAGCAATGGTGCAACAATCCTATCGTGTCACAATTGTGTCTCAACGGGATACTAAATGAAAATATGGCAAAGAGATATCATTTATAAAGTACTATGAACATAAATCAATAATGTACTTGCCTCGAATAATTTGGACTTAACGTGTGTGACATAATCTTGATTTGATTGAAAGTTATTGTAATTATGGCTAACCGCTACTAATTGGTGAATCACCAACCATCTATGGATTCTACAAATTAAACAAAATATTAAACTATCTTATTAATTATTAAAAAAAATAGTATATTATAGTGTCACGAAACGCACCCAGTGTAAGGGTACAAGTGCGTAACCACGCCCAGCCTATGCCGCAGAATCGACGGTAGAACGCTGTTCTAGGTTACTATCTAAACCAACTCACGCAATTGTATAATGTACTTGTCTTAAATCTCAACTCCGGATAGAGGACAAGTATAGAAATAATATAACTCAATCACAGTCTAAGCACGTTAGAATATCACAGAATTCTATAACTAAAAGAAAACAATAAAAACCACTAAAAGATAGTATCTCAAACAACTCAAAATAAGACAACTCTCAAATTATTACAATTCAAGTTCCAGTAAAGAAATCTAAAACAGTCTACTAAACTAGTCCCCCGATCACTCCTGAGAGTCAGGGCCAAAGGTAGCTAATCCCTTTCCAGATCCATAGTGAGTAGGGCATACATCCTCAGGGCTAACATCTTTAATGTTTTCAACAGGTCCAGTCAGGACAGGAACGAGTACATCTCATCAAGTAAATCCAAGTAAATGACAAAAACTATAAAATAATTATAGATAATTATATTGATCAAGCATGGGAGTTCGAGACAGTTTAAGATGTAAAACTATAGTAAAAGAACAAGGAAAGTAAAATCTGTGAAACAGAATATCATGTCAATGAAGACTGTAAATAAAAGCTAGCTGAACTAGAATAATGTGATATAAGTCCAGTGGTACAATATATGTCAAGTGTGATTCCATTTAATGATCCAAGTAGTGTGATTCTTGTAATGGTTCTTGTGATGATTCTAGTAAAGATTCTAGATAATACTCACAGTGTGTTTTAAAATACTGAGATCGACATATAAACGGCTAGGGATAATCCGACACATCACACACTGGCCAAGTGTGGGACGGCTATTGTTTTTGTATAATTCACAGGGAGGTGGTTCGAGTATTTAGGAATGATTACATGTCTACTCAAGTATTTCCCCGCCCGACAAATATGAGTGAATCCATAACACGACGTGTAAATCGAAAATAAATCTAGCCAGAACATGAAGGTGCTTGTAGGTGATTCTTGTAATGGTTCTTGTAATAGAGGCTAGACAAGTAAGGAATGTGTGTCGTATACATGGATTCTAGAAAAATATCAATTCGTGTTTGTAACCGAGAATCAAATAGAACTGACTAAAACTGAAATATAGAATTCGACAAGTAAATGAATGAACTTTCAGAGAATGTACTCGCCTAACAATCCGAGCTACTGATGAGAATGTATAACTGAACTGGAGTGATATAAACCTATTTAAAGTATCCACATGTCACAACCAAGTCTACAATATCAAAGAAAATAGCTACAATGCAAGACTAGATGCTTCTAGGCCCCTTTTGGTCAAAGTCAACCCTTGGTCAACTCTGGTCAAACCTGGTCAACGTTGGTCAAACCTGGTCAAACATTGGTCAACTAGTCCGTCTACTAATTTTTAGGTCACACACAAGTTTCTAGGTCATTCTAAGTTCGTTTGAGTTGAATTGGATCAAGTTTGACCCAAAGTTGACTTTTGTCAACTTGGTCAACTCGTCGGTCAACTCGACTAAACTAAGGTCTTTGGGTCGATCCTAATCTGTCTCAAAACTCCAATGGTCACAAACACTAACATACAATCACATAAAACTATAGTCTATCAACCACTAGCATATATATATATATATATATATATATATATATATATATATATATATATATATATATATATTATATATTTTATATATATATATATATATATAGGTTCGCTAGTACCGGAAATGGATCGATCTCTCGATCCGAAGAGACTCAAAAATCTGGAAAAAAGTGAACCCTCGCTCCAAAACAGCGCTTATATATATACATAACCTTATTCATGGAAATATATATATATATATATGTATACTACTTATATATATATATAGGCCTACAAGTAGAAAACTCACATATGCTTGAAAAGAGTAAATAATTTAGTAAAAATTCCGCGGATCACTTCCTGCAAGTTCTAAATATCATTTATGAACTAACAAATCATAAAATATGGATTAAAAGTCAAAGGATCGAAAAATCACATTTCTATTCAAAACCTTGAACCCGAAAACTCAATTTTCGACAAAACAACCCAAAACGCAAAATACACTAAATCAACCCGCGAAACATGGCATACACGTTGGTCTCAACCTACGTGATGCACTCGGGTATGCACGGGTTCGAAATCATGTCCGTGCTGTGTCCACAGAATACGTATCGGAATATCCCGATACCGCGTGTCAACGTGCACGTATGCGTGCGTTCTCGCTCGATTGAGCACCACACACACAACGAGAAGCCCCGTCCTCGTGCATGTAGCTGGGGGGGTCCCGGGGTAGGTCGAGAACACGACAAGACAGCGACACATCACACTGGGTAGTCTAGGTATAGGGCTACGCGGTTCGGTCCTCGTGGCTCGCTCGTCGGGCCACGCCACGACTTGGGTTGATCCCCTGGGTAGTCTAGGTATAGGGCTACGTGTCCCAGGTCCTGGAATGGGTCCTCGTTGCGTCGATAGTGTATACGAAGTCCGTTTCTGTCATGACCTGGTCCCAATTTCTTGTGTCGAATCGGATCATGCCCAGCCTGTACCGTTGTTGAGACGGCGGCAGTAAGCTGTATCAAGCAGTGAAACGCATGCAGATAAAATTCTAACGAAATATAAAAATATTTTATTCAATTTGAAAAGCCTGAAATACAACAAACATTAATACAACATTCAATTATTACACTTGTTTCCAAAAGAAAAATAAATACTAATCCAGCTCTTAAGATTTTAGGGTTCCAAGTTCTGCGGGACCAGAGTTAGACATCAGATCCTCGATGATGCAATCACCTAAAAATATTGGTCTCCAGTTAGGAGGGAGCAAAGTACAATTCATGATAATCCAACAATTGAAATAATAATAGAGTTATGCACTTTAAACAATTTGAAATAAATTGTTCTTCAGCAGTTAAAACATTGTGATGTGAATAGGCAATGAATATGACCGGATTGGGTTGTACAGTTGTATCCTATTGATACGATATGGCTTATCCCCGTGTGTATGAGGGGTAAGCTAACACAGTCAGTATACTACTTTGGATGTGGTTATACTCATTACACTACTCTCCCAGTACCCAACAGTCAATCAGTCAATGCTCTCAGAGAGAGTTCCGTGTTGCATCGTTGTTTAAACTTGCAATAAAACGATTACTAAATAAGTTGTAAACTAACACAAATTGTACTTGCCTTAATTATAACTGGATTCGATGTTGGTTCCGGGAAGTCAAACTCGTCCTCGAAATCCTACAATTTAGAATCCTGACTTAGAACCAAATTGGAAACCATTCTAGGTGTGCTAGTTACAATCTCTAGAATTTGTCCTAGTTCGGTTTTAGATTATTTACAAACTCTACCAGAACGCGCTTATCGATGTGAGTTACTAACTGAAGAAAAGTCAATTTAACTTTTTATTGGAAAAAAATCGTATTTTTCAACTATTTGGCAAAACTTTATATTTTATTATATTATATTTAAAAATAATTTTTTTTAAAATAAGGAAAAACGTGAAATTTGTTTAAATAATAACTTGTAATTTTTCCTAATTTATTTAATATGAGAAAATAATATTGATTTTCTATAAAATAATTATTTTACTATTTTACGTGTTTACGTCAACCACACCAGAAAAGAATAAAAAATTACACTAACTTATTACAAAACCACAGAAAGTAATAAAAGCTGGGCTTATGCCCTTACAGTCCATTTTACATGAATTTAAATAAGAAGAAAAATATTTGTTAGTCTCTAAAAATTATCCTACAAATTAATCACAAAATAAAACAAGTAATTAAATTAATTAAATTAATTTCGAGTCTCAGACTTTAATCCAATAGTCAAAATAGCTAATGCCTCAACGTCCGGATAAAACCGGTTTCGTTTGCATTTGCTAAGGGCCCATGGACCGATACGGTCGTCGCCCAAAATCTATTTTATAAAATATTTCTGAAAACCGATTTGAAATCCATTTATAAATTTTATAAAAATTTCGGCAGCATTCCCTCTATTTTCGGGATAACCCAAAACTAGAAAAACGTGCCACAATACCAATATATATATATATATATATATATATATATATATATATATATATATATATATATATATATATATATATATATATATATATCCCAAAACAGGGAAAACCCCATAATTTAAATTCCACCACAAGGATTAATAACTCACAAAATATATTTTCGAAGAATACTCGAAAAACCCAAAATTACTCGGAAACCCGAGAATTCACATAAACAAACCAACATAAAGATTAAACTCCCAAAACCAATCCAAAAGAACCTAAATTCTTCAAAATGAAACCAACAGAAACTTCCCGAAACTAACTCAAAATTTTCGAGAAGCCACTGGAAAGAAACCACAGAACTATTATTCTCCAAAATGAAACCAATCCACAGTACAAAATTAACTTCGGAATTTCCAAAATCGAAACGTCTAACCGAATCCCGTAATGGGATCGGGGACCAAATCATCACCGACTACGGAACGGAAACAGGGAAAGCATTTATACCTGGGGTTGCTCGGCTAGAGCTCTCAGATGTTAAAAAAATAGAGAAAAGAAAATCCACGGACGACTGAAAATAGCTCGGAACAGTGCCTCGTCGGATCGCGGCTGCGCTATACGTACCGAACCGGGATCGGACAGCAAATCCGAGCACGCCTACGGGAACAGAAGATCGGGCCTGGAATAAAAGATCAGAAAAACTGCGGGATGCTGGACAGGGGATACGGGGCTCTCCTGGGCTCGGCCTTGGATCGGGGCCGAAGTGGGATCGACACCGGGTGGCGGCAAACGCTGGAATCGGGCCGCTCGGGTCTTGCCAGGCGGAGGTGAAGGGGATCTGCCCGAGGCTGGGTCATGGTTCGCCGGACGGGCGTCTGGGCGGTCGAGAACGGCGGTGGGGTCGCCGGCGTCGGGGCTGGCGCCGGAGATGGGCGGTCACGAGGAGCAGCCGAAGGGTTCGGCCGGGAAGACTTGTTGAGTGCATGGTCGCCGGTTAAGGGGCTCGACGTCGGAGCTCAGGAGGCGGCGGTGCTGCGGGGTCGGGATCGCCGGAAATGGGGGTTAGGGCACAGGATATTTGGGGATGAAGGTGAAATGGTGATGGAAAAGAATGGGGAAGAGGGGGGTTTTATAGGTACTACACCATATTGGACAATTTCTAATGGACCCTCTTTTCAGTTTCTAACGGCATTATCAGGTTAGAAATTACCAACTATGTTAAACCGTTTGTATATACTATAAGTCTGTTACAAATAATACCTTTTCCCCCAAAATTATTCTGAAATTTTTTGGCGGACAGAAGGAAACACCCAAAAAAAATTGGCGCTCTAATTCCCCCCAATCCCCCTCCAATTTCACTATAAACATACACCCAACCATTGCTTCTGTCTCTCTCTCTCATTCACAAATCAAAAAAATTTGGTGTGCGAGTCCAACGAGTAAGGCGACGGATCTACAGTAACATTCTTCACCAACAACCTCGACGAGTACGGCAAGTCATTTCCGGCGAGTCCGACAAGTACGACAAGGTCTTTGAAGGTTTCCTACGAGTACGAGTCGTCGACTGTCCAACAACCCCGAAGGGTTTCCAGCGGCGGTCGGCTGTGGCGGGCTCGTCGGTTGCTCAACAACCCCTTTTCGAGGTTAGAAAAAAACCCTAGATTTTTGTGTCTAATAATTCAATTTTTCTTATCAAATTTATTCTGCAAATTAAATGTCTAACTTGATGGAACTTCAGACTGTTACATGCTCTTTAATTTCCACAATCCTAGCAAATTTTGACTAACTTCATAGGGTACAATTTTTTCATTTTAATTGTTGGATTTTGACTTTCATAATCATCGAAATTATGTGTTTGTTTAAATTACATCGAACATCATGCTTGTCCTAATAAACGAAGCCATTGACAATGATGAGAGCCTTGCCAAATTTCCCAGTTGCTAATATATAGTTTATTTGTCCGCTACATCTTTCTTGGTGTTAAGATTAAGATGTGTTCTCTCTACATCTTTTTGGGGAATAAGATAAAGGTTTGATCAACATTCCATTGAATCCAAGATAAGGATTCCAACAGAACAAATTTGGAAGTCAACATTTGATATAAATTAGTACATACATATTTTGGAATACTGTTAAGGGCTCCTGCCACCCAAGTGTGTAGCACTTGTAACTTAGAAAGCGGAAAGGACAGTATCAATATGAGATAGTTAGCCTAGATATATCCATGTCATAGCCGAAGATGAGTTACCACTTCCTTGAATCCTAGTAGCTAGTCTTGCTTCTATAAATATTATAGAGCCCTTCTATCTATCACAAAGCCCTAACATTTCAATAACAATATATTATTATTTGTCCGCCTACATCACGAAAGTAAAATAAAATTCACATACAAAAACACGAGGTAGTCATTTTAGAACACTAATATCTAAAAAATGATTTATACGTAACCAAAAAGTGAAAATAAAGTTGTTTATGATCTTCAACTGTATAGCAACTAAGAAGATAATAGACGATTGGGTAATGTCAAAAAAATGGAAGATTCGGATCTTAGGAACCAATAAAATCAAGATGGAAAGAGAGGAAGAAAAATAATGACCTACAGATTCTCAGGCATATGATACTTGATTACTATTTACTGCTTTTTATTTAATTAAATATCATGATGGTTTATAGTTATAAATAAGTTTCTTAGAATAAATAGAATCGGTTAAAATATCACTCTAGAAGATGGTTCCGCAGCAGATTATAGTTGATGTTGCAAACCTTTCTCAGCCTAGCCTGTGACAGAGCAGACTCAAGTTGATGTTCCAATTATTGCAATTCTTTCACACTCAACATGTTTTAACATATCTCCTTCATTGCTTTGTGCCCTCAAATACTTTCAGGTGATAAAGTGGATGTTAAGCAAAGGGCAAGGTACTACAATGGGAACATATGAGCAGTTAATACGTGCTTTGGAAAAGGACAACAGGGCTGAAGAAGCTCATAAAATGTGGGAAAAGAAAATCAGCTATGATTTGCATTCCGTCCCTTGGAGGTTTTGTGATCTAATGATATCTATATACTACCGAAATAACATGCTAGAGAGACTTGTGAAGGTAAATGTTTCTGTCTATGCCAATAGCTCTTGTAGCTTGTGTTTGTCACAATTTTCTCTTATTCCTTGTTATGTTAATGTGTATTTGTCTGTATAAAAATTGATGCAAAAATATGAACAAATAAGATTCTCATTGCAAAACTTTTAACTGAAATTTTAGTTTGATTCCAATCACATTTGCTGATTACCTTTTCATACGACTTGACCAGCTTTTCAAAGAACTCGAATCATATGACAGGAGACCGCCAAGTAAGTCTATTGTAAGGAAAGTGGCAGATGCATACGAAATGCTTGGCTTAGTAGATGAGAAGGACAAGGTATTAGAAAGATACAGTGATATATTAAGTGATACAACGAAGGAATGCGTCAAAAGTTCTCGAAAGAGCTCACGAAAGAATGATAAAAAAGCAGGTAAAATGCTCCTCCATCAGTAATAAAAGATTCTTTTAAAGAGTAGGGTGGAGAGTGACTATTGCTTTTTAAGGACAGTTGAAGACATTATGTGGGTTAGTTACTTTTTTATTGTTGTCTTGACATATTCATTGGAAGGTGTTCCCCTAAAAATGCTTAACTTGACGTCTGCTACTGTTGTTGTTACAAACACAACTGTTGTTTCTCAATATAATTTGATGGATGGTAGAAGAGTAGGGATACAATTTAAAAGATCTGTTAATTCTTCACCATTTCTTAATTTCTTGAGTATCTTTCAGTGGTTGGATTTATACAATGGTGCGAGACATGTTTGTGTATAGATGGGATGATATGGACAGAAGGGGTATTTACCTTCTTGTCATAGAAACAAATATGTGGGTTAAGATGCTAAAATTAACCTGTCTGGAGCTACTCCTGTGGTGCTGCCTAGGCCGATGTCTGATTTGGTTCTTAGTCTTTTCGAACAGATATAACTAGTTCTTTTTGGGTAAAAGGATCCATATTTTATCTTTTTTATAGCTGATATTGAGTCATGTTGACAAGCAGAACTGCATGAATTGTTAGAAGAAAGAAAGAAAAGTTATAGTTGTATCTATAATTCTGAGTTATATTTCAGAATTACATGTCCCATCACTAGCATGTATGCATTTATTCCTAGCATCTATAGTTAAAAGGAAGATTAGTTACTAAGTAATGTCATTTTTTATGTGAATCCTTGCAGCTACCTCTCGACAATATAGGTGACATATACAAGATAAATTAAATTTTAAAAACAAGAATTTTCATATTTATCTTGGAAGCTAGATAATGGCAGATACAACTAACTGATCCAAATTAGTAATAATTCTCATATTGGCTTTGCAGGTGGATGCAGCTCTTATAGCAACTGGTAGGGCTCCATTCACAAAGGGGCTTGGCTTAGAAAATGTTAGTGTAACTTGTCTCTTTACCTTTTTCGTTTCAAATAAATATCCTAAGTCGATTTTCAGCTTTTATTGTACAAATGGTTGTTTTCTATTATTGGCCTTTATCTGTAGATAAATGTTGTTACCCAACGTGGTTTTGTTCCAGTTGACGAGCGCATGCAAGTTATGAATGCTAGTGGAAAGCTGGTTAGTAATGAACTTTTTGAAATATTAGTGTTCATTTGCTGTTGCATGGTGTTTTTTTTTACATTGTTGTTGCCCTTCTAGATTGCCATGCCTTTGAATAATCCAAGTCTGCTTTTTTATCTTCTCTTCTCAAATCATATTAGTCTGGAGTCCTTTACATAGGGCTCAGTGCAAATGGTTGTGGTTCGATTTCAAATATCCATGTAGTTGTGTATATTTTTGATATGTGGAGTCAGTTTCTGATGATCAATTCTATGACCAGGTTGTCTTCAAAACTTTTCTTTTAATAGAGTATCCCTATACTAATATTTTGAGGAATATATCTTTAATCCTAAATCGACGGATGGTACTATGTTTACTTTTCTTTGCAGGATATAAAATATGCTGTTCATGCGCATCCAACCTTATCCGAAGTTCTTGATGAGCTTTTCAAATCTGCCAAGGTCTGCCTCTAATTTCCTGCTTTCATGTTATTGCAGGTTTTTTTTTTTACAGTTAGTATATTTTACGGCCTTGCACAAATTAGATATTATTTTCTTCAGATATACCCTCAAACCATTTTGAACACATGAACCTGCCAGAAAAACAATGTGATGTCCAACAGGATCCTGCTATCCATCATTAGTTGAAGACAAGTCCATATCTTCCAAAAATCCTGCTATGCCTTACAACTGGTTATTTGCTAATATTACGCGATAATAATTGAGGTAAGGACTGCATCTCTTTAGCTTCTACAACTGAGATGAGTGCTAAGCAAATCTTCCCATCTTACCTGTGCATCTTCATCTGGACAATTTCCTTGTCTGGTTGTAACTTAGTGGTATACTCCTTTGTTGGTTGAGCTTGAATTACTTGGGAGGTATCTTGAGATTTCAGTTTCTTGCATTTCTAATGGGGAGGAATTCTAACCTCTTTCTCAGTTACTGCTTGCATCTAAACATGGAGAATTGTAAGTGAAGGAACATAGTTCTTTCTAGAGAGTTATTTTTTCCTATTCTTTCTTCCGCTATATAATTTGGTGATTTGGGAAGTTAAATAAGAGAAGGTTTAACTTCTAGTACTTAAAAAATCCATAAGGAGTGCAATAATTCTGGATTATACTCTCTAAAAAAGAAAATACTTATATGTTGTTCTCTAGCTACTTGCAAGATGTGAATGCCATCTTGTTTGTTGTTCCAGATTTTATTTCTGTAAGGTGATTTTTTTTGTGCTTTATAGGTAAGAGAAAGCAAAAAAGTGAAGAAGCTAAAGGAAACGTGCCAGTAGACTCTGGTCCATCAGATGAAGAGTTTGTTAGTTCTGTGTAAAATCAGCGGCAATATATTTAAGATAAATTGATGCGTACCTGCAAAACTGTTTGCATATGATATTTTAAATTATCCTGTTGGAGAAAATATATTATTTCTTCTTTCTTATTCACGTACTAACTCCCTCTCCTTCTTCTCCCACTTGTATTTTTGGGGGATGGATGAGAACTTTTGCCTTCGTTTTTATTTGTAAAATAAAGACTTATGACCATGGTGTTCTACTGGTGAAACAAATACTTAATTTCATTGCATACAACTGATTATTGCTGGGGAGATGGAGAAAGGCTATGTTTGCATTAGCTAGGTTCACTTTTTTATTTCTCTCACTATGTATGTGAAAGACTTGATAATGACAGTGGATCTTGCTGTAACTTTAGCATGTCGAATTTAAATGTCTATCATGGCCACTGAATAAAGAGGTCCTTGCTGATATATCTAGAGTTTCTAATTATATTTCTAGGATTGAAGCAGTGCAATGGCATACATTGTGTTTTTTCTCATTTTATTCCTTTAGATATTTAATGTATATACATCTTTCCCATTTCGTACTTAGTTTACAGCTCACCGTCCTGAAGAAGCCTTGGATTCTCCAGCAGTTAGTGGTTTCCCTTGGTTATCTGTATTATGTATGCTTCATATGATGCTCTATGGTACAAAGTTCTTGACATCATGAGTAGCACTATATTAGAGGTATACTGTGCTTTGCCTTTTTGTTATTCTTTTTTTCTATAAAATCATGTGATTCATAGGGGAATTGAGCTCCCAAGCAGAGAATATGACAAAATTGTCTTTATAATGGTCAGGAACTGCACTATTTATTTAGATATCAACACTGTGAAAGACTCAAGCCTTAAATAATGAATGATTTGAGTTAATGGTGGTTTGTTCGCCACTTTTTCATCATCCAAATGTATTTTCTTTCTCAGGGTCTATAATTTAATGCATTCAAGGTTTTGCCACACATGTTATAGTATATAAATCAGATTTGTGGTATTTGTGCACTTAAAAGAGTTACAACAACCACATCAGATGCCCAGGAAGGTTAGTTTGGTTATTGATTGATTCAAAAATGTCAGTTGTATTGCCTGATATCTTCCTTATTGCACTATTTTTTGCCATATTTATTATTTAATTCTTCTATAGTTAATATTATTTCCAGGTTGTATTCTGGAAGTGGATCACTCCTAAGATGCAAACTTCTGTGTGTTACTGGTCAAATTGAATGTAATGCATGCATCTTGTGAATAGATAGATGGTTTAGCTCTCAAACATGATATGATAGTTTGTTGTTTCCCCTGCAGTATGGAAGATGTCAGCACCAATTACTTGTAGAAGACCTGAATGGGAGATGGAAGCAACTCATATTGAACTCATCTGTATAATCTTTAACCTATAATTTGATACTTTCAGCTTTTCTCTGTGTCACTGGTCAAATTGAAGGTAATGCATGTATCTTGTGAATAAATGGTTTAGCTCTTCATTTGAATTTATTTGGATGAATGAGTGTTGATGTACTTGTAAAATCAATGTTTGGATGAATGTGTTTCAGTTTTTGCGCCTTCAGAGAGTGGCCAGAGGTCAAGGCTGTCCTCCTCATGTAGAGGTACTTTTACTAATACATTTCACTTTCCCATTCAAGTAGCACTTATCCTGATTCTTCAAATGCACAGCAGTTAGTGTCAGGTTGGTCACATCGAAAAAAAAGTTCAAAGTAGCTCACAGCAATATTCTGGAATCTACAAAGAAATGATGGCATCACTTACTCGTAGCAAGACTGCTATCGAGGTAGAGTATAATGGAGAAGTGGGTACTGGTCTGGTCCTACAATGGAGTTCTACACATTGGCCAACCACAAATTTTAGAAAATTGACTTAGGCATGTGGAGAGGGGAAATGAGTTCTCCCAGCCATTCAGAAAATGGCAGAAACTGGATATTCTTTTGTTATGGCATAAACTTATTTTAGTTTTTGGAGGTTCTTTTGTTTATACACTTGAGACATACTGTTTAAAGTTTAATTTGTTCTTGAGAAATCCGAACTGTTGCCTCTCTGAGTCTATTGGTAGCAAAGTGTATGAACCTAGTTTGTTATATGAATAAAACAAAGGGAATAGTTCAAAAGAAACTTCTTGGTTACACCATCGATTTGGTATTCAATTCTATTTTTTCTTCATTTTTTTAAATATACTAATGTTGAATTCTATTTTTTTTCCATATTTTAAAAATATACTAACAGCCATAGTTCGTTAGTATTCATATCTACATATATTTTATATGCATGTTAGAAAAATAATTACTAACGGATATAGCCGTTAGAATAATTGAAATACTAACGGACATGATCCGTTAGAAGGATAGTTAGTAATATTACCCACGCCTATATACTCACGGAATTCATCCGTTAGAATTAATTATTGCAACATGTTTAGACCGTTAGAATACATGTGTTTTGGTGTAGTGAGGAGAAGTGAGAGAGGAGTTACCGGAGGGGAGTCGAGGGGGTTGCGGCGACAGTTGGCTCGGGAAGGCCGAGAGTCCTCGACGGTTCCTCCACGGTAAAGAAGGGGTCGGACAAAAGGTTTTTGGAAAGGAAAGGAAAAGTCTTCCTTTTCCTTTGCTGGAAAAGAAGAATGAAAGAGATATAGTGAGTTAATTAATGAAAGTTTTTAAAGAAAAAATATAAGAATTCTTTTGTTTTTAATAAAAAAATTGATATTTATTTATTTATAAATATATACTAAGGGATTTCCAAATTAGTTTCGGAAAACTGAACTTGGGTTCGAGACGGGCCTGGACGGGTCAGGTCCAACACTCAAAATCTACGTTATTAATTTTTTTGAAAGAATTTTTCTATTAACTAATATTAATAATAATTTAAAAAAACTAACTGGCAAACACACATTAATAAAATTAAAAATTAAAAAATGTAACTAGAAAATTGCGGGTTTCATAGTTTCAGTCCCGACAATTAAGGTCAAGAAAATTATATCTAAAACATGCAAAACATGGTCCTACTGGTCGTAATTCACAGTCTCAAACAGGGTTACTATACTATCTAGCACATCACAAGATTATCCTGACAGGTACTAATGAAATCACACAACAAGAAGGGGAAGAAGGATATGAAAGACAGTCAGATCAAACAAAGAATCAATTACTGAGAAGGAAGCGATATAATCAAAGGAGGACATTTATTTCAAAAGAAGGCAATTATCAGCAAGAATGCGTAGATGGCACGAATTAGATCAGAATTTTTCCTAACTGTGATTGAGTACCTCTCCGCTGATGCCTATTTCTTAGTTCGAATCGCAGGCTCGTAGCAGTACAACTAAGTCGCCGTACTACCACGATATTGCAATAATGTGAATCTCGACCAGCATAGGCTACCACTAAAAACGTGTCACGACCCGTACCCAGTGTAAAGGTACAAGTGCGTTACCACGCCCAGCCTATGCCGCAGAATCGGTGGTAGAACGCTGTTCTAGGTTACTATCTAAACCAACTCCAGCAATTGTATAATGTACTCGTCTTAAATCTCAACTCTAGATGGAGGACAAGTATAGAAATAATATAACTCAATCACAGTCTAAGCACTATAGAATATCACAGAATTCTATAACTAAAAGAAAACAATAAAAACTACTAAAAGATAGTATCTTAAACAACTCAAAATAAGATAACTCTCAAATTATTACAATTCAAGTTCCAGTAAAGAAATCTAAAACAGTCTACTAAACTAGTCCCCCGATCACTCCTGAGAGTCGGGGCCAAAGGTAGCTAATTCCTCTCCAGATCCATAGTGAGTAGGGCATACATCCTCAGGGCTAACATCTGTAATATTTTTAACAGGTCCAGTCAGGACAGGAACGAATACATCTCATCAAGTAAATCAAAGTAAATGACAAAAACCATAAAACAATTATAGATAATTTTATTGATGAAGCATGAGAATTCGAGACAGTTTAAGATGTAAAACTATAGTAAAAGAACAAGGAAAGTAAAAGCTGTGTAACAGAATATCATGTCAATGAAGACTGTAAATAAAAGCTAGCTGAACTAGAATAATGTGATATGAGTCCAGTGGTACAATATATGTCAAGTGTGATTCCATTTAATGATCCAAGTAGTGTGATTCTTGTAATGGTTCTTGTGATGATTCTAGTAAAGATTCTAGATAATACTCACAGTATGTTTTAAAATACTGATATCGATATGTAAACGGCTAGGGATAATCCGGCACATCACACACTGGCCAAGTGTGGGACGGCTATCATTTTTGTATAATTCATAGGGAGGTGGTTCGAGTATTTAGGAATGATTAGATGTCTACTCAAGTATTTCCCCGCCCGACAAATATGAGTGAATCCATAACACGACATGTAAATCGAAAATAAATCTAGCCAGAACATGAAGGTGCTTGTAGGTGATTCTTGTAATGGTTCTTGTAATAGAGGTTAGACAAGTAAGGAATGTGTGTCGTATACATGGATTCCAGAAAAATATCAATTCGTGTTTGTAACCGAGAATCAAATAGAACTGACTAAAACTGAAATATAGAATTCGACAAGTAAATGAATGAACTTTCAGAGAATGTACTCGCCTAACAATCCGAGCTACTGATGAGAATGTATAACTGAACTGGAGTGATATAAACCTATTTAAAGTATCCACATGTCACAACCAAGTCTACAATATCAAAGAAAATAGCTACAATGCAAGACTAGATACTTCTAGGCCCCTTTTGGTCAAAGTCAACCCTTGGTCAACTCTGGTCAAACCTGGTCAACGTTGGTCAAACCTGGTCAAACATTGGTCAACTAGTCCGTCTACTAATTTTTAGGTCACACACAAGTTTCTAGGTCATTCTAAGTTCGTTTGAGTTGAATTGGATCAAGTTTGACCCAAAGTTGACTTTTGTCAACTTGGTCAACTCGTCGGTAAACTCGACTAAACTAAGGTCTTTGGGTCGATCCTAATCTGTCTCAATACTCCAATGGTCACAAACACTAACCTACAATCACATAAAACTGTAGTCTATCAACCACTAGCATATATATATATATATATATATATATATATATATATATATATATATATATATATATATATATATATATATATATATATATATATATTCCCTCTAAGCACATACACGTATACATAACCCATATCTGAAAGAATGGTGGTGCGAAGAATACGGGCTGTCAACAACTCCAGAATTCTGGAAATAAATCAGTCCAAGTTCATTCCTACCCAAAATTATGTCACACAAGTATTTATATATAAAACATACAATGTATAAACTATATATATATATATATCGGTATATACAATATATATATATATATATATATATATATATATATATATATATATATATATATATATATATATATATATATATATATAATATATATATATATATATAATATATATATATATATTATATATATATATATATATATATATATAAAAAAAAATATATATATATATATATATATATATATATATATATATATATATATATATATTTCGCTAGTACCGAAAATGGATCGATCTCTAGATCCGAAGAGACTCAAAAATCTGGAAAAAAGTGAACCCTCGCTCCAAAACAGCGCTTATATATATACATAACCGTATTCATGGAAATATATATATATATATATATATATATATATATATATATATATATATATATATATATATATATATATATAGGCCTACAAGTAGAAAACTCACATATGCTTGAAAAGAGTAAATAATTAAGTAAAAATTCCGCGGATCACTTCCCGCAAGTTCTAAATATCATTTATGAACTAACAAATCATAAAATACGGATTAAAAGTCAAAGGATCGAAAAATCACATTTCTATTCAAAACCTTGAACTCGAAAATCCAAAACGCAAAATACACCAAATCAACCCGCGATACATGGCATACACGTTGGTCTCAACCTACGTGATGCGTTCGGGTACTCATGGGTTTGAAACCGTGTTCGTGCTGTGTCCATAGAATGCGTATCGGTATATCCAGATACTGCGTGTCAACGTGCACGTATGCGTGCATTCTCGCTCAATTGAGCGCCGCACACACAACGAGAAGCCCCGTGCTCGTGAACGTATCAAGGGGGGTCCCGGGTTACGTCTATGACACGACAAGACAGCGACACATTGCACCGAGGCGACGCACGCAGCCCCACACCACGCGCGGCCTACTACGTACGAGCGCGCCCGCGCGTGCCCTCGTGCGCGCGGTTCGATCCTCGTGGCTCGCTCGTCGGGTCATGCCACAACTTGGGGTTGATCCCCTGGGTAGTCTAAGTATAGGGCTACGTGTCCCAGGTCCTGGAATGGGTCATCGTCGCATCGACAGCGCGTACGAAGTCCGTTTTAGTCTCGAATTTCAGCCGGGTGCACATAATGGCTTAACAGTGCACGACGAATAACTCCGCGCTCGCTCAACGAAATGCCATGAAATTTTACGGGCATGTGGGCAGAGGTTTCCCCCACGTGCTCGTACAGTTTCATGCGAGACAGAGCTCTGTGCATCGATTTATGATGCACAGACAACAGGGCGTGCACGGAACCGTGCACGGGATCTCGTGCACGCGTGTCAGTGTCCGTTCAGATGCCAAAATCGTGTCAATTTCCGATCCGTCTTCATGAAAGTTGTTACAAATCATATAATTAAGGATTTCATGAAAATAGAATCAAAAATTAATACTTTTCAATTCTAAGTGGTATTTTGCCGAACACGTGCAACGTGAGACCGATACGTGTCCGATACCACTATCAAACGAAACCAAAATCCTACAAAACT
Source organism: Iris pallida (assembly GCA_029216955.1). Classification (NCBI taxonomy): domain Eukaryota; kingdom Viridiplantae; phylum Streptophyta; class Magnoliopsida; order Asparagales; family Iridaceae; genus Iris; species Iris pallida. The sequence continues at coordinate 5,377,850 of JANAVB010037819.1, read as the reverse complement.
TCATACACAAATCAAGGGTGCCTATATGGATGCAATAATGAAAAAAATTTAGGAGAAACAAAGGTAGATCGGGATTTACCTATTGAGAGTCGGAATCTCAATAAAAGGAATTCCCCGAGCACTTTGTCGGCCGATTTCTTCCGAGAAAATGCTTCTTCTTCCTTGCTAGAAGTACTCCAGCAAGTCCTTCTCTTCCCAACAAGAACAACAGAATTCGTTTGAGGTGAAACGGACTCCAGATGAGAAATCTAGGGTTTTGGGAGGAAAGAAAATTAGGGTTTGCTCTATGGAGGCTATTGTTTTTTTTCCTACAAATGAGAGAGGGGGCTGCTAGTGGCTGGCCATGATAGAGGGTGTTAGGGTTAGGGTTTGCACATGGGCCTAGGCTCCCTAAGTTGCTATTAAAGCTCAAGTCAAAAAGACTTTAAAAAGGCTATAAAGAAATGAATTAAAATTCATTTAAAACATTCTAAAATAATTCCTACAAGGTCAAATTAATTCTAATTATTATTATTATTAGGCTTCTAGTCAAGGTTGGCTAAGGTAAACCCATTTATACTACACAAACATCAAACAAAACCACATATCATCACATGAATTCAATAAATAATAAATAATATAATAATTACAAAATGACCAAAATATCCCTAAATTAAAAAATATGGTGGTTACATATAGATCTATATGTCATATTTCCAAAACATCAAATAGTTCGCAAAACGGACTTAAGGATATATCGAAATCTTGAAAACAGTATGATATGTCGATTTTTTGGACAACTTGCACTCAAGTAATTTTCCAAAAATTATGTTCATAATTACAGAAAATATATTATATATTTTGAAAGCTAACCTCGATACGGTTCTAAGAAAAAACTGGAGGTGAAACAGAGTCGTTGGTCGCAATGGCTTTTCGAAATAGCTTCTAAAAACGAGACTGGATTTAAGACTAATTTGGGCTATTTTGGGATGAAAAGAGAGAATATTGAGAAAGGGAAATATGAGAGATGTTCATAAGGGTATATATAATGGGTATCAATTACTTAATTAGGATTATATTGGAAGGGTTTTGGTTTTGGGAGAAGAATGAGGACTCCTTAAACAGATGGAGGTTGACTCATAATTTCCTAATTAGGTAAGGATTGAGAATCCAATAAATCATCCATAAATTGAAATCAATGAATCATAGATTGATCAAATCAAAAATTATTCATAATAGGAACTAAAAATAATACTTAATATTATCAAATAATTTATAGAATATATTTCCATAATAACAAAATTAAATAAATGTTTAAACAAAATTAATCAATCTAAATATAATATTTAAAAACAAGAATAATTTTAACTAATATTTAATATTATCAAAATAATTTAATAAGTATTTTTATAAATTCTAAAATCTAATTTAAAAATATTTGGTAGATCTTTTGGTCATCCAAAAATATTTATGATTACTTTTTAAAGAAGTTCAAGCATAATATATTTTCCAACACAAAATATATACAATAATTAAAAATAAATAAAATTTTAAATTTTCAAAAAATAGGAGTTACAACTAACAACTCCTACCTAGAGACTTGGATCGTCCTAAGTCGCTTATTACCTATGTTACCTAAGCCACATAATAATCTTTCCAACTAGATCTAGGTTACACTAATCTCTATAAGCATGATTTATTTGTTAATAATATGAATTACAAGTTTTAGATTTAAAATATTAAGTTTATAACTCGTAATTCGTACTACGAAACCTTTGACATGCAAATTGAGATAAGATGATCAACCGTAAGGCTAACAATATTATCTTGCAATTCATAGTGTCCCCTTGTCAATTTCAGCAATACGAGATCACTGAGATCTCAGTTTCGACGCACCGATTCCAAAATACGAACATAATATAAATTAGGTACAATTAATGATAATACAGAAAGTAAAATCTAATATATGCCGTCAGATCACGAAACAAACATCACAAACTTGTCCAGAATAGTCAAATCAACTATGATAGCATACCCATAAGTCCAATTTTGGACACAGGATAAAACTAATTTTGGGTTAAAACGGTGTTCGCTGTTGGAACCGCTTTGCACTGAAAAGCGTACCAAAACCTAAGATCGCTAACGTTATCAAATAATTTGTCTATAAGTCCAATGTGACGATACAAACTCAACAATATGCTAAGATTTGAATTCTAGTGAGCCGTGCACAAAACCACAAGTTGAACCGAATCATGGGGCCCACGAAATGGTGATCCGGTCAACAATCTTAGGATCGAATCAAACTTGGCTCTTATGACCAGAAAAATGCTACAAGTCAAATGATGCAAGTTTCATCGCGAGTTGAGGAGCGCTCAAAGTAATCAAGAAGTTTACAAAAATATCGATACGATAATTTTTGACGGATACGAGTCGAATTCGTCGTGCACATACAACCAATTTGAATTTCGTCAATGCCCACACGTGCACGAAGTACATATGCACCTTTCGATGCAATCGATTCATGACGAAGTCGCCCAATTTTTCGGGACGAACTCCATACCAGAGATTTTTCAAGTTTTGAAAACAAGTTTTTCTGGTTTTTTGAGCTAATTTTAATTGGAAAATAATGAAGGAAAAATTACAAATAAATATTCATTATGAAGCTGTTCACGCTACAACTCTGTTATTTTAGAATTTTAAAATTCTTGATATCTGATCTAAAAATTGGCTTCAAAAATAAGCATTCTGGGACAGTTTTTACGTCAAGAAATAATAATTTTTTTTTATTTTTGAACTCAATTTTCATTACGTACATCATGAATTAAAGGAAACCCGGTTAATGGTATTGTAGGTGGTTAGGTTGTCTACGTACCTGCATGATCCATTCGTGAAACGGACAAACAACGACGTTGATGTCACGACACGATGTAAGCTCCTCGTTGCTGCTACTGCTCACTACAACTGCTACCGATGCTGCTGCCGCAACTGCCTGCGTTGCCGACCGTCCTTGAACGACGACGGCGTGCGCACGATGGCGACTAGGGTTGGCCTAGGGCTAGGGTTACGATTTTTGACTTTTATTTATTTTATTTTATTTCGTGTATATGTGCATATACATATAGGGGGAAAGGCGGTCGGCTTCGCAAGGGTTTGAGTTACTATTTCGTGGTTACTGTTCACATAAACAGTAACCGCTGGAAAATTTTTTTTTGCATAAAAATCTTTATACAATAAGAATAAAATCTACAAAAAAAATTTTAAAAATAATCTTTATTCATAAATGATAAAAATCTAGGAAACAAAAAAATTGAATATATACTTCCATATAAATATAATTTTTGTTTTTTTTAAAAAATCTTATTAATAAGACTTTTAAAACTAAAGCTTCTATAAATACAATTTATAAATTAAATTCTTATATATAATTATCTCTCTTTCTATATACATATATATATGTGTGTATATATTTGATGTAGTAATACCATATTTAATCTAGAAATAATTAGAAGCATAATATATTTCTATATAAAATATTCAAGTGCATATATTTAACAGTCTATATTTATAGAAGAAAATCTATATATGTATATATCTCTCTCCCTTTTATCCTATTTTCTATGTTTAAAACAAATACCATAATTTGAAAATAAATAAAGTTCAAAAAACTATTACAATAAATATATGTTCAATACATGTGTATTGATCCACGCATACCTACATATACATATATGGATTTAATTAACCAAGGGAACCTTACAATAAAGTTATATAATATATATATATATATATTTTTTTATATATAATATATATATATATATATTAAAATAATGATATACTATTATTTATGAAGTATGCCACAATTTAACCGAATTCAATACACAAGACATGGTTATGGCTTTGGCATCCCTACCATGCCTAATATGCTAGTTATGGTATGCAACTACAATAGCCATGCCATGTCGTTATGCATAACCAATCTCAACCATGACTAAGAATATTTATATAATAAAAATATTATTTAAAGTAAAAAAATCAACAAAAAATTTATTAAAACAAAAATAAAATTTAAATTTTTGGTGTATTTACAGTTCCTTATTCTCCTAAGTTCACTGCCCGTACTTAATTATCAAGTACGTTATGGAAAGTGAGTCTCCTAAAATTCTCCTAGCAAAGTGCCCTCGATAGTATGTACCCTTTGATTTCAAGTTACTACATGCTATCCGTACCCAACGTAGGTACACCATGGACCTTGTTTACATCACATCATGCACGGCCAAACAGGTTTATCCTTAAATGATTCTGACATATGCTAAAAGAAGGAAATCCATAAAGACTTCATTGATAAAGCAAAAAAAATAGATACAAAATAAGGCTATGAAGGCCTAGTTCCAAAAACAAGAAAAACAACAACAACAAACAACTAAAGGGAGGGGCAGTCAGAGTCACCGATGACCTCCGCGATATCCTGGAGAGATCGGACACCAGAAGCATGAAACAGATGGCAAAATATGTCTACCCCTTCTTGTGACTTTTTTTCCTCTTGGTCCAAAGGAAGAGAACCAAAGTCTGGCATCGCACTCGGAGGGTTGGCGATATCGCCGAGGGACAAACCAAGGACGAACATAAGACGATCGGTCGTAGCCCACTTAGCTTTTGCTAGCTTCCTCTTCCTTAGGTCAAAGGGGGCACCGGAGGAGGAACTACGATAGTCTCCGAAGTAGGGACAACAAAGACATCAGGTCCCGTAGCAGACGACTAACGGGTGGTAGCCCTGTCCGACCCATGAGAATGCCTATGGCGAAAGTTTCCTTTTGGAGCCATGGAGAAGGAGGGAGTAATGAGGAAGTAACGGTCCTTCTCTATATTTATAAAAGGAATAGGCGACGCTTCTTATGCACCAGTTAATGCATGGAAAGATGAAAGGGTGCTAATGATGAATCAAAGCGTATAACAAAGACCTCGATCTCCTCAAAGGGTGATTCGAATCCCCCATCTTACGACGATTCAAAATTTGAGGCAAATCTCTTCGATTACAATGGGTCACATTAATAAAGACATTGACTGCCTGGCAAGTTAGCCCATGCGGCCGACATATTTATGCATCCACGCTTCTATTCAAAGTATTTCAAATACTTATCCAAGTTTTGAAAATTTTGAAGGGGGTCTTCTAGAAGCATAGGAAAAAATCACACAGACTCATGCTTCCTATATCCAAATTCGCGTATCACGAAACTATGCAAATTTAAAATTATGATAGTTCATGCATCTAGAAGATTGATTCTCATTGCGGATCCTTCCACCATGCTGCTAGCAGGCAATGATCATTTATGTGTCTCCTTTATCAACACAACGTATACGTATGCGTTCTGACCGCCAATCTAATAGATTTAATTATATGGTCACTATGTATTCTGTGCAAGACGACGAACGTCAGCGATTACGTCATCACCATGATTATCTTTTGTCAGTATACAGCTGTGTGGCACCACGTATATACGTAGTATATTTGCTTCATGTTGTTGAGCTTCTTGCGACAGTATTCCCAGGATGCGGCCAAGTCTTTATGCGACAGTATTCCTATGAGATAGTTGATTTAATCTTGCATTTATGGTGTATGCGTTGTAACTGCCTTATCACACAAGAGATTCCCTCAAATCATGACATGTGCCATGTGTCAATCTGATCGGACCATGTGGTTAGTAGCTGCAGTAGACGACTGTAATAACCCAACTTTTGTGGAAATATTCTCAAGATCTTCGCAATAATTTTTGCCCAATCAAGGCCATGTGTCAGGCTGATCGTTCCAAGCGGTTAATAGCTATAACAAACAGCTGTAACAATCCAGATATCATGATTTTTGCAGCAAATTTCATCCAATCAATGCCCAATGTCACGCCCCAGTCCCAAAATACATAGGACTAGGATACATATTCATGCCAACTATAAAAAAAAAAAAAAAAAAAAAAGTAGACTCTAGTCCAACCTATATACGTATAAGCTGTCTAGAATATGACAATAGATCTAATCATGGCAAGTCAAAACTATCTCAATCCAAATAAATAATAAACATCAATAAGGAACAATATGGTCCATGGTCTGTAGCCTACTAACATATGTGTTCGATTAGACCCGAAGAAGTAAATGGTCTACAAAACTAGGCTATAACAGTAGTAAAAGACATGGTAATAAATATAAAATACGGAAGAATAATAAAGAGTACCACTATTGATACCTGAATCCTGCAGACAGTCATTAACTACCTCCCTATTCTATGCAGCAGCTCACCAATAAACTGAAGAGATCACTAGGTCCTTAGAAGGGACGTAGCAAGATACATAATATACATGCCATGTATACAGTAATAAACATGTATTAAAAAATAAGACAATATGACCAAAAACACAAAATATGTATATAAAAACAACTACGTATAAGTGAACTGCTGTAAAAGAAATGGACTAACCAATACCATGTTCCTTTGTGAACACATGGCAAAGAATATCAAAACGAATAATCAAACCCTCACCCCTAGTGTGGACTCGTAGGTTTGATCAAACAACCAACCCTCGTCCCTAGTGTGGACTTACAGGTTAGCTCAAATAATCAACCGTCGTCCCTAGTATGGACTCACAGGTTGAGAAAAATAGAAAGTGGAAGTAGATGTTCAATTATAAGATACTCATCCTTTCTACCCCATGATACGGTACGAATCATGTAGACACAGATTCCAATCAACCAATTATGAACTAAGACAATAACAAATCATCTACTAGGCATATCATATGAGAGAACATATCACGAGGAAAAAAAACAAATATAAGTAATCATATTATGCAGGAGAAAAGAAAATTAAGCATATAGATATACTGTAAATAAGGAAAGGTATATTGCATGTCATCCAAGTCCCCGCTGAAGCCGCAATACCAAGGCAAAACCAAGAGTTTAAATATAAATAAAGTTATTATCATTATTTATACATTTGACACATGGGTTCCTAGCACAACAAGTTCATATGTTTCTATCACGCCCCAATCAAAAATACGTGGGACTAGGAATACGTAAGCAAGCCAGCTATATAACCAGTGGACTCCAGCCCAACTAGTGTACATATAAGCTGTTAAGGTAAGATATATGTTCTACACAATTACTTAACTATCTATATCTTAATCTATGAAATCGGCACCAAGATTGAACATAATATATTAAAGTTGGCCACCCATTAATATACATGTGAACAAGCTCAAAAAAAGAGTAAGCTTGTAAATACTAGGCTATAATAGTAGCATGAGTCATTATGAGACAATATAGATATGGAAGGATACCAACAAAATATACCTAAAATCTCGGTACCACAATTATCATTGTCCAACTACTCTATAATAACTGCTCAGACACTACTTGGAGAGATCATTAGGTTCTTAGAGAGACGTTACAAGATATATACAACATGTCATATAAACTGAATATAAACTGCTCAATAATAATCTGGATCACGACACGGTCCAATATTCTATCATCGAAGTAGTGATCCGACCCTACAACCAAATAAGGACAAGATTTGGCACACTAGTTTACGATAAAATACTGTTCCATTCCATGATCAGGTATATGACCATACCGAAAATTATGCATAATAAAACGAATAAGGGTCACCAAACCATCCTAAGTGAAACGTGCACTTTTAAGAACAACCTCCAACGCATGGGCTCTTTGGCTATAAATAGGTTTGGTATAGTCCCTTCTTAGGCACCAGGAGCCTAACGTGTATGATGCTCATCACGTCAGAGGCCATCAGTAAATAGAGGGTCATCAACTCGCATTCTCTGCGGAGCGTACTGTCATAAAAGGTAATGTGCATGGTAGTCAATATGCTAAGGAACTATCCTCCCCACACCATGCCTAACTATGTCATATCTACTACACAATACCTCTAATAACTGCTAAGTCTACTGATCATGCAATTTCTATTAACAATTATAACCTATCGTAGGGCATGTACTTATCGATGATCAGTCAATACGCAAGTCCGAATCTATATGCGACTCGCGACTCATGGCACACAGGTGTCAAGGCCAAAGAATGTAGCACAAACAAAGGACAGTCTCTTAATCGTAGGTAAATGTGCATAGAAATAAGTAAATAACGAAAAACATGACTAAACAGTAATTTGCATTAAGTATAATTTGAAAGAAACAATTGGCATAAAATAAATAAATAGTAAATGTATGCAATATGATGAGCTAAGTAAATAAACATAAATATGGCAAGGTATCTTGCCTAAGATATTGACAAGCAAAGTAAATCAATGGTCCAGCTCCAACTGCAGTCGAACGATCACGAACCCCAAACATATACATGAACTAAAATCAACTATAATTCTAAGACAACACATCTACCATAAATATACATTTTATTTATAGAGTATATTACATATACTAACTAACTAGTTTACAACTACATATAACATACCCTCTACATAAAATATCATGTCAATAAAAAAATAATATTTTTAATACAAAATAATCATTTTAAATTCTGAAATAATTAAGTTCTTCAGAATATTATATATATATATATATATATATATATATATATATATATATATATAACCATACCTAATATATACATCATCATACTTCTAGATAAAGTAATATTTTTATAAACTAAAAATTGTTGACCCAAACTGGATCGCAGTCAACCTAATCTTGATAATTAACAAGACGATATCTGTTATAATCCAACTTGACACATCAAGCTCCAAAACATAATGTCATCACATATCAGTTCAAGACAGACATCATCAACGATTGCTTCAACAGTGCTGCTGTTACTTGTAATCTGAGTCTGTATTTTTACCTTTTATTGAGTCTAGCCTATTGTAAGTTAAGTCGCAATGAGTATCTCAACCCTAGACTTAATACCCAAGATCCACCAAACAAACTCCAAAACCAGTAAAGCCCAAAAAAGTCCGCTTGAACTTTTTGTCCCCTAGGAGACAGAGTTCGGGCCAAACTTTGTTCGACATAGAGTTCAGGCCGAACACTGCCCCCTTAATTTTAGGACCTAATTTTTAGGGTTTCTTGGTTGCTAGTTGCCCAACGCTAAATATTTTAATATTTGGGATAGAGTTCTGGCCAAACTCTACCTCCTTGGACTAGTATATAGGCCTTGATTTCTCTCTTTTTTCAATCATCCAATCTTCTCATCTTCTCGTCTTCTATAGCCTATACATTCAAGAGCTTATTCTTCTTATCTAACTAGCCACAAAACTTCCCAAGCCCCCATGGTGCTCAGTGTGAGTCAACTAGAAGTTTGTGCCAAGAGTTTCAAAAGAAGTCACTTAGACAATTCCAAGTTTCGCCATCCGCGAATCTGTAAGAAGTTGGCGTGCACTTCTGAGTAAAGGAACGTGGTTGTACGCTATTTCACAAATAGTGGATTTCAATCCTGAGCTAGAGTTCTCAGGCCTGGACTAGTCCTCTACGAAGGAAACTAGGTTAAAAAATGTTGTGTCTGCTTATGCTTCTCGGATCTCTATTTATATTATGCAATTATACTCTGATTATTATTTTTGTTGGGTGGAATTGAATAGAGTTATTTTTAGTTAGGTATTATCGATACATACTCTATTTATCCCACTCTAGAGTTGCCTACACGTACTTTAATTGGTATCAGAGCTCTGTTCTCTTATATGAGATTAACATCCTAAGAGCTGATTCATGGCAACCACACAACCAACCTTTTCCAACTATGATGAGGGACAGTCCACAAATAGGCTACCCCTATTTGACGGAACTAACTACACCTATTGGAAAACTAGGATGAGTTGTTATCTTAAGTCTCTAGACTTTGATCTGTGGATCATCGTCACGGATGGTTACAAAAAACCTGCCAGAATAGCTATCGAGGGGACTCTTGTTGAAAAACCCCATGACAAATATTCTGACCAGGAAAAAATAGGCAAGTTTAGATGCTAGGGCTATTAATGCTCTCTTTTGTGCAATAGACAAGACTGAATTCAACAGGGTCTCTACATGCTCCACTTCACATGAAGTATGGAGGCTTCTGAGGTAACTCATGAAGGAACCACACAAGTTAAAGAATCAAAGATCAGTCATCTGACACAAGAATACGAGGCATTCAAAATGAAGCCAAATGAGACAATTACTCAAATGTTCACCAGATTCCTTGACATCGTCAACCCTCTATCTTCCCTTGGCAAAGTATATTCCAACTATGAGAAGATATACAAAGTGCTAAGAGGATTGTCGAAGATTTAGAACCCCAAGGTCACGGTGATTATCGAAGGAAATGATCTTACAGATATGTCACTAGAAACTCTGATGGGCAAGCTAATGATGCATGAGCTCGACCTCAAAGAGTTTAAAGAAACTGCTCCATAAGAAAAAAAATTACCTTAAGAGCTCATCGTCGAAGAACCATCACAGAGAAAATAGATGACGATAATTTCGAAGCTGACGATCAAGCATTCATAGTTCAAAATTTCAAAAAGTTCCTACGCTTCAACCAAAAGAAGAAGTAACAAAAAGGCGATGAGAAAGAACACACCTGCTTCGGATGCAAGAAGACGGGATACGTCAGAAAAAAGATTGTCATGTAGCAAAGAAAGGAAGCAGATACGAAAACCGTAAATAAGCCAACCTCAAGAAAGTATTCCAACACTAGCATCTGGCACGAAAGCGAGGCCAGTAATTCAGACGAAGAAGAGGACTCTCCGTAAGACACGACAAACATCTGCCTAATGGCAACTTCAGATAAGGTAAATGATTCTTTTGATGACTTTTCTTTTGATGAACTAGGTGATGCCTTTAGTGATCTACTTGAAGACCACAAAAAGGTTATTAACAAATATAAACATGCTAAGGATAAAATCACGGCTCATGAAGCCGAGATCCATGGACTTTCATGCTTATTAGAAAATGTTAGAAACACTACATCCACAAAAAATACTGAGGAGGTATCTAAGCTTAAGTTAAGCTTACACGATGTCGAATCTCTTATTGAAAAGCAAACACATGATATTATTACTTTAAATAAAGAACTTGCTGAAGAAAAAACAAGTACAAGATTGCTACTAGTAGAATAAATAGTCATACTACTAAATGTGATGAGTTGCACGTTGCCTCTAAGAAATTAGAGATTAGACTAGGTAAACAGGTTATTCAACCTCAAACTTAGTCTCATAATTACAATACTTAAACTAAACACCAGACGGCTTAACACAAGAGAGCATGTTATTACAAGAACACTTATCCACATACCACACAAAAATATGCTTTTATGTACACCTACTCCCATACAGCACGTAAAACACACACACGTAGTTATAATCATCCTGCTGCTACACGTAATTATTATCATCATCCTACTACTACACATAGTTATTATCATCCTACACCCACATATAGACATCACTATCATCCTGCACCCAACACCAATATGCATGCTATATGTACTTACTATGGTTCACATGGACACATATTACCACAGTGTAGAATTAAAAACTAGTAGATATTAATCTATATGCATGGGTACCAAAGACTAACTTTTCAGGACCCACAAGAATTTGGGTACCAAAGGTCACATCTACACATGGTGTAGGTGGACCTTCCTTCTCAAACTAGAAGCAAATGGATTCTCGATAATGGGTGCTCGTGACATACGACTGGAGATGCTAATCTATTCGTAACACTATCGATGAAAAGGGAAGGATATGTATCCTTCGGCAACAATCGGAAAGGCTATATCATAGGTAACGTATAATTGGTTATCCCCCTTCTTCCATTATTAACACTACCAAAATACAGCCATTTTACGATGGACCATTAGCGACGGATATTTGCGACGGACTACCGACTAAGTACAGACTGATTGTCGACAAAAAGCTGACAATTTTTTTTATTTTAAGGGCGAGCAAAGGTCGCCAATCCGTCGTTAAGTCATCCGAGATATAGTGAAGGATCATGAAGCCGTCACTATGCCATCACTTAGTTGTCAAAAGTTGGCAGAAAACGTTAAAAAAATTATAGCAAAATTTATCGACCACACAGCGACGGATATTCCGTCGGCCATCTAAGGGGATATAGCGACGGACTAGCGTCGGCCACCTATCTGTCGCTAAATTTTCTCACGTCTCTCTCTTTCTCCCTCTCTCTATCCGGCGTGCGCAGGGCTCTCTTCCTCTCTAGGTAATCCCCTCTCTCTCTCTCTCTCGGTGGTCGGGGCGGCGGGGGCCGGTGGTGGAGGTGGTGGGGGTCGACGGTGGTGGGGGTGGGGTCGTAGTGGTGGGGGTGGGGGTCGCTGGGGGGTAGGGAAGTGGAGGGGGGTTTCGGGATGGGGGTGGTGGAGGTCGACGGTGGTGGGGGTCGCTGGAGGGAGGGTAGGGCAGCGAGGGGTTAGGTAGTGGAGGGGGGTTTCAGGGTGGGGGTGTTAGGGGTCGGCGGTGGGGGGTAGGGCAGCGGAGGGGGCCGGGGATGGGGGTGGTGGTGGTCGACGGTGGTGGAGGTGGGGGTCGGGGGGGATGTAGGGCAGCGGAGGAGGGTCGGGGGGTGGAAGGGGGCCGCTGAGGGGGGCCGGGGGTGTGGGGTTACCGGTGGTGGGGGGATGGCGATCGGCGGTGGTGGGGGTTGGGGGCCGAGGTTAGGGGCCGGGGGTAGGAGTTGGGGTCGGCGGATGGAGGCCAGGGGTGGGAGTTGGGTCAGCGGTGGTGGGGGTAGGGATCGACGGTGGTGGAATTGGAGAGTTGGGGGTCGGTGGTAGTAACACACACACACACACACACACACACACACACACACACACACAGAAATGGAATTTTTTTAAAATCGAACCGAATCTCTTAGTGTATATATATAACCTAGTAAAAAGGTCTCGATCGTTGGTGGCTACTAGTGTATCCTAGTGTAGAGGAGTATGTAGAGGAGTATGACTACTAGCTAGTGTGTAGAGGAGTATGGTTACTAGTGTATCCTAGTGTAGAGGAGTATGTAGAAGAGTATGTCTACTAGTGATAGATAGGTTTATGTGTATCGGTATCGGACTATTTCTATTAGTATCGATATCGGTATCAGATTATTTCTATGAGTATCGGAATCGGTAACGGTATCGGGCTATTCCTATGAGTATTAGAATCGGTATCGGTATCGAAATATCGGTATCGGTATCGGACCATCAGTATTTGTATCGGTATCGGTATCTGTATCAGAATCGATATCGGTATAGGTATCTGTATCAGAATCGGTATTGGTATCTGTATCAGAATCGGTATCGGTATCAGTAGCGGATCCACCTCCTTGACCGTATGTACTTAGTATCGATCGTAGCGGATTCACCTCCTCATTCTCTAGTATTGTATCCGGACGATCGACCTAAATACCCGAGGAGAACAAACTGACGAGTACGAAGTGGGGGAAGCAGTACAAAAGTGCTTGGAGAATAAGTTTTGACATCGTCCATAGAGAGCTGCTTGGGTGGAAACAAGTAGTGGTACTGGTAAGTAGCATAGTTAGGAGAGACGTAGTACCAGAACTCAAGCTGAGGTTGAGGAAGGACTGGAGCGTATGCATAGTATATGTTGGTCTGGACTAGGCTTTGGTTGGCTGAGAGTGGGGAGCGAGAAGAAGGGATGTAGGAAGGAGCAGATGGGTCCAAAAAATATTGTTGATGTTTACGAGAGTGATTGGCCAGTTACATGAGATTTAACTGGCCAATCACTCTCATAAACATCAATATTTAGGAGATTATTTACTCTCTCGTGACTCTCTTGTAATGGTATTCTACGTTTATGAGAGTGATTGGCCAGTTACGAGAGTGATTGGAAGTAGGTTTGTACGTGATAGGTACAAATTTCATATTTATGGTCTAGATTAAGATTCTTCTTGTATTTCCGAATCTGAATTGTTTTTAAAGTGTGTTTTTATGGATAATTCAATACTCGAGACTGTGCAAAATTAAATCGTCAAACGAAGCTGAGTTAAATTTTGTATATACGTGCTCTCATTGATATTTAATGGTCCTACCAGATGGCACCCAAGACCCGAGGATCTCGCTTGAGAGAGGCACAGATGGCTGCTGAGGAGGTAGTGGTACCTCCTGCTACTGAGGAGATAGTGGGACCTTCTGCTGCTGAGGAGATCAAGGAAGAATTTTCTCCTACTATTAAGGAGGAAATGATTTCTAAAGCTGAGATAGCTGTGAAGGAGGAGGTGGCACCAGAGGGCAGTTACACCGGGAGTTCCAGTCATCCATCTCCTCTGGATGTTGATCTTGCTGGCATGGATCCTACTTATGCACGCTGGCTAAGGGAGTTCTATCTGCCCCAGCATAGACAACAATATATATATATATATATATATATATATATATATATATATATATATATATATATATATAAAATATATATATATATATATATATATATATATATGATATAATTTTTGACTGGATTTGTTTCCAGTAGACTTATACTTATTAATTCTTACAACCGACTTGTATGGTTTTACAACTCTTCATGTTTCTTATTTTCTAGACATGGTTTTATCTAGACTTCGATGTTTTTAGATGCCATTATCTAGACTTGGTAGATATATATATGATATGATATGATTTTTATATTGGTGTGATGTATGTTGGTTTGTGTGATGTATTTGTGATAGATATTTGTTTTCTGGTGTGTGATGTATATTGGTTTGTGTGATGTGTGATGTTTGATGAATATTGTGTTGTTCCGATGTTTTAGATGTTGTGTGAACAGGGGATGCTCTGTTTTATGGAATTTTTTCAAAAAATTTCCAGTGAGCGACGGACTAGCGACTAAAAAGCGACGGCTCACGACAACCAAGTGACGGATAATCCGTCGCTAACTGGAGAATTTTAATTTAGTGACGGACAGCGACAACCAAGCGACGGATAATCCGTCGATTAGGTTCTGGAAATATGAAAGATTTTCAGAGCCTTAGCGACGGATACGTTGTCGCCAATCCGTCACTGGTTTGCGACTACGCGCGATGGAATAGCGACGGAGGTTGCGTATCAGAAACCCTCTGATACACGTTCACCGACAAGTTGTCGATGGATTGACCCCGTCGGTAAGACGATATATTGCTAACTTTATGATATTTGATTTGACGGAAACCCGTCGGCCAGTCGTCGCTAGTTGTACGAATATGGCTGCCGAAAATCCGTCGCTCAATCGTCGCTTGGCGACAACTTGGCGACAGATTTTTTTTAGCAATGAGTCAAATCCCGATGGATGTATTTGACTAAAATCCGTCGACAAACCGTTGGTAATCTAATTTACCGACGAATTGGCGACGGATAAGGCCGTCGCCAAAATATTGAATTTTGGTAGTGTAAGGATGTCTGTTTAGCGACCGAGTTAAAGCATAACCTGCTTAGCATTAGTCATCTTGCTGATCACGGATATGATATTAACTTCGATAAAACTAAATGCTTTATCTATGATAGATCATCTGGAGACATCGCGTTCGAAAAGATAAGGGAAGATAACATATATATTTTCTATCAATCTAGAGATACTAACAGTACAGCTAGATGCCTTTACGTCCACAAAGATGAAAGGCTATTTTGGCATCAGCGTCTTGGTCATGCTAACATGGACACCATATCAAGACTATCTACCAAGAAACTAGTAAGAGGATTGCCTAAAATCACATTCAAAAAGAATACGGTATGTGCCGAATGTGAAAAAGAATAAGGCTACCAAATATTCTTTTAAATCTATTAATACTGTAAGTACCACTCGACCTTTGCAATTACTCCATATAGATTTATTTGGTCCTAGTAGAGTAGTCAGTCTTGGCGGAAAACTCTATTCTTTCGCAATTGTTGATGACTTTCCAAGATTCATTTGGGTTTCTTTCTTGCAAATAAAGGTGATACAATTTCAGTTTTCTAAGTTTTTGCTAAAAAGGTCTAAAATGAAAAAGGCTACATGATTACTCGTATCCAAAGTTATCATGGTGGCGAATTCGAAAATTCTAAGTTTGAAAAGTTTTGTGATTTAAATGGCTTTAATCATGACTTTTCTGGTCCTAGAACTCCTTAATAAAATGGTGTTGTGGAGCAGAAGAATAGGACTCTTAGCGATATGGCTAGAATCAAGTTGAATCAATTTTCTCTTCCGAAATATTTTTGGGCAGAAGCTGTCAGCACAGCGTGCCATGTTTTGAATAGGGTTTTGATTCGACCTATTTTGAAGAAAGCACCCTATAAGCTTTGGTTTGGTAGAACTCTAAATGTTTCTTACTTTCGAGTGTTTGGCTGTCGATGTTTTATCCTGAATACCAAAGACAACTTAGGCAAGTTTGATGCCAAAGCTGACGAAGGTATTCTTCTTGGTTATGCTACCAAGAGTAAGGGATATAGAGTGTTCAATAAACACTCCATGATTGTTGAAGAGTCTACTAACGTAACTTTTGATGAGGATAATTGTACAGCTATCATTCCCGATGATGATGAACCATCAACTTCCACTCATGTGGATACACCACCCGAAATCGGTTCTCTGGAGAGCTTACCAAAGAAGTTCCAATTCAAACCTTCACACCTAGAAAACTTGGTAATAGGTGAGGTATCGAAAGGGGTAACTACTCGATCTTCTTTAAGAGATTCTATTGCTAGTGCTGCTTTTATTTCTAAAATTGAACCTAAAAATCTTTTAGAAGCTTTTAACGATAAATTTTGGATATCTGCAATACAAGAAGAACTCAACTAATTCAAACGAAATTAGGTTTGGGAACTTGTTCCTAGACCTGCTGATCATTCAATCATTGGTACCAAATGGGTTTTTCGCAACAAAGTTAATGAGTACGGTTCGGTCACTCGCAACAAGGCTCGTCTCGTAGCTAAAGGATACAACCAAGAGGAGGATATCGACTACGATGAAATATATGCTCCTGTTGTACGACTTAAATCTATTCGGATGCTTTGCTCCTTTGCAAATTTCCAAAACTTTAAACTTTTTCAAATGGATGTGAAAAGTGATTTTCTAAATGGTTTTATTAAAGAAGAGGTTTTTGTCAAGCAACCCCCTAGTTTTGAAAATCACAAATTTCCCGACCATGTTTTTAAACTTAAGAAAGCTCTTTACGGCCTCAAACAAGCTTCTCGAGCTTGGTATGAACGTCTTAGTACTTTCTTACTTAATAAAGGTTTTTCAAAAAGAAAATTTGATACTATACTTTTCATAAAATCCCTTGATGACACTGTTCTGTTAGTACAAATTTATGTAGATGATATCATATTTGGGTCTACTAATGAGGGTCTATGCAAAGATTTTGCTAAGTATATGCAATACGAGTTTGAGATGAGCATGATTAGGGAGCTCAACTACTTTCTTGGAATGCAAATCAAACAATACTCGCAAGGCGTCTTCATCAGTCAGTCAAAGTATACAAATGATATGCTAAAAAAGTTTGATCTTGACAACATCAAACCTATCAGCATTCCTATCGCTACTACAATAATGCTGGAACCTGATGAAAGCGACAAACCGGTCGATCAACGTAAGTATTGAGGTATGATTGGGAGTCTATTGCATTTAACAGCTAGTCGTCCCGATGTTATGTTTAGTATTTGCTTATGTGCTAGATATCAAGCTAATCCTAAGGAATCACACATAACCACTGTTAAGCGTATCTTTAGATATCTTAAAGGAACAATTACGGTAGGCTTGTGGTATCCCAAAACCACTTCCTTTGACTTAATCGGATATTTCGATGCTAATTTTGCAGGATGCAAAGTCGACCGTAAGAGTACCAGCGGTACGTGTCATTTGTTAGGAAAGGCTTTAGTCTCATAGTTTAGCAAGAAGCAGAATTATGTCGCACTATCCATAATAGAAGCTGAGTACATCGCAGCTAGTCGTTGTTGTACACAGATTCTGTGGATGAAGCAAACTCTTGAAGACTATAACTTATTATTCAAGCACATGCATATTTTCTGTGATGACACTAGTACAATAAATTTGACCTAGAACCCAGTATGTCACTCACGCACAAAGCATATAGAGATTAGACATCATTTTTTGCATGATCATCAACAGCACGGCACTATTAACTTAGAATTCATTGACACTGAACATCAGCTAGCAGATTTCTTTATAAAACCACTAGTCGAAGAACGCTTCAATTTTCTTTGTCGAGAGTTAGAAATTTTGGATGAATCTGTCATACAATAATGTGTACCTACGTGAATAACGATTATAACATATATCATTCATGGGGACACTGCTTTAGGTACAAGCCGAAAGGGCCCTTCTGACAATAAGGCGTAAAAGCCTAAGCGATACGGTGCACTAGTCTTCGGACTTCCGCTAGCTGGGATCCGGCCCCTACAGCTAACCTGAGGCAGTTCCACTGTGATGATCATTATTTTATCAAGAATTTATTATATGGCTACACTATTATACGGCTTATACCATTCATTATTTCTCATTCAAGATTTTTTTAAATTCATCAAAACAATTTTTTTTCTCTTTTGGAGTTCTAGAGCTAAAGCCACAGAACTTGGGCTGAACTCTGCCCTACGCAGAGTTCAGGCTGAACTCTGCCCTACGCAGAGTTCAGGCTGAACTCTGTGTGCCTGCTTCCAGAACCCCCAGCTGCTCCTGGCCATCCAATTTTTGATCTGACAGCTACGATTTAACTCGACCTGCTGGCCCTATTGCTCATATACCCGAACTCTCTCTCTTCTACATCACTTTCTCTTCTTCTACCTCCATCTAAACCCTTTCTCCTCAAACTGTAACCTTAGAAAACTCAAATCTTAGGGCTATCTTTTCCCAAACTCAAGATTTAAGGGTTTTTAGTGGATCTCTTTCATCTCCAACTACTTTTGTTTTTCAGAGGATTTAGATGTAGACTGCCCGACCTACTACGGGTTTGGCATAGATGGAGCCTACGACCAAGACCAGCCTGTGGACCCAGTGCTCATAGAGGATGAACCGCCTGTAGTGACTTCATTTAGCTAGATTTTGGCTGGACTATATTCCAGTTTGATACTTTGAGACTTGTAGTATTTATTTGGGATCTTGTGATGTCTTTAAATTCTGAACTTGTGAGTGTGGCGTAGCACTATTTTAGACTAATTAATTCATATTTATCCTTATCTTTATTATCGTGCCTATCTTCCTTAGATTTATGTGATTGAGTTGTATTTATATTCCTGTGTGCGGAGATGACAGGTTATATTATTGTGTCTTAGATTCTATATATTCTAGATGACCTTTACAGCATTCTACCACCGATACTGCGACGTATGCTGGACGTACCCACATGCGCGTTCCCCTAAAGAGGGTGCGGGTCGTGATACATTTTTACAGTGGCCCATGCAGGTCAGAGTCACAACTAGTGCGATTTCGTAATGGTGCTCGACTTAGAGTGCTAATTACGAGCCTGCTGTTAGGATATAGGTTTTAGGTTATGATAGGAGTTACTCAATCACTTATTAGAAAAATTACAATCTTTTGATTATCAAGACAACTCTCCTTGCATTTCAAAAAACTTGTCCTTCCTTGACAATTTCTTATCATGTGCCATATTGATCTCTTTGCTTTGAACTTTTGAGAGATTCCTAGGACGACCCTTGAGAATATTGGTTGAACGTCAATTTGAAATCCTTTCCTCTTGTTTCTGTTCATCATTGATTTTGATTTTCATATCGAGATGAATTTTATGGCCTGAGTTACGGTATCTTTTGATAATATATATTGACGGGAATAATCGGGAAGGTAAAACGTCTACTTGGTTATGGAACCCAGAGTTTATTGCAGCTATATTAGCCGGTATGGCAAAAACGTAGAGACATGACTTCGGATGTACATATCTTGGGTATGAGATTTGGTATTTCTCGCAGCCATACTAGTCGGCGTGGCAAGGATCCCAGACGACATAATTATAGAGGTGCATACCCAGTTATGGAATCTATCGTTTATCGCAGCCTTGCTTACTAGCATGGCGAGGATTCTGAGTATCATGATTTTGGACATACGCGTATGATTATCAGATTGTATCTTGATAAGGGTCGTAACATATCATCTCTATCATTTCACTTCTGTTATTATAGATTCTATTCCATCATCAATTAGCTTAGGAGTAGGGATAGTTTCAGTTATTTAGTCCAGGTCTTTGTAGAGTCTCATTTCATTATAGGTTCTTCGTAGTGTGATGGCTTGATGATTTACAATTGGTCTGTGTCCTTGAGTAATTGTGTTAATAGTTTAGAGCATGGTTAGGAAGTAATGTATATGATTTTTGATAATTAAATATACATGAGAACTTTAGAGTGATTAATAAGTGTTAAGATAGGAGTTGCACCAGGTGCCAGAATAGGAGGAGTACCCTAGTAGCAATAGCCAAAGTATTTTAAGTGTTATAGAGGTTTAGGCACCAACATTTTAAGTGACTAGTTAGAGGAGGGACATGAGTAACCTAGTATCGAAGTACAATTCAAGTATCATACAGAGGAGTTAGTGCCTTGTGTAGACATTGTAAAGACTTGGATAGAAACCCTAGAGAGAGTGTTCTAGATAGATGAGTGTATCAATAGAGTGCATGATTAAGAAGTATTAGGTGATAGAGGAACTGAGGCAGACAATAGAAGATAGTATCCTGTAAGGTGTGGTATATTATTCTGGATAGTGTGTGTCAGTGAGTTGAGTATGCCCATGGCCTGGAACCATAGTGTACTGGTAGTATTATAAGAGGTAAACCGCTGGAAGAGCCAGAGTTTGAGACATCAGAGGAGCACGAGGAGCATCTGCGAATTGTGCTAGAGACTCTCAGGAAGGAGCAGTTGTATGGGAAGCTGTCGAAGTACGAGTTCTTTTTGGGGCAGGTATAGTTCTTGGGTCACGTTATGACCGAGCATGGGAACTCAGTGGACCCGAAGAAGATTTCAGCAGTTGAGTCGTGGTCCACGCCGAACTCAGTTGCAGAGATTTGGAGTTTTTTGTGTCTGGCAGGCTATTATCGGAAGTTCGTTCAGGACTTCTCTCGAATTGCAGAGCCGATCACTAGACTCACCAGGAAAGACGTGGAGTTCGTCTGGACCGAGGAGTGTCAGGCTGCTTTTGATGAGCTGAAGAAGAGGTTGACTACAGCTCCTATCTTGACGTTGCCATCTGGGACTGGTGGTTTTA
>JANAVB010037819.1:5346690-5351690 GCA_029216955.1 Iris pallida | reverse complement strand
CCCCTGCTCTTCGAATCCCGTGTCATGACCTGTCATGTCTGGAATCATTATACTACTCGGGGATGAGAAGTTATTAGAGGTTATGTGATCATTACCCCTACTTGTTTATTACTTGTGCATAGCTCCACCCTCACCATACGTAGGGTGTAGCCTGACCTTATACTACTTGTGCATAGATTTCTATTTTGGCCGACCTGATCTCTATACTATTATACTACCTGTGCATAGCCGGTCAAACGGAACAGCCTGATCTTGACCCAAGCCGATCACATAACGCTCTAATATCTTATGGCACTTTCTTTTTATGTTTACATCATACCTCAGATTACTTTTTACTGTTTATATTCCAGTTTTATCTTATATCTCACACATGACATGATATCCAGTTCTTTTGTACTGTTCTACTTTCAGTCTTGATATTTCATCTTGTATTTCATTATAATTGTCTCTTATAGTATTTATCAATTTGTATGGAACTGCTGTTAGCGTTTGTACTTGATCATATCCTGACATGATAATCCCATTGTTTTTCAGAGGATTTGATGCAGACTGCCCGACCTACTACGGGTTTGGCATAGATGGAGCCTATGACCAGGAACAGCCTGTGGACCCGGTGCTCATAGAGGACGCACCGCCTGTAGTGACTTAGTTTAGCTAGATTTTGTCTGGACTATATTCCAGCTTGATACTTTGAGACTTGTAGTATTTATTCGGGATCTTGTGATGTCTTTAAATTCTAAACTTGTGAGTATGGCGCAGCACTACTTTAGACTAAGTACTTCATCTTTATCCTTATCTTTATCATCGTGCCTATCTTTCTTAGATTTATGTGATTGAGTTGTGTTTATATTCTTCCATAAGGAGATAACAGGTTATATTATTGTGTCTTAGATTCTATATATTCTAGATGACCTTTACAGCATTCTACTGTCGATACTACGGTGTAGGCTGGACGTACGTGCTCGTGCCCCTACAGGGTACGAGTCGTGACAAAGGGCAAGAACTTATTGTGTGTTCGGTCCGACAACGACGGTGAATACATTGGTCCCTTTGATGCTTATTGCAGATAGTAAGGGATACGACACCAAAAGACTCCGCCCAAGACACCTCAGCTCAATGGTGTTGCGGAGTGCACGAAAAGGACACTAATGGAGAGGGTTCGATATTTGGCGTCAGAAGCAAATTTGCCAGGCAGTTATTGGGCTAGGGCTCTTCTCACAGCTTCTTATGTTATTAATTTATCTCCTAATACTCCTTTGCAGGATGATGTACCTGACAAAGTATAGTATGGCAAAGAGCCGTCATACAATCCCCTGCGAGTGGTTATAAGGCCTTTGTGCATGTACCAAAGGACGAGAGGTCCAAACTTGAGCCAAAGACGAGGCGGTATGTCTTTGTCGGCTACGATTGGAATGAGTTTGGCTATAGACTCTACGACCCATTAGGAAGAAAGCTCTACAGAAGCAGGGACGTGGTATTCATCGAGGATCAGACCATGACCAACACTCAGGATTTTGAGACGTCTTCTGAGGCTGAGGAATTGCCTGTGTTAGAGTCATTTCGCTTCGAGCAGTTTCCAGAGGACATCGTAGAGGATCCAATTATGGGGGAGCCAGTACATGGATTTGCTTCCAACCTTGATCATCAGCATGCTGATAGTGGTCAAGGTGTCTCGCAGTAGGATGAACATGTCAGTAAGGCAGTTCCTGAAGAGGATGAGGCTGTTGGTATACAGCCAGCACCAGTGGCTCCATTAAGAAGGAGCGACAGAGAGCGTCGACCATCTATAAGATACTCACCAGGTGAGTATGGGCTACTGACTGACGGGGGAGAGCCTAAAATTTTTACAGAGGTTATGGAAGACAAACACAGACAGGAGTGGATGCAGGCTATGCAGGAGGAGATGGGTTCCTCACACGCTAATTCTACTTACGAGCTGCTACGGTTGCCAAAGGGCAAGAAGGATTTGAAGAATCAATGGGTGTTCAGAGTGAAGCAGACGGATGATGCTACTCGCCCTCGATATAAACGAGGCTGGTAGTTAAAGGCTACGGTCAGTGGAAAGGCAATATTATGATGAGATCTTTTCGTCGGTCGTCAAGC
Organism: Iris pallida; assembly: GCA_029216955.1. Classification (NCBI taxonomy): domain Eukaryota; kingdom Viridiplantae; phylum Streptophyta; class Magnoliopsida; order Asparagales; family Iridaceae; genus Iris; species Iris pallida. The sequence continues at coordinate 5,349,587 of JANAVB010037819.1, read as the reverse complement.
AGTCGTCTATTTTGGTAGTGCTAGCATTGGCAGCCGATTTCGACTTAGAGAAGGAGTTATACATGGAGCTGCCAGAGGGATTCTGTGAGAAGGACAAGTTACATTTCGTCTGCCGGTTGAGGAAGAGCTTGTACGGTCTGAAGTAGGCTTCGAGACAGTGGTACAGGAAGTTCGAGTCGTTTATGGGGGAGCATGATTATGCATAGACGATGTCGGACCATTGTGTATTTGTCAGGTACTTTGCTAAGGATGATTTTATCATTTTATTGCTCTATATTGATGATATGCTATTAGTGGGTCGGAATGCTACTAGGATAGCGGAGTTGAAGCGCCAACTGGGCACGGCCTTCTCTATGAAGGATTTAGATGCAGCAAAGACTATCCTTGAGATGGAGATCAGCCAAGAGAGAGAGTCCAAGCTGCTACACTTGTTCTAAAAGAAGTACATCCATCGGGTACTTTAGCATTTCGAGATGGACGGGTCGAAGAAAGTGAGTTGCCCCATTGCGGCTTACTTTAAGCTCACTGAGGAGCAGTATCCATCTACCGAAGACGAAATAAGATATGGAGTGGGTTCCATATGCTTCAGCTGTAGGAATCCTTAAGTATGCTATGGTGTGTACGTGGCCAGACATCGCTCATTCAGTTAGCACAGTTAGCAGGTATCTTTCAAATCTTGGAAGGGTACATTAGAGTGCGATTAAGTGGATTCTATAATACCTTCAGGGTACTGCCGATTAGAGACTTTCTTTTGGTGGTGACGAGCGAAAGCTGTTTAGATATACCGATGCTGATATGGCTGGAGATGTAGACACGAGTTGATCGACTTTGGGCCATGTGATGATGTTTACTAGAGGAGCGGTATATCGTGGCAGTCGCGGCTGCAGAAGTGTGTTACCTTATCGATGACAGAGGCAGAGTACATTACAGCGATGGAGGCTTGGAAGGAGTTGTTGTGGATAAAAAAGCTATTACAGGAAATAGGGCTAAAGCAAGAGCAGTATACTTTGGTTTGCGACAGTCAGAGTGCTATTCACCTTGTGAAGAATCAAGCCTTTCATAGCCGATCCAAGCACATCGAGACTCGATATCATTGGATATGGGATGTGGTCGAGAAGAAGGTCACGGAGCTTGAGAAGGTTCATACAGATGATAATAGAGCAGATATATTCACCAAGATTCTAGCAAGGAGAAAGTTTGACTTCTGCAGGTAGATCATCGGGATGACGACCTCCTCCACATAGTTGTGAAGGGGGAGAAATATTGGAGTAGGTGGGGTTTCCAACCTATATGGAGAAGACCCCGGAGTGCGACGAGCGCCGTCTGTGTGTCAGAAAAGCTCGTGGAGGTGACGAGGCTATTCGAAGACAAAAAAGAAGCTCGGGAGCTACCAGAGTACTTTTTGGAATAGGGAAGACAGAGTTCAGGCTAAACTCTGTCCCGTTGGTTCCAGAACTATTCTATCACAAAAACACAGAGTTCTGGCCGAACTCTGTGTCGACGGGCTGAGGCTAATTTCAGGGTATTTTTATACCGTTGGATCGTATCCTATAGTCCATGTTTTGCTGTGGATTGGAGGGTTTATACATGGTTTTTTCTAACCCTAATCACAACACAACATTGAAGAAAATAGAGAGAAAAGAGGCAAGAGTGTCATTGCAACTTTGAGAGAGAAGGAGGAGGATTGAAGGCCGTTTTCGAAGGAGGATCATGTTCGGGTAATCTCCACTCGTCAGCTTTGTTCTTCGTAGCCTTGTAATCAATTATTCTTGCTTCCAAGTGTTGTGGGGATCCGTATTGGATTAGGAGAAGTTTATAGAGAGTGTACTCCTTTATTTCATTAGTGAAGGCTTCTCAAGGATTGGACTCCGATCGTCCCATGGTTTTTTTCGCAAGGATTTTTCACGTCAAAAATTCTGTGTCGGCGTGGATTGTGTTGGGTATTTGGTTCGTGTGTTGTATTGCTCGGTTCTCTCGTAGGTACTCTCTAGTTTGGAGAAAGATTTCCGCGCTTCTTTCCAAACAATAAACTCTTCTTAAAAATATATTGGTGGTGGCCTATTATCAACACTATTTAGTCTGATGTGCTTTTAATTCTTAATACATTCCTTCACAAAAATTTTGCTTAGAAAAAATGAGTTGTTATGAATCAAGTTTTCTAAATAATTAATTTAAATGTTACCTAATAGTTGTCTATGAGTTAGAGAGATGTCCATAAATAATTTATGATTTATGAATTTGTGAGTTCTTGAAGACTGGATAAAAGCCAAGGAGGAAATATTTGCTTAAAAATTTTGTTTCATAGCTTGCTATGTTGGACTTGGCAAGAAATTTATTAAATAGAGTAGCCTATTTAGATACTGAATATATAGTTATCATGAACTACTACCATTTATCTGTTACTAACATTTATATTATTTTTTAAGGTTTTAACTAAAGAGAATGTTTGACGAGTGCACATTAAACTATGGCGGGGACCTAGTTATTAAGTTGGTTGTTTGTCCAATTAGTACAATGTTAAAGCAGCATCACTAGTACAATGTTTTGTATAATCAAGATCCACATACCATATCAAATTGTGCTTCAAAAATATAATTATGGAATACTGATTATGGGATTTATCAGTTGGAGTTAGGTGGCCCTACTTTTATATCTGCGGACATACATTTAATTCACTATTAGGCTAGGCTACTTTGCTATCTATGGAATATGGCTCCATAAAATAGGGTATTTGAAGTAATCATTCTAGTTTGTGTTCAAGAGATGTAGAAATATTTGTATTTCTTTTCTTTTTACATTCTCATATAGCAAGATATTGCAATCATTCTACAGGTTGAGTCAAACTTGTACTCCAACTTTGCAATGTTTACAAATTTTAAAACACACAATGTTGTACG
>JANAVB010037819.1:5234190-5341690 GCA_029216955.1 Iris pallida | reverse complement strand
CCGTTTGAATCGACGTTCCGCTAGGGCGGAGCGGGTCATTACATAATACACCACTCAAAACAGGTCTCGTCCTCGAGACTTCCTGAGTGCATGTCATCCTACCATTCCTTAACTCGCGTCGTCGTGTTTCTTAGGCAATCCCTATCGAACGGCTCTATCGTTCTATGGCACCGAACTATACTCGATACCTTTCCAAGTTTCGTGTCGTATACGTTTGAGTCGATTTTATCGAATGGCTTTTCATTCATTTCAGAGTTGATGGTTCTTATTCAATTTTTGTGTTTCCTTCGACTTGGTTGCTACTTCAACGTGTCATGGGACTGAAATGGTCGAACGAGGCACGTTGTAATACATCAAATGCGAGGGTCGTATGCTGTAGCAAACTCACTTTCGTTTATGCGCATCGCAACACCCACTTGCAGCCGCATTCGAGTTTATCATATCGCTGAGTTTGGATCGTGCACGCATCCAAAGCGTCCCCCGAATACGTACATTTCAACCAAGCTTAGCGACTAGCGAAGTCGGACAAGCTACTCGTGATAGTTTTGATTTGCCGATCGTTTTGCTAACTTCGATTTAAAACCGAACTCATGTGTATCTCGGTCCTCGAGATGATTCGATTCGCTTCTCAAGCGCTCTTGCCAACAAAATCAATATGATTTCTTCTTAGCGGAGTCGACCAAGTCTAAGTAATTCCTGTCCGATTCGAGACCAAGTATTGTACTATCATCGAGTACGTCTTCCGACCAATGATTCAATTCGTTATTCTAACTTTACTTGCGCATCATCTATCCCTATCATTCCCTTCGTTTGGGGCCAATTTCGTCGTCGTTCACGCACACTCCCAGTTCCCCGTCCTACTCTAAGTCTTGTTTCCCCAAGTCTATCGTCCATCCAGACGATACTGTAAATGCCATCGCACAGGTTCAATCACTCGGCATAGGGTCGTCCGCCTATCCGCTAGGTCAGCTCACAAGGTCATAGTTACACGTCAAGTCCGTGGCTCATCATACAAGGTCATTGCACGACGCTCGCCCCAAATCCTATGGTCAAACCCTTTGTTCGCTTGTACGGGAGTTTCTACCCAAGTTTGTTTCACTCATATTTCTAAACATCGAGCATGATCACCTAATTCGCATTGACTTACATTGCACACACATTCAATTCCGTTCAATCACCAGTTCTAACTAATTCGTGTATTCGATCACGAGGTCATCCAGCTCGACAATACATTGTGCCCCAATTTCACGCGAGTCCGATTATCCACGACGGTTCATGAATCACCATACAACACTCCCGCGGAATAATCATTCTCATCGGGACGTAACTCTTGTTTGAGTTTTAGACTAATCCATTCTCGATACGCGGATTGGACCTACTCAATCCTTAAGTTCAATTTTTCAAGCACACAATTTCATTCTCGAGTCCACCTTCGCGTCAAACCACAAGTCGAAGCAATCAGAATGCCACGCCATCCAAGTTCAATCACTCCCGCTGTATGAATCACCATATCAGCGCTCACGCGAAGTGATCATCATAATCCGATGCGACTCATGTGCGAGGCTGGAGTTGCACTCGTATAAGACAAGAATGTCGATGTTGGGGTTATCATCGAAGCAAATCCAACATTTAATTTTCTATCCAAGCCAAGATCGATAGTCCATTCATCATTTCGTTCAACTAGAAAATCCTCGAGCCACGTCTATATTTTCCTCGACACGTTTCAATATCAAGAGTATAGCAACCATCGAAACAATAACATTTGCACGGTCGTCATTTCGCTGAGTCAGAGTACCCCCGAGTTATCGTATATCGATCTTTGATACGCCTCAATACCATCGACGATATGCGTAACCTGACGATCTTCCTTTGCAACCAATTTCGAGTCATACGACTGATGCTATTGTCCGAATTGGATAATCCACAATTTCTTCGATATTCAAGATCAAGTTCGATCGCTATTCCTCAAGCTCGTTTCAAGATCGTTGTTCAAAACTCAAGTCACATTTCATTTGAATCAATCCCAAATCGTACGCGCGATCCTCTAAGTTTCCTCGATCAAGACCATTCACTTTCATTCATCGTTCCGAATCGTTTTCTAACATGCGTTGCCCATTCATAAGTTGTCTGAACGACATCTCATTCAAGACATTCGAAGTCACGATCAACTAAGCGTGACGCGTTCTAAGGCTTTGCGCGATCGCATCGCCTCGCCGATATACCCGTTCTATCCGTATATCTTGTAGTCTAGCTCGAACAATTTCTATAACGTCCATACACCACTCAGGGTTCGAGCCACTCGACTAGTCGTCGTCACTCATTCTTATTCTTCTCCGAACCTATCACATACACCACCCGGATTCAAGCCATACGATCTAGTCCTCAATCATGTTCGCGTCATGCGCTAAGACATCCTTCAGATTCGTCCGACAAATCTCTAGCGTAATCGCTCATGTCGCATCGACGTACTAAGTCGTTCAGACTAATCCTCAAAATCCAAGCCAATCTTTCGTGCACGCCTAAGCGTTAGTTTGATAGCGTTCCTATCGATATACACTCTAAGTGTATCTCCGTTCCCGACCAAGCGGTACTTGATATCGCTCGCAACTCGATTGCACCAGAAGTCGAGGTGCGCGACACACGGCACAACTTAGCCAAAAGGCCGTGTGTATTACTATCCCGTGCGGACTATATTCAAGTTCGCATGCTCACTTATCCTCGTTCGAGCGATAATCGATCTCACTCGCAACTCGTTTGCACCAGAAGGTCTAGGTGCGCGATACTCTACACAACTTAGCCAAAAGGCTGCGTGCATAACCATCCCGTTCGAACTATACTTTGGTCTCGTGTACTCGTTTGCTGTCAGCGTAAGCTCATTCAAGTACGCACTGCGTTTGCTAACTCTTAGCATCGGTTCCTTCCAACTCAAGTCCGTCGTGGTGGCACAAAGGCCTTCGCCTATCGATCCCGTCCAACCGAGTACTCGTACGAGCTTTTGAAAATATTAGACTTATTGTATAGAACATCCCAAGGCACAACGAGAGAGAGCGTACACTTCTTTTTCCTACGACGAGCTTTCAAAACTGAGAAATCGACATGAAGTCACCAATCTGTCACGCCCCGCTCCCGTAGGAGCGTTCGTCCTCGCTAAGGCGTGATGCCGCACGGGCCTAGGTTGAGCCCGTACAAGGCCAAGTCCAGAAACGGCCGATTTGAGCTAGGCCACAGAGTCGCACAGAGTGTCCCCATTTGCAGCGAAAAGTAAACGAACACAAAATTGAAGTGAATTCAAACTCTTTATTGATTTTCAAGAAGTTTACAAGCGGCACTAGGCCGATATTACAAAATCGCTCAAGCTCTCTCTCTCTCTGACACATAAAAGGCGTGCCAAGTGGCTTACAACATGGAATGATTCATGACGATGTTCCGATACATTATGTCCTGTATAGGGTGCTCCAGCTCCTTGTAACGTCCCAAGGCCCGGAGATAGCTCCGTGCCTTAGCACGTTCGATGGAAGCTCCGCACCCGCCGGCGTCTCCTGCATCCTGCAAGCAGACTGTGGGGTTATCAGTACATTGTTATGCAATGGTGGGGAGGCTAGCTCGCCCATAATACTATCATTACCAAACACGTTCCATTTACTTTTGTGCACCATCTATCATTCATTATCTTTCTAATCTTGCCTTAGGATCAGTTTCATGCATATTTCATAGCCTATCTCGTGTTGCCAATTTCAAGTGTCGCATGGAAATACATGCATGACTTACCCATACTTACCGACCGGCCTTCCCTGTTCAATGTAAACCAAGTTAGTCAACAATTCATATATTCTCAACTCTACATGATTTACTAAACATTCAATGCCCATGGCGTGTCCCTGCCTTAGATTCTAACGCGTCTTAGGCGTATTTCCTTTGCCGAAGTACTCTCGATCATTTGGTGTGCCATATTCAAGCCTGTTCAGAAGGCACTTCATTTAGTTAACTTAGACTACTTTGATTTCAATGCAAGGACTTGTACGTGGATTGCCACCAGCAAAGCCCACTTAACTCTATATGCACCGGTCGCTGGCATCACAAGCCATTTTGGACATCCAAGCCGTGGTATTTCTCAACTAGCGTAGGGTGAGGACTGGCACACACCCCGTTAGTCTCTTGAAATACTCCTGCACTTACGTCCCCCGGGTGGCTGAGTCCGCACCCAGGCAGCCCGTAAGCCATGACTTTGATCCCGCCTAGGCCGGCATATCCCCCCTTTGATCATGCCGCGGAATCCCTTTTTCTTCACCGTCACAGCATTCGCCACCCCTCGCTCGTGCCGTTTGTCCACGACCATTTCGTATTATTATCATCATAGGCTAACCCTTAGCCGCAATACGTTATCGACCAGGTTGGCGTCCGTGCAGCGCGGGTAGCGAGCCCCTTTGCACGTGCCCTTCACACCTGTCGCTAACCATTTCTTTCTTTCTTTCTTTTATTCATTCTTTCTTTTCTTTCTTTCACTTGTTCGTTTGTTCATCGATTCATTCACGTATTCATTCTCTCATTCATTGATTCATTCATTCACTTATTTGTTCATTCATTTATTCATACATTTTACAACTCCCCGTGCGGGAGTCGCCTTGGCGACCCATCGGTCCCATAGTCTTTCAATGTTGCTAAACTCTACTCGGAACGACTATGTTGATAGTCTTTCCATTTCATTGTTGTAAACCATTTTTTGTTTCATTGTTGAACGCATCAGAGACGTAAACGTAAGCTTGTGCCTTAGCACGAGCGTGGAGCGCGGTACGAGAGTTCTCGTATTTTCCATGTTCCTTTCCATATTCTATGCAAGCATACAAGATGGGATTAATCCCTTAGCTAGGTGCGTTGGGTCATTTATTAGCATGCACGGTGTTATCGCCTAGCGATTTCAGTGATAGTGTCCGTATTGTTATGTGTCTAGGCTAAGCAAAGACGGGTTCAACGGAGCCACCCACCTTAGCGATGTTCGCATCGGCCGAGCGACACTCCGAGTGCGCCTTTGAAAGTCTAAGTCTTGATTCATCTTTGACGGGACAATGTAACTCTTGCATTGATTCTTCATCATGTCGATGCCAACTCTTCGGGTCGATGGCTCGTTTGAGTCGTTGTACTTGCCGTTTGAATCGGCGTTCCGCTAGGGCGGAGCGGGTCATTACAGCGCATAGATCAGGCGCTCCTTCCAACTTCGGTCGGGCTGCTCATAGAGGCCATGCGCCAGGCTCATCCTGTCGGGGGCCATGCGCCCCCCCCCCCCCCCCAAGCACCACCCGGTCAATTCAAGGAGGCTCAGAGCCAGGCACCCTCCTCCTCTTCTGCCGGAGGCCATGCACCCACTCATCCCCTCCCGGGTGCATGCGCTCCCGTATCCGTGAGAGAGCCATCCCCAGGTGGACATGCGCCCACACCCCCCGTGGCCCATGCGCCCATTATCTCTGGGGTCACCTCTGGAAAATCTTTTGCGGAGATTCTGAGGCCAGATCGAGGGACGCAATTCTCTCCTCCGACCATAGACATCAAGCTGCCAGACATCGAACTCCCGAGCCCTTCCGACGGCCAAACCATCTGCGTCCCGTTCTCCTCTGCATAGATATCCTCTCTTTCCGCCAGCTTCGCGAGGACATTCGTATTGAAGTTCCCCTCAGGGTGTCCTAAGATCACCATTGCGCAAGAGGCTATCGCAGGTTAGGGGCTCACCTCCGCCTATAAGATTGTCCCGCTGGACCCCAAACACCTGCTTCTCCACCTTCCCTCAGGCCCCGACTACTCTTTAGTCTGGGCCAAAGGCAACACCCGCTTTGGAACCCACAGCGTCAAGATCGCCAAATGGTCCCCCGACTTCAGCCCAACAGTCGACTCTTCGATCATCTCGGCGTGGATCACCTCCCAAACCTTTCCCTAATCTGCTTTGCACCCGCAGCTCTCAAGAGAATCGTAAGCTCTTTCAGATCTCTGGTGGCCACTGCTGAAGAAACCCGTACCCTATCCAAAGGCAACTACGCGAAGATATGCGTGGAACTCGACCTGTCTTCAGACCCCCCCAAACTAGATTCAGATCGACCTCGGGGGACAGTCACACTTCTAAAAACTGGAGTACGACAACAACATAATCTTCTACAGGCACTGCCAGACCAGAGGCCACCTCACTAGGCATTATTTCAAAGCACACCCGGAGCTTCAGAAGAAAGCCCCACGCAAGCCCCACTCCCGGAAGACGACCCAAACCATTTCCACATCCTCTATTCTCCCCTCCCCAATTCTCACTCCCACTTCGTTGATAGCGATAGCTCCCCCAGCCCCCGAACCCCTCACACTTCGGAGAAGGCTATCGTACCCTATGAACTCTCGGGCATCCTTCTCAACAACCAGTTTGACATCCTCAACTTCACCCCTCCTAACACTCTTCGGGAGAGACCCCAATCTGGCCCGACCTCTCCCGAGGTGAACGAGAAGTCCGCTGAACCACACCAGACAAATGACACTTCCCCGAGCAGCGATGGAGAATATCATGTTGCTTTGATCATCCATCCCGACCCTTCCGTTTCATCCCTTCTTATCCCCGGGAGAGATTTCGCGATCGACCCGGTGATACTGAGTATAGTCCCAGCTGACAGGCTTCAGCAAGCCATAGAAGCGGGTTTCCTGGACCCCAACAACCCTCTCTGTGCTCTTGCCGAGATAAACAAGGAAGACGTCTCCCCCCTGAAGGAGGTTATCGGGCACTCTGCTCATGGCACGTCAGACTCAGCAGACGGCGTCACCGGGGCACCACCGAGAGCCTCCAAAAACCCCATCAATAAGAAGAATAAACACGAGCCCACGGCCATGACCACTTGGTCAGCCACTAAGCTTAATACCCACCCCCTCCACAAACAACCCAATGCCTAACATCCTTTCGTAGAATGGTAGGGGGCTGGCCAACAAACCTACCTTGAGAAGATTAATAAGCCTCAAGAAAATCCACCGAATCGATCTTTTGATCATCATTTAACCCAAAATCTCCCAAAGAAAACTCAAATCCATCCAACTTCAACTCGGTTTTACGTCTGCGGTAGCCGCATGCCATGACATTTGGATCATTTTCACCGCCGAATGCAGATTCGACATCGTGAACGACTCCAATCAGGCACTTTTCTGCTGGGTAGAGCACCCCTCCCTTAAGTCCCGAGTACTTATCTCTGCTGTTCACGGTAGCTGAAACTACCCCGAGCGCAAGTACCTCTAGGATACCCTCATGGACACCCACCAACACCTTAACAACCTTCCGTGGCACTGCCTAGGAGACTTCAACACGATCTCGCATCGAGAGGAGAAATCTGGGGGGCGCCCTCCCCCCATCCGGCGATGAACGACTTCAACACGTTCATCTTCAATGCTCACTTGTCCCCTCTTTCGTTCTCCGGCAACGCTTTCACCTGGTGTAACATGCAAGAAGGCGCCCACAGACAATACTCCCGTCTGGATCGAGTGCTGGTAGACAACCTGTGGGCCGACTTGGATCTCATCACGAACCTCTCTCACATTAACACCACAGAATCGGACCATTCCTCTCTCCTGATGGAGATCAGCAGTAACTCCACCCAGATCAAAAAAACCTTTCTACTTCCTGAACTTCTGGAGCCACCACCCTCATTTCAGGAACATCGTGGCCTCCGCGTGGAGATCGACCAGCAACCATGACCCCCTCGTCTGCGTAGCATTCAAGCTCAAAGCCACCAGGGGTGCGTTATCGTCTTCGAGCAGACTCGTTTTTGGAAATATTTTCCAACCTATCAAAACATCAGAGGATGATATCACTCATGCTGAGATCATGTTCTTTTCGAACAGCTCGTCGGAAGCCCGCACCGCCCTGAACCTTACCAAGGCGCTTCTCAAGTCTAGGTTGAAGGTCGAGACGGAATTCTTGAAGCAAAAAGCCAAATTGACCTGGGATTCTGAGGGTGACAAAAATTTCAGCTTCTTCCACGCTTGCGTCAAGGGCCGCAGAAATCATCTCAATCTTCACCAAATCTCGGACGTCAACGGCATCCTCCTCAAGGACCAGAAAAGCATCAACATGGCAGCCGCCAACTTCTACACCAAACTTTTCTCCAAAACGGACGTCGTTAAGGATGAGGCATTCCTGGCTAAGGTCCTCAGCCTGATCAGCGAGGAGGAGAACATAATGCTGTTGACCCCCCCCCCCTCTACCCTCCCCGGAGGAAGTCAAGTCGGCTGTCTGGTTCCTAAGCGAACACAGTGCTCCCGGGCCAGATGGCTTCTCCGGAGTCTTCTTTCTTTCTTGTTGGGAGATTATCGGGCCTGACTTTCACGAAGTCGCGGTGGCATTTTTCAAAGGAGCGAGCTACCCCAAATCCATCTCCTGGGCCAACCTTATCCTGATCCCTAAAAAAGATAACTCGGAGACATTCAAAGACTTCATACCGATCAGCTTATGCACCTTCACCAATAAAATCATCTCCAAGATCATCGCGACCCGTATGTCCACACTTTTTTCCAAGATCATTTCCAAGGAGCAGAGCGACTTCGTCCCCGGTCGGAACATCACCGACAATATTCTACTCGCTCAGGAGATGATAACTTGCATGAAATTCCCGTCCAGGGGGGAACGTTGCCATCAAACTTAACATGGAGAAAGCCTACGACCGTCTGGATTGGCAATTTATGATTTGGGTATTCAGGGCCTTCGGGTTCTCGGAGACTTGGATCGACATCAGCTTCAGGTCCGTTAACAACTCTTGGTTCTCCACAGTCATCAACGGACAAACTGACGGTTTCTTCAAATCCAGCCACGGGGTACGGCAAAGGTGACCCTTTATCCGCCACCATTTTCATCATCGCAGCAGAAGTGCTCAGCAGAAACCTAAACAACATAGCGAAGATCCCAGGTTCCATCACTATCATACCACCACGGGCTGCCCTCTCATCACGCATTTGGCCTATGTCGATGACATTCTCATCTTCTCTTCCGGGGACATCGGGTCGGTGGAGGTGGTCTGCAGCATTCTAGAGAAATATACCAGATGCTCTGGCCAACGCATCAACGCTGACAAAAGCGTCATCTACACCCACCACAACGCCGACCGGAGTCACTCGTCCACCCTCACCAACCTAACCTCCTTCTCCACCGCATACCCACCGTTCTCATACCTGGGATGTCCGTTGGTGTACGGGAAATCGAACTCAGGCATTTTCGAGGGTTTGGTGATTAAAATCAAAAAAATCAAAGGTTGGTACAACGCGACCCTTCCTCCGAGAGGCAAGATGATCCTTATCAAGTATGTCCTATCCTCCATCCCCATCTACACCCTGGCCATGTGCTCCCCCCCCTCCTCCCCCCCCCCCTCCCCCCCCCAAGAAAGTCCTCTCCTCGGTCGAGTCCCTTTTCGCCAACTTTTTTTGGGACCACCTCGACGGCAAGGACAAGCACCACTGGGCCAGCTGGGACACTATGGCCAAACCCACCTATGCGGGAGGACTGGGCTTTACCAGATTAGCGCACATCATCGACGTCTGTTCAATGAAGTTGTGGTGGAAGCTTCGCACGGATAACTCCATCTGGACTAGGTTCATGAAGGCCAAATACTTCCAACATTCTCATCCCATGACTGCCGTCGCCAACAATCGATCCTCTGCATCCTGGCGCCGGATCCTCCATTGCCGCCACCCTCGCTGAACCCTTTATCATCGAGAACCCCGACACCCTAAAGTGGTCCCCCACGCCCGATGGCACCTTCAAGATGACCTCTGCCAGGATGGCGGCGAGAGGCACTGACTTGCCTGCACCGTTGATCGCTCCTTTTTGGCACTCCTGCATCCCTAACAAATAGTCGATCCTCATCTGGAGAGCATACCGCCGGAAGTTACCTACCGATGACTCCCTAACCTCCATCGGCTACAACTTGGCGTCCAAGTGTCGTTGCTGCACCTCGCACCAATCAGAAACAACTGAACACATCCTTCTCTATGGTAGTCTCGCTAATCAGTTGTGGTCCAGTCTTTCTCGACGATGCAGCCAGGCTCCCCATACTGGGAGCTTCAACGATCTCCTTGCCTGCTGGGGCTCCTCTCATGGGCATCAGATCGTCACAGCCGTCGGCATTTGGGTGCTATGGAAGAACAGAAACAAATTTAGGTACGAAGGTCACCAATACACCCCCAGCAGCTTTTCAGGGAAGTCCTCTGGCAGTGTCTCCGCATCAGCAGACGATGCCTCCACGCATCGGAATGTTTTTTGCAGGAGCTGTACTAGTCCGACTTGCACTTTTGTTGTTTTCGGTCTATTTTGGTTTCAGTTTTTCGGTTTTTTTTCGCGCTTGGCGCGTTTACTTGTATAGGCTTCGGCATTTTGGCGCCCGATACATCAATAATGTCCCTTCGTTCAAATATATATATATATATATATATATATATATATATATATATATATATATATATATATATATGAACGAAGGGACATTAATATATATATATATATATATATATATATATATATATATATATATATATATTTTATATATATATATATATATTAATGTCCCTTCGTTCAAAAATATATATATATATATATATATATATATATATATATGTATATATATATATATTTGAACGAAGGGACATTAATATATATATATATATATATATATATATATATATATATATATATATATATATATATATATATATACCGATTCCAAAACATACATTTCGAACCCGATAACATAAATTATCAAATTTAACAAACATTTTAAACATTCTTTTTGAATTAAAAATATCTTATTCCAAATGTATATAATATCACCATCTTAATTACATTTTCTAAAATTATATCCAAATATGTACATATATACATCTTAATGTTTCCTTTTTCAAGGCACCCTCAAACAAAAATTTTAGTATAACTTCCCTTGGCTTTATCAACACCACCAAAACTGTCGACATCCCTTCAAAACTGTCAACACGTACAACCACCCCCAAAAGGGTCAAGAGGAGAAACCTGGAAATCATTACATCAAGTATGTATCAAAAATTTAGAGATGAATAAATTGCACCAGATTATTTACTCTTCAGGAAATTGTGTACTAGAAATAATAAACAGGAAGGAAATGTATTAGAGAACCTTCAATCTTTTGTAGGAGCTTCTTGACTTTAAACTTGCATCTATCACAGTGTATTCTCACTTTCAGTGTGAATGTACGCCTGCACATAGGAAGCAAAAATGTCTTGTCAACTACATATTTTCATAAGAGAACAGAAGAAGAAAATAGAGAGAGAGAGGACCTGGATCTTGAGGACTAGAATTGAAAGGGTTATCTACTGTAAACTAAGAAATAAACAACATAACAATCCAATCTAGTAATGAGTAGAATATCTCATAATCACATTATAACAATCCATTGGAGGAGCAGATCGGATGAAAAGTTGGACCCAAGTCTTAAGTGAGAAGAGATGCCATGGTTATATTGGTAACATCAGACATGTCAAATTTCTTGTGATATCTATATACTTCTTAGCGCTCTTCATATGTATATGAGAGATGGATGCAAATTTTAGACGGATAATCTATTCTTAGGATTAGAAACAAAATATAGTGAATTCATTATCTCTGTGAGTACAAACAAAGTATAGTGAATTCATTACTTGATATGCCCTATTATATCCTGCATCAATAGTTGGCCAGGTGCCCATGCTCTCCATCCTAAGTTTAAAAAAAAATCAACATGCATGTTTAACGAGCAATCTTCACCATGACAAGAACAAATGATAAGGATGGAATTCAAACTTGTTACGGAAGTAGGGCTCTTGCCGATGGCAGTTTTTGGGCACTGAATTGGCCAACAAAGTGTACTGCGTCCTATGCTTGTCTATTTACTCAAAGACAATTTGTTAGAAGATGGCACCATGTTAGTTAGCAGCCTGCTTGTAAGCCAACATGTTAGAAAATGTTCATAGCAACTACAGTTTTTTCATAGAGCAACCAAACATACATATTTGGCAAGGTTATTCTTTCTATAAAATAAATACCTATCAACTTAACTAAGGGGATACAAATGGAAAGAAATTAAGAGATGGCAACAGAGGAACTAACAATTTCAGAATTCTGTTACAGGGTTGACTTATTCGTTATATTGGTTATTGAAGGAAACTAGAGAACTACTATATCACATTGTAATGAACATGATCAGTAAAAGTAATATGGTAGTGAGAACCTTCAAGGAGAGAGCATGAAATTTGTCTAATTAAGACTATAAACTAAGGCTGATGTACTGCATTTGTTAAATAAATAACATCAGGAAATAACAAGGCACAATTAATCTACACATTAAAGGATCAACCCTCGAAATAATTTTGTCATAGTGTTCTGAATTGATAAAAGAGAGTGCCACATGATTTATCGACACGCAAACATACATCAGTTTTGAAACTTCAAATTACGTTACAGTAGAAAATAATGGGGAATTGCTTATACATGCAGACCCATATCCATACTGCTCCATATCAGAGATGCTATGTCATAATGCAAAAAAGATGATGCTAAATATGATTAATCCACTTGTCAAGTGACTGTGCACATAATACCAACAATAAATAAATTGTCCACATTACAAGTTTAGAAAAATAATTGTTGATGTTATAGATTATATCAAATATGATTAGCGCATTTCATTCAACGACGTGCTTAGAAAAGGAATTCAAATTTGATATAATCATTGGATATGGCCTACCATTACAATTTACAAGTTCCATGACAATTAAAAGTTCCTTCCTATATTATTAGTATCCTTATAGCAATCAAGTCCTTACAAAATTTCAAACATTCACAAACAGCTGGTTCCATTTTGTTATTTTGTCTGTGCGTAGCACTAGCTAAAGAGCAAAGCAATATATCTAGTCATAAACATTTATCTAAATGCTTGTTTTCTTCCTAAACTGTTAAATATGTTCCAAACAAGTACAACTAATGAAATGGACCGCCTTTTAACCATTATCCTAGTAAGTTCAAAACAAAAAGACTAGCCGGCCTATGGTTATAGGCCAACTGTCAGGTGATGATTAGCACATACTACAATATGTACAGTTCTTGCAGCAATATCAAAACTGTTCAAAATAAACATAGTAACATAAGGTAATCATAATGCTAATCATGAAATTATATCATACCTGGATAAATTCTTTATAGTGAGGGTGGAGAGAGCATACAGGGGCATCGTGGCCTTCAAATACGTATTGTTTTTGTCCTGCTGTAGCAACTCACACCTATAATTCATGTAACAATCATTATGGAGATACACTTCTCCATACATTTTCACTACAAGAAAAAAGGCTTTTCTTGACGGTTTTTCTCCGTCAGTCAAGAAAAGTCCCCCCATTTTCTTGACGATCACTGGTAGAACTTTTCTCGACGGTTTTTTACCGTCATATGAAATAATTTTCTTAACCATTTTTAGCCGTCAAGATAGCAGTTTAGAGAAACCGTCAATGTAGGTGAAAACTTTTCTTGACTCCGGCCTAGATGACGGCTATTAGCCGTCAAGAAAATTATTTATTTACGGTTAAAAACCGTCAATGAAAGTCCCTTCAGCAGCAGAAATTAGTTTATTATTGACCTTTTATATCCGTCAAGAGAAGCTAAATTTTATATAGCCAAAATTTCATTTATATGAATCGAACACAGACATAATATCACTAATCCAGAAGATATACATACATCAAATAACTAGAAAATACAATCTTTATATTAACAAACTGTAATGTTCATACATCATAAACTTCCAACACATTTACACATGTCCAACCATAAACATCCAGCACATGTCCAACCACAAACATATCCAAACCAAAATATGTAGTTTTCTTACATCTTAAATATCAAAAACCGATCTTTATGCTAGTAAAACCAAAATATGCATAGCAAACCCGACCGGAGCACATCGATCCCTCCCGTATTCGTAGCACCTTCATTTTCCACTCCTGAGAGAACAAGAGATATATTTATAAATATCTAGGCCAGAATATCATATAAAGAAAATCCAAGCTAATATTCAAAGTATCATGAAATTGACATCCTAAGTAGAAGCAACATATAGAGGAAGAGAAGTGAAAGTATCATGAAATTAAAATATATTCTGCTGGTTCCATTATTATTTTTTCTCATTTTTGCTCTAAATATTCGCTATTACCATCTAATGTATATATTTCATATGGGAATTAAGAAGAGAAGTGAAAGATTCAAGAAAATGCGAAAAAGTCAAACTTTGTTGCATACAACTAGTCAAAACTAAAGTTAATTTCATATGAGCAGTTATTTAACAGGTTTTGGTTTTATGATGATACTAAAGTTAACATTATGATTAAAACATCATAATTGGTGATATAAGAAAATTATATTCCTTTCAACTTGATGCAACTTAATTTCTACTTCAAATAATTCTGCAGAATTCCATATGAATAAACAAATCACATACATTTTGAAATTTTGGTTCAAAGTACTGAAATTACTTGATATAGATACTAGAAAGTAGTACAATATTTTTTGGCAGTGGAAAAACCAATCCAACCTTTCAGTTATGCTCTCCTTGTTACATGTCCTACATATCCACTAACCAATAAATGATATATGCTGATAATTAATGAAATAATAACAAAATAACAAAAAACATTATTTCTCATTCCATCAAAACTTGAGTTTAGTGAATTTGTTCATTGAATTTCATGTAAGCAATCCTGGTCTATGTTAGTAATTTATGTACTTGGCGAGTAATGTGATGATACCATGTAAGATTTGGTATGTTTCGGTGCTTATTCCCTTATATGTCATCTTAGGGTGTTTGGCTATTATAGTCCCAAGGCCACATTAGCAGTGAAGAGAAGATTAGCATATGAAATAGTCAAGTGCTGCACTTGTACCCTGTCTGCCACTAGCAATAACTTATCAGCCCAGAAACCATCTGGGTTTCTTTATTAGTAAATATTAATGTAACCTATATTATCATATATTATATTCCAAGTTCCCTTTTACATTGTGTTGCATATAGAATTACATTGTTAGATTCTCCAAGTTCCCCTTACATTGTGAATGAACCTATTTTCCAGTGGTGAGTGACAGATAAGCTGATACCTATTCTTTGTGCTATGTGCGTCTGGATATAAAGTGGCAAGAAAATAGAAACATGTAGGAAGAACAAACAAGATATGCAATTTGGTCCCTTCATGGCTGCTACCATGGCTGCAAGTGGTCATCGGTCATTGTATAAAGTGATTTCCTTTTTAAACATGATTTGGTCTCATTTACATGATATATGAGCTATGTTGTGGTTGTTTGGCACATTATTCAAATATATTTATGCATCATAGATCTTTAGTTATCATAGAAATTTTATCCAATTAGTCTTCTAAAAGTTTGTGTTGAGACAAGTGCCAGAATAGTAGGGATAACCATTTACCACTACTTACACCTACTGCATCTAGTGCCAACTGCTCAGCCATTTGGAGCAAAGCTGCAAGTGGTCATCGGTCACTGTATAAAGTCATTTCCTTTATTAAACATGATTTGGTCTCATTTACATGATATATGAACTATGTTGTGGTTGTTTGGCACATTATTCAAATATATTTATGCATCATAGCTCTTTAGTTATCATAGAAATTTTATCCAATTATAGTCTTCTAAAAGTTTGTGTTGAGACAAGTGCCAGACTAGTAGGGATAACTATTTGCCACTATTTACACCTACTGCATCTAGTGCCAACTGCTCGGCCATTTTGGAGCAAAGTAAGTTAGAAAATTGTGCTATAGAGATCATTAGGGTGGTGTCTTTCGAGTATGAGAAGAATTTTTTTGTTAAAACTCAATTTCCCTTGAGGTGCTTGACTTCTGTAGTGTTTGCAAGGTGTCTTCAAACTAGTGTAAGAAATTGGCAATTGCTTCTTATGAGAATCGTTTTCATGCGAATCCTTCTATGTAAACAATTTTTGGCACATTTTCATGTATGCAAATGGATATATTTATATAAATTTTTCTTGAGCACATTTGTTATTATCTCAAAACCATATATATGTTCTGTATGGAGAATTCATCTATATGTTCTGTATGTGTTCTGTATGGAGAATCCATCTATGATGTGTAACATTTTTTTAAAGCATAAAAGAATTCATCTATATGTTCCTGTAGTGAACATGAGTTCTTCCAGGAGGATGCCACCTTAAAGATCCCATAGTACCTAGTGCTCTTACATACCTAGGAATACTATGCTTTCAAACTGTAACTCAAGTGTCCTCATATTTCCTAAAACCTTTCAAGTAGATAAGGGTATAAGGTTCCCTAAATACTTTCTATCTTATGAGATTCAATGAGAAATATAGACTTACATATGAAAAATAAAAAATTTGTATCTCTATGAGCTTACTGCAAATAGAAGGGTAAGGCTAAGTGTCGGGATATATCCAAACTCAAAAGAAGTGTTAATAAATGAAGTGTGACATAATTTGAGGACACCCTTGAGGAGTGTCAAACATGTGGTCAAGAGTATATTGTGGCCATATTTATGAACAAAGATTCGCTGCTTATCTTCCTGACATATGTAATCTGTTACTACTAGCATATGCATAAAAAAGCAAACATTGACATTTGACATCGAAGCTTAAACAGGAAATTGCACAATAATGACAGAACCATATAGCATGAAAACAAAGATGGCTCTACGAGCTTATCAACTAATTACAAGTGCATTCCCAATAAAAATTATTTTAAGATGGGAAATGGAAAGCATTGTAGCTTACCTGGATAAAACTTGTCAGGATCAGAACAACAAGACTAGCAAATAGAATTGGTCCAAGATAGCAAAATTCCTTTCCTTTCTTTGAAGCCCAGAAAGTATATCCAGTTAAGGACGCGACGACGGCAGAAGTTAAAATCAGTGCCTTGAGTACAATTTTCCTGCAAGAATAATAAATTTCAAGACAAAATATGATAAATTGAAGGGACATTAATCAATCGTTAAAGCTCTTTCTCATGGAAGAAGATGGATATTGTGTACACTCAATTTGAAGGCACATTCTCTCCCTTTAAATCCTCCCTCCACACCAAAACTACTCATAAACACATAATGTATAAATTGTATAATTACTATATATGCTACCCATTCGCTCTTGGTTAGGACAGGTGTAGAATGGAGATTACACCGTCACAGGTGACAAATAATATAGAACAACACTTCATCACTATTAAATCAATTTGGTGACCAGAATAATAGTTATCACATGTAATAAGAAATGAAGAGGGGCTCACCCATCTCGAGAGCCAAAACAGAAGTGCAGAACTAGAAGATATGCTATGAGTTTGTCAATATAAAAATTTTCTTGAAATATTGGTGGTTCAGGCTTCGGAACCCACCATGATACTTAATTTGTGCAATCTACATACACTGGTTGCAAAGAGCTACCATTACCAATATATATTAACAAATCTAATATTTCATGTTAACACAAAACTATACTTTCTCATGGATAGTTAGTTGAATATACGCATAGATTAATGCAAGTATTAGCATTACTAATCATGTGTGGCCATTTTGGTAATGATGAGCAACAATATCCACCGCCATGGACTATGTCAGCAAGGAACTACAGAATTCATTTCAACCTAATTTAAACCTAAATTAGTTCGTTCTTTAAGCATTATGGTCCTATACCAGTTTCTATATCCACCGAAGAACATCAATCTTAAATATTAGGTAGACAAGTTAACTCAGAAAGAAATTGTTGACTCAGAAAGAAATTGGGGACAACCTCACAAAGAAGAAGAAGGCAGCTAGCATTTAACTAATTTTCCTTCCTTCAAAACTGATGCTATGTGACATTTTGCTTGAGGAAGTCCGGGGAGACGTTGACACGGCCTCTAAACATGAATTTGATCCAAATCCATCTAAACAAGAAATCAATACACACCTCAAGCAAATTTCATAGATCTTGATGAACTAAAAGCCCTAACTAGAATAATTATCTATAACTAGAGGGAACGAAATAATTGTACAGGATCGGGAAACTATTTTGGTTGTTACCACTGGAAGCGTCGGCTCCGGCACCGTTCTCGGTCTTGGGGCGCTTGGCCTCGACGTCGCTGAAGAGCTTCGCTGCGATCTCCTACGCGCACTGCTTCGCGAGCTCAATCCCATTGGGAGGTGGCGGAACACTGTTGTAGGACGACAGACACTGGTTTTTCGAGGAGATCGGGGCCGAGAACCCAGTTGGCCGGCGAATGGCAGAGGTGGGAGCCGACGGTGTCGCAGATGGGTCATCGAACTTTTGCTTGTTGGAAGAGAATCGTCCGCCATTAGAGAGAGAGTGAGAGGGAAAGAGAACAGATTGAAACCCTAGATGAAACTCTAGAAGGTTAGTGAGAGGGGAAAACCAGGGTTAGGGCTTCTCTCTTAGGGAAGAGAAAGAAGAGTTGTGGGAGACTCTTTAGAGGAGAGGAGAGTGGGCTCTCTCTCTTAGGGAGGAGAAGGTTAGGGAGAGGAGGAGGAAAGGAAGAGGGAATCGAGAGAAAGTTTGCGGGATTCCTCGATTAAAAAGAACCACAACCGTCAACAAATATAAAAGTTTTAAAAAAATTACTAAAATGGCAACTGAAAAAATTTTGCCAAGTTTTTTGCACATACATTAGTTGACGGTTATCACCAAACCATCAATAAATAAAATGATGTTTCTTAACGGATCATCTAAAACCGTCAACTATTAGGCTATACAATTGTTAAATTAACATAAAATGTGTCATTTCTTGACGTAAGGCTAAAACCGTCAAGATAACCTATTTTCTCGACAGTTCTTCTCGACCGTCAAGAAATAAACTGTCAAGAATGGCCATTTTTCTTGTAGTGTTTCCAAGCATATAAAAAATGAATGAAGAAATTAAAAAATGTGGAGGTAAAAAAATCCACCAAGAGCACCGATATGTATGTAGTACTAAAGCATCACACCGAAGAACAACAATAAGACTGCACCAAATGTCAATATTATCAAAGAAAATCTGGCGGGGTAAGCCTTTGATGAACTACCTACGAGAAACATACCGGTTACAAATCAGATGGAGAGGTGCAGAATCTCATGAGAAAGATTGAGTAGTAGTTAGAAATAATCCAATGTTCAGAAAATTGTGTCTGTAGATGTTATATTGGGCTTTCTCTGAATCTCTGATAGGGTAGTCATATCTAGGGTTTTATGTTCTCCCAAAGATGGCCCCAGTCCTTTTATGTCCAGTTATGTTATTCGTCTTTCCTATATATGTTATGCATACTTTAAGCAGCTTGGTGCAAGGGGTTTACTTTAGCAGTTGCAATCCTTCTATATTCCTAAGCTATATTGAAACTTCCATATAGATACTTATCATCATCAACATCAATCAAGCCTTCTTCCATATAGATATTATGGATTCTTTAGTGTAGCTTTGACAAAGAAGCCTACTTGAGGAGTTACCATCTTTCCATGTCCCACTTTTTTACATTTATTTCTTTATCTGTTCTAGGAGATGGAATGGTGCATTGCACGCATAATAAAGTTGAAACATTGAATTTTTTATAGAAATAATTTGTTTCATGACAACTATGATAATATTTAATGTATCAGATAACTCCCGGTCTTATCTTTTCCATCTAATACGTTATTAGTTCCCCCCCCCCCCCCCCCCCCCCCCCACAAGTTTATCAATGTCTACAACCAAGCTCACAATAACAGATCTTCTTAATGTATATCCTCCTCAAATACAAAAGAATAATACTTGCCATTAGATCCAAGATATGAAAAAAAAAAACTCAAGTTTATGCTTCACAACATCATTCTAAATAAACTGAGAAATGAGTCGGTAAATAAAATTCTTAACAAAATAGTGTCATCAATTAAAGCAAAACCTTTTGAAGAGTTTTGGATACAACCATTGTAAACCATGTTGGCCATATAGCAAGCACAACCAAATTTGACGACAACAAATGGCAAAAAATGGCAGTGTGTTGGTTTCAGATTTCTTCGAATTTGTTTCTATTAGTAGATAATCTTTTGTCACATAAATCAACTTTAGTGTAGAACCCAGCCCTTCCACTTAAGGTTATGAAAGACTATAGCACAACTGACTTTGGATGAAGCTAGCAAAACCTGATTTAGAGTACATCCAAATGGTTGGTGTGATTCTATACTCCTAAACTTAGAGGCTTCCTAGTTCCCGACCAAGTATTATTCTTGTTTAGCTTCTTGTTTTTTGTCTTGGGTTCTATACTCCTAACATGTACTCTCAAATGAAAATACACAGAAATGTTTCTTTCCTTGGGTTCAATGTCATATGATATATTGATTAAATTAATGTATATAACCTTAACAAATATATCATTGCCATACACTATAAATATGAGCAAATAGAACTCATATTGATCTGATTATACATGCATCCTCCAAAATATGAAATGTTCAAGCAATTAATAAATTATTATAATCTTTTAATAGTAGATTTCTACATACAAGCCTATTTAGGCATTATAAAGATGAACATGTAAGCTGATCTCATAAGATGGCCTTCAGGTCTTATTTTGTCAATTAAATTTGATGTTTGTTACGTGGATTTCAAATCATCACATTTAGTAATTATATAAAGGACATCAGTTAAAACTTCTCATACAAAAATTCATAATTTATTACATGATATGTTATATATTTCATTTGGAAAATTCTGAGACATCAAAATTTCAAAAAAAGATATGAATTGGTTATAATATGTAGATAGAAGAGTTCTCATCAAAGAAACATGTAAATTTTATGACTGAAGAAAACCAATTACTTGTGCCTGTTGCCGTTCTTAAGCCTCAAAATAGTACAAAGACAGAGAAAGCACAAGTATTATAGTTACTTAGGTACATACCTGAGAATATTGCCACATACAATATTGTTCCTTCTGATTTTTTAAGTTTGAGTCGAGCTTGTTTGTGATTGATGTAGATCCTTCCACTCCCATATCTCGAAGGGCTTGAATGTTAGCCATCTACGAGGAAAAGAAAAACATAGTGAGCTTTTTGGACTCACAAAGTCATAGCCTCCATTCTACTTCAATCAACTAATATGCGGCTATCAGAATTGTAGAAAATCAGCAAAAATAGGATATAAAGCATTCCATTTATGATTGCTGCTTTCTTGCTTTTCAAATAGATCATTTTATTTATGTATTGTGTATCTTAATAAACTGACAATAGCGTTTAACAAATGTCAACACCAGTATCTCCCTTTCAACTGCTCGACATAGTATGTCAAGCTATTAAGAGAGAAAATGGAACCTGTCAGTAGTGAAGACTATGTCATCTTCTCTGAAGACTGATACATTTTTACATTGATGAAACTGAAACAAGGAAATCAGAGCATATTTGTTGAAAACGAATGATCAACAAGTCCATTTTCCATTCAAACAAGTGTACCTCATTCTAATTTTTCCATCCGAACTACAAGAACTTAATTTCCTCATATCAAACATACCAAACTAAGAACTGGAACAATAGAAAAAATACAAACAAACAAAATTAATTTAGTAATGCAAAACATGCTTACAAACAAACTTTCTGGAGGGTTCCGCAATATAACAATGGAAATACATGAATACAATAAAGGGTTCAGGCTCAGATCCCTCGTATTCATCATCGACAAGTTTGTCGAAGAAGTCCATGTTGGTCTGGTTGTCCAATTGGAAGTACGGGTTCGACTCTATCTGATCCAGGAGCACAAACCCTAAATATATAACAAGAATTATTTCTGATTCACTAAAATATATCTATTTTTTATGATTACATCCAAATTATTTCAGAAACCTAGATTAGATCGCAGATTTAAGTTTCCATTAGGGCTTGTTTGGTAACCGGATTTTACTATTTGGATTTGGATTTGAAAATCCTCCAAATTCAAATCATGGATTTTACTATTCAAATCCAACTCCAAATCCAACTCCAACCAAACATAGGATTTGGTTTTATTATTAATAATTAATAATTAACGATTAATAATTAATAACTATAAATTAAATAATTAATAATTAACGATTAATAATAGTAATTATAAATTAAATAATTAATAATTAATAAATTAAGAATTAAGAATTAACGAATATAAATTAATAATTAATAATTAACGATTATAAATTAATAATTAAGTAATTAAGTAATTATAATTAAGTAATTATAATTAAGTAATAAATAATTAAGTAATAATTAATAATTAACGATTATAAATTAAGTAATTATAATTAATAATTAAATAATTAACGATTAATAATTAATGATTAATAATTAACGATTATTAATTAACGATTATAAATTAAGTAATTCTAAATTAAGTAATAATTAAATAATTATGTAATAATTAATAATTTATAATTAACGATTATAAGTAAATAATTAATAATTAATAATTAATAATTAATAATTAAGTAACAAATTAATAATTAATAATTAATAATTAACGATTAATTAACTATAAATTAAATATTTCAAAAATAGTAATTATAAATTAATATTATTATGATTAGTAAATTATTAATTAAATTATTATAAAATATGATTCTAATTGTGATTAAAATATTATTAATTAAGATTATAATAAAATAGTTATTAATAAATATTAATTAATATTATAATAATACTAATAAATTATTAATATTATTATAACAAATTAACTAATTAACTAATTTTTTAATTAATAATACTAAACATAGGATATGATTATTAATTAATATTATAATAATAAAAATACTAATAAATTATTAATTAATATTATAATAATAATATAATAATACTAGTAAATTATGATTATTAACTAAATAATAAATATTATTAATTAATATTATAATAATACTAATAAATTATTAATTATGATTATAACGAAATTAACTAATTAACTAATTTTTTTAATTAATAATACTATTTTTTTATTTATTAATAATACTAATAAAATAGTTAGTTTTCTTTATTAATTAACTAATTTTTAACGAAATTATTAAAGAATAAATATTTTTAACGAATTATTAAAGATTAACTAATTTTTAATTTACTAATTTTTAACAAAATTATTAAATAATAAATATTTTAACGAAATTATTAAAGAATAATTATTTTTTTCTCCAAAATTCAACCAAATCCAAGTTTTGGATTTTGTCATACTTTCCATATCCAAATCCATCTCCAACCAAACATAGGATTCCATGGATTTGTCTCCAAATCCATAAAAATCCAAATCCCACTTCCAAATACGGTTTACCAAATGAGTGCACCAAATCACAGCGATGGGCACCCATAGCAGCATCACCCTTGGGTTTCCAAATCAAGATCTAACCTTCGGTCAAGATTCATAATCCATTAGATCACCCAAAGAAGCAAAAAGAAATTCCAAAGCTAGAAGAAGAAGAGGAGAAAGAGGAGAGAGACCATACCTCTCCTAGCCGACGGTGTCCCGAATCGTGGCGAACTCCACGCCGACGGTAGACTTGGACCCGAGGAGGAGAGGTCGTCGATGATGTAGCTGAACTAGTCCTCTCGACTGGTCATGCCATGCTCGGCCTCCTACCTTCGACTGTCCACAGCGTCTCCCTCGCCTTGGAGCTAGGATTGGGGTTGGGGCAAAAGGGGGGTTAGGGTTTTAGGGGTTGTAGGCATTATTGTTGAAGCCGCGGACTATTGGAGGGGTTATAGGGTTTGGCTTAGGGCAGTTAGGGGCGGGCGGGGGTTTATAGAATAATGCTAAGTCTACTACCAAATGCTTACAACTCATTTACAACCATTCACCCATTTGCTGGCCCACATATCAGTAATGGATGAAGGTTGTAAGTGGGTTGTAAGCATTTGGTTGTAACTGTAGCACTACTCGGGGTTTATAACATTTCTGAATCTCTATAACATTATTATATAAACACATTATAATAATATTTTTGCAAACGTTATAAAAAGATATTTTCTTGTAGTGATCACACATCAGGTTCAAGTTTTATAAACTTTGGTTTATATTACTTTTGGAACCAAAGTTGGCATTTATAACCATTTTATGCCTACTTAAGTTCTGCCATTTATAACCATTGGTTTTTCTAAACGGTTTAGGATTCATCTTGCTTCAGATTGTAGGCCAGTAAAGTTGTTTCAGTTGCTTCTCAACAATTGGCATTGTACTAGTGAAGTTGTCAACAAGATACTTTGTTTCCAACTTCTTCTTTATTTTTTTGAAATTTTACATCAGCTTGCAATACCATCTTTTATAAAATTCTTATAGTCTTGCTGCATATTATAATAAAGGCGTTCTCGGTGCAATTAAAGCTGTTATCAAACTCATAGGTATACAAGGGTTGACAATATACCATGTCAAAGTCATCTACAGGTATGTTGGTTTGTAAAGATAACAACATATTCATACAATTATTAATATATGCCATTTTTTATAAAAATTGTTCTTTGATACAGTTGTTATATGCTAAAAAAAATTAAACTTTTTTCTTTGATACAATTGATATCAGTTTGTACAAACAGACATACTGATTAAATCTATTTCTTTCGTTCTCTCAGGAACTACATGAAAAATGAACGTTGTATTGTGATCGGAGGGATGTGCTCCGGGTTCAGATGTATTTTGGTTTACTTGTATAAATATAGTTTTTGGATGTTTAAGATGTACAAAACCATATACTTTGGTTATTGGGATGTGGTTGAATGTTTGTTGATGTTTGTGGTGTACGAACATGTATTTGTTAATATAAAATTTTTGTATTATAGTTCTTTAATGTTTGAGCTGTTCTGGATTATATTGATATTATGCGTGTGTGTTCGATATATAATATATAATTATAAACATGTCACGACCCGCACCCTGTGTAGGGCACGAGAAGTGGGTACGTCCAGCCTACGTCGTAGTGTCGGTGGTAGAACGCTGTTCTAGGTTATCATCACAACTAAGTACAATATGATATACTCTCCAAACGGAGGCCAATCACAGAAGATACAACTCAATCACCAATCTAAAGATGGATAACAGCATGATAAGATAGATATATAAACCAAGTGAAGTATAGACAGAAGAGAATAAGTCTAAGTATCTAGACGACACAACAACAACAACCAAGTTAATACATCTCCAAGTCCAAATAAAATAAGACGACATGAAAAATAAGATAACTGACTAGCTAACTAGACTAGTCTGAAAGGATGGTGTCCACGGCTATAATTGGTTCCTCCTGAAGGTCCAACCCACAGATGTCATCTAGGTGTGTGCTCCATAGCAGGTGGTACAGAACCCTCGGTCTTATCTGTAATATTTTCAACAGGGCCAGTCAGGACAGGAACGAGCACAATACATCTCACGCAGTTCATATCATGTCAGAAAAATATAAAACATGCAATAGAGTAAGATACATGAAAAACTGAAAGAATGTACATGAAGTAAAGAGATAACTGTAATGGAGATATCTACTATAAGTAAACAACTATCAGTGACTAGTGATTCAGAGTACAAGATAAACATGTGAATAGCTAGAAATGATTCATGGCTATACTACAGAGTTGATTCATGACTATACTACTTTGGAAACTTTTACATGACTATTTCTACTCCCTAATCTCCAATCAATACACAAGGATCGAGACAAGTTATGTTAAGATTCATGATTTCGCTGCCTCATAAATAAGAGCGCATAAAATTGATTCATGAGGGCTCTGTGAATATGAGGATACATGATTCACCAGAGGATACATGAATAGTGAAAGCATAAAGATACATGATGTAAGTGAAACATACATGATATGAAGTATCTGATGCTCCCGATGGGGATAACATCCCATAAAAAGATCTATATAGTACCAATCCGTGTTACCAACGTGACAGCATCAAGTAAAGTAATCTAGAGCAAGAATATAAGTTCTAGCAAGTATGAAATGGTCAGAGAATGTACTCGCCTGATATCCTGAGTATCTGGTAAGTGTAGATGTCTAGACAGAGTAGATGAGTCCTATTTAGAGCAACACAGGTCACAACATGTCCAGAATGGTAATATTGAACTTTATAATACATTCTACATGATGTCTAGGTCATTCCAGACTAAAGTCAACTCTAGTCAACTACACTAGTCAAACTAGGTCAACTAAGCCATACTAGGTCCAAGCCTAGTCTAACAAGTCTCACTAGGCCTATTACAATATAGGTACAAATCATATAAATACATACATTATATTTTACATACACTCATGCATACTCTACATTACATCTCATGTATAAATTACCATATATGCATACATACATATCATACTCATCAACATACATCATTCATACATATCAGTACATGTATTCATAAAGAGGAAAGGAAGAATGTAAAGAAAAAAGGAAAACAGGGGACATAAAACTGAGATGTACAATGCATATAACACATCATGCATTATATTTCACTCAGTTGCATTACATAGGGATACTTGTATATCACTATATCTTGCATTACCCTATATATTACATGCATTGCACTATATACCTCTGAATCATAGATCATTTGACACTCAATTTTTATACTCAGTTAAAACATATTTCAGGTTTACATGAATGTACAATACATTCTCAGTTAAAAGAACTCAGCTTCATACCAAATCAATCTCAGGAATTAGGAAAACAGTGGACTGAAATCTCAGATTTTGTATAAACAAACTCAGTTTTAAAAAGACAGTTATCAACATGCTTACATTAACATCTATACATGCAATCTACATGTCAGTTTGCATATCAGGTATATTCATGCATGGTATCACATTAACATAGAGGCATACTTATTTCATCATACATTACATATCAAAAAAAAGGGGAAAACTGGAAGGAAAGGGGATTTGCATTAACATACATTCAATCATTTTATACATTAACATAGAGGTATACCCTACATACATATATATACATGATTATCTATATACTCAAGGTTTCAGTATTTGCATATTATTCACCTTCAGTTCATAACATATTATATCATTTAGTCCTATATTCCATTCATATCATTCAGCTCATGCATATTTCAACTAACCCTTTTAAACCAAATCCCAATGTATACATTAACATGCTAGCAACTTAAAATCATGTAAATCACAAAAGAAAACAATTCAAACCAATCTCTAATTATCCCAAAATTGGAAACCAAAGTAACAGTGAATACATTATTCATTCAAAACCAAATTTCCAAAACAGTGGACATACCAACTCCAAATCCAAAATCCCAACTCACAACAGATAAACTAGAAGTATATTAACAACATCAACATCTCAGGAATTTTGAGTATAAATCAAAAACAAATCTAAAAATCAACTTCGAAATCAACCCAACATTCATAAAAGGAAAATCAACTCGGGATATTGAATGACAGTTAGAACAATGTATCAGTAAACCACTTCGAAAACCCAAATTCAATATCAAACTTCAAATCAAGTGGGAAAACATGTGTTCAGACATAGATACATATCCTACGTGTCCAGTGGTGTCCCTATGTGTCCAAAAATTAGGACACATAGTAGCAAAAGGCAAAAATCCAAAGTATCAGAAAATGCAGAGAACTCCTCGTGCGTGCGTGTCGAAGAGTGTAGGACACAAAGTGTCCAACCATGAGTCACGTGGTCGGGTCAGTAGGTAGGTCAATCCTAGGGGTACGTGTTTGACAACCTGTAATAGGTCTAAGTGTCGTCGTGTCCAAGACTAAACCCGTGTCAGAGCCCAATTCGAACAGTGCACAGTGACAGGCAAAAATCAGTGCACGTGCGATTGTTCTCTCGACAGGACACAAAATTGTGCCAAACTCGAGGGGTGGTATGTCAGTGGTTGCCCCCACCCTCGTGCCAAGTGGTACGAGTCCACGTGGTGTGGCGTGTCCGCAAACTGGGTCGGGTAGCAGGGGATTGAGACACGATCTCGTGCACAGGTTCGTGTCCAGTTTTGGATACAAAATGTACACGAAATTGTGCTCAGTCCCTGGGGGATTCAAAACACACCTATAGGGCTACACAAAAGTGAAATTAATTTTGAAAAACAGTAACAAAAAGTTTACTTAGACATTTTATCAAATACTTATATAAAAATACCAATACGTGTCCGATACACATACTTAATAGACACAAGATCCTACC
This sequence comes from Iris pallida, assembly GCA_029216955.1. NCBI lineage: Eukaryota > Viridiplantae > Streptophyta > Magnoliopsida > Asparagales > Iridaceae > Iris > Iris pallida. The sequence goes on along the minus strand of JANAVB010037819.1, from coordinate 5,313,521 downwards.
AAACTCACTCTACAGCTAGGGGACACCTAGATGGATTCAACTATGGAAAGAAATCAGGAATTCATTAGGGTTTGTAGTGTTTTAGCTATTGAGAGTTCAAACTCAATGAAAAGGCTCCTAAGTGAGTTGTTCCCTCCACAAGCTATGGCCAAATGCTCTTCAAATCCTTACTAGCAAGCCTCCACTAGCCCCCTCTACTGAAATGAATCTCAATGCAAGAGAGTACCCTCAATTTGGGATCAATTTGGATAAAGGAGAAGGAATTTAGGGAAGAACAAATTAGGGTTCTTTGTAGGTATTAAAAAGAGGCAAGAAATTTGTGAATAGATGTTTAAATAGGGGAAGGGGGCTCTTAATGGCTGTTAGAAAGGACTAGGGTTAGGGTATAGATGTAGATGAGTGGCTAAGGCTTCTTCACATAATTTCAAGTCCAATCATCGGTTCAATTTAATCATATGGCTTTCGTTCTACAAATATCTTAAAAAAAAATCCTACTACAATAATATCTAGATATTCCTAACCTTGTCATGATGGAAGCTTCTAATATAATATCTAGGCTCATGACTAATCTCTAGGTTAGGGCAAATTCTAGGTTAGTCTCTAATAAAAAGATTAGCACTATAATAATCAATCAAAATTCATTTTCATTAATAAGTCAAAAATTATCAAAATACCCTTAGGCTAAAAAATTGCAATTAGTCATCCTAATCACATGGTTAGGTCCCCGTGGTCATGGTTAGTCTTTAGATCATGCAGTCTCTAGGTTTACACTAGCAAAACATCAAAATCATACGTCACATACTTAAATAGTTTTAAATTGATTAAAATTCACTAAAAATTATAACATGATTTAAATCTCATCATTAAATGATTAAAATCATAAAAGTCCAAAATTACCCTCATTTTAGAAAACTGGGTGTTACAAGTCTACCCTCCATAAAAGAATTTCGTCCTCGAAATTAAGAGTGGCTGTACTCCTTCTAGGTCAAACCCCCACCATCAAGGTCGAAGCCTCTTCCTAGCAGCACACAAGATCAACAAGTAAAATAGGGGTAGTAGGCTTAAAATGGGTCATGTCCAAAATTTGGCTCGACAGGTTTAGATCGAAAAGGTGTCCCAAATTCGAGTCAAAAATAAAAGCGACTCTGTGGGTAAATCAAGATGGGGTCTTGTGTTAGAAAAGTTGTGTTAAGCAAATGAAGCACAAGATGGTGTGTCTGAATGGGACACAAAGATCATGGGTATAAGGTGTCATGTATAGGTTATGTAGGTGAAGTTGGTTTGAGAAAATAACTAGTCTTGTGCTCCTAAATTAAAAGTCACGGTAATGTGCATATGATAATCATAATTAAAGTGGGAATGGTCAAATGGCCTAAATTGAACCAGAAGTTGCGATGCAAAAGTAGTACAAGGAAACTAGTTTGAGTGGGACATGATATATCAGTATGAAGTTAATCTTGTCTACTACAAACCCATGAAGGAAGTTTCCAGAGACTCACATATCTAACGCTCCGAAAATCAAAGTCATAGAAGGAACATTCGTCTATCTAGAATGCTTACTCAAGGGTTTCCATCTAGCCATTATAGTCATATTACAGCACTAGGCAGTCACAAGGTATCAAATCATACAAGCAATAGTAGAGTGCATCAATTCATCAAAGACATGCTAAAGTCTAGGTCAGAACACACCTCCAACTAGGTCTGGTGACTAGAACTCCCTCCTGGAGGTGGGGCCTAAATCCCCAAGGCATTTCTCATGAATCATGCTCTTGTTAAAACTCTTCTTCCTTCTTTTTGATATTATTCTCCCCTATCAACTTAATCATCCAAAATTTAAATTCGTACACCTTGTCCTAACTTGGATCCAAAATCTCTAAATCAAAGTTTATAAAATCCTCAAACTTGTTCAAATTATTTTCCTTAAAATTATTTGAAGCTAATACTACTATGTCATACAGGAACTTATTCTCCATTATAAAATTAACCTTCGTATTTCCTTCACATACACCTTCAATATCATCATTCTTAATTTTTTTAAAATCTTCACCAAATCTTTAAATTTTTTCTATAACTCAAAATCCTTGTGTTCACTCTGTTTCTAGTCATCCTCTTACCAATATCTTATTCAATTTTGTATCATCATCGCATTACAGTTAAATTCTCTTCTTCATTCCTAAATTCCTATATTTAGCATGTAACTCCCTTAACCGAATTTTTGGTAATTTTCCTAAATTTTCTAGTGGAAGTATAATATTATTACATGTGAGTGTAGATTAATTCTTTACATTAATTATTAATATTGCTAAGCTTGATTTTTCCACTATTACTGTCAAGGCTGATTTTAATACTGGGTATTGCTAATTTTGGATTTCCTACTTAATTACAATATTGTTATTATTACTAACTAATTTTGTATTATTAAATTAAAAAGTTAACTATTTCAGTCCTTTTAACTAATGACCGGTTAGATAATTAATTTATTTAGATTGGTTAATTAGCTGGAGTTATTAAGATGGAGACTAACTAATTTGAATTTGAAAATCTCTTTGAAAATCTGTTGATATTTTTGAGTTTAAAAATCTGTTTTAAAACTGTTGGAGGAAAATATTTGGATTTTGTATTTAAAAATCTATTGATATTTGAAAATCTGTTGAAACCATTTTTATTTGAAAAATTTGTTTGAATTTAAAATCTGTAATTCTGTTACTAAACCTATTTTCTGCCCCCAGATCTACCATTATTTACCTACACCGCCACTGTACAAAAACCCCCAGATCTACTTTTTATTACTACTGTGCCACTCCATATTTTACTATAAATACTGTACATACATAATATTTTATTATTATTTCTGACACTGTCAGTACACGTCACTCTCTCTCTCTCTCTATAATTTCTCTCTCTCATGTAGCCTCGTCGGAGGACCACCGCCCGAGCCGATCGTGCCTCCACTCGCCGACACTGTAGAAGGCTCGAGCCCCGAGAGTTCTTCGACTGTAGAGCTCCCTCGCCTCGCGTGTCGCCTCGATCGGAGAGTTGTACCTCGAGACTCCTGTGCCGATGCCTAGGGAGTTGTGCCACCGTCGTTAGATCTCCGTGCCACCTCGGATCGGGCCGTCCAGCCGAAGATTGCAGCGCCCTCCTCGAAGTTCGAGCCGTCGATCGGAGAACCTACATCGCCGGATCTCGGCCGCAGAGTCTCGCCGACCGCCCGATCTGCTTGTAGACGACTGAGCCACCGCGTTTCCATCGGGGGGCCGCCATCTTATTCGCCACTGCTCAGACCACCACAGCGTCGCCGCTGGGATCCGAGCCATCGTCCACCGTCCAGCCGCCGTTGAGGTAAACTTCCTCTCGATCTCTCGAATCTCCTTCTTCTAGCTCTTGGTGTTAGGGTTTCACTTGGGGGTTTGGGGCTTGGGTACGTGCGGCCATAGGAGGAAGAGGTGGAGTGAGGTGCTGGAAAGTTGAGATTCATGGCCGAGTAAGGAAGAGTGGCAGCAGTGGTTTGTGGGCTTAGTGAAGATGAGAATAGATGTGAGGAATAGAAGAATGGAGACTGGTTGCTTGCTGAGAATGAAAGAATGGGATTATTTTGTGTACTGTGAGAAGTAGGAGAAGAAGAATTGGGCAAGAAGATGCGGCTGGAATAAAGAATGAAGTGAGAGAGAAAACTTGGTATGGCTGTTATGTGAGATTAGTTTGAAGGAGACGCTTGCCTCTTCGAAAGAAGAGCCATGTCCCTTCAAAATTGAAGAGAAATAGTTATGGGGGAGGGGGCTTGGTATGTAATAGAGTGGGCGGGTTCTGTCGGTTGTAGTATGAGGATGAGAGAGATTAGAGTTTCATTCTTTATTGTACATAATAAAGAGTAATCAGTCCCTGACTCCTCGAAAACCGAGGGGTCACTCACCCTGGCCCTTCGAGTTTTGAAGAGTTGTCGGCTGAGCTACTCAATTGAGTACGCATGCTGGCATGGCTTATGTGTGCAGTAATGATTAGTCCTATTTACCAATAAAATATTAATATATAAATTTACATATGTACTGTCATGATGTTGTACTAAATTTTTCACTAGTATGTTTAGTATATTGTTTTATAGGTATATTTATAACATGGGCCACGTGGCCGAGAGTGTTTTAATTCTTTAATTTATGACTTGGGAGTAGAACTTGTTGTTCGGTTGTGAGTGAATTACTGGAGAGAGAGAGCATTGAGAGAAGTGGGAAGTGGGGCTTTTGTTATGGGCTGGGTCTGGGAAGTTCGATTATGGGCTGTAGGTGAAGAATTTGGGCTGATAATAAGAGGGAATGAGAAATTCTGAGAACAACAGTTGATTGGGTTCATTTATTTGAGAGTATGGGTTGTCTGGATGGAAAGGATATATTGGGTCTGGAGTTGTGCTAGCTCTAGACTGATCTTAGTTATGGTTTATTGAGTAGCTATAGTAAATTATTATTTCAAAATATGTTTAGCTAATGATAATTTTAAAAGAAAAATATGTTCTAAAATGTTTTTATCTAAAACAAAAAGATGTTGCTAATTAACTGTATAATTGCTAGTAGGTCTTGGACTAAATATTTCTTAAATAATGTGTTTTAGTATTTTTCTTGCTAAATAATTCTAGAATATCAAATATTCCTATTTCTAAAAGATTATTTAATTATTATTTTAGTAAAATGTTTCTAATATTTTCTAAAAATATTAAAATATATTTTCATTGATAATTATGGTGAGTAAACTATAAAGTATTTATATATTCTAAAACATTGTTAGCTAATTGATATTATAGATAATAACCAAATTATACACATTACCAGGTGATCATTTACAACCATGCAGTACTACTCTCGTGCTTCCAAGGCGAGGCAAATACACTGACTAGACTTGTACTTTGTATTTCTGTCTTACATTCATGTGCCATGTTCTCATATCGGACACGAGATATACATGATTGTCCTGTACCTTGTTCATTGCTTGTGAGTCATTGTTTATTGCGGGGATTGGGGGAAATATTAGCTTTTGTGTGACCACACCCAACATAGGTATTGTGGATAGCCTAATCGTACACTTCACGTACGATGAAGCCGTACCTTGTAGAATTAATTGACTCATTGACTCATTGATTGATTGTGCTCCTAAGCCGGTCACACATTAGTTTAATATTTTAAATTGTTACACTTGCATATTGATTGTCGTGTTCATTATCTTGTACGTTGATAGCCGTATTCATTGTCTAGCATATTGATTGTCGTCCATTGCCTGCAGTTTTATATTTTATTTCTGATACCGTAGTTTCACTTCCATTTCTTGTATTCTGGTTTCACCTTGTATTTTGTACTACAGATTACATTGTATATTGTTCTTGTCAGGGTTGTACTTTGCTTTTTTTCTGACAAGATACGTTGCAGGTGAGTGGGAGGCCACATGGAGCATGTGATTACATTGGATATTGCAGCTTTCATTTTATTTTATTTTTTGGCGATTGTATTTTGGATATTCATTATTGTATCTTTATTTTATTTGACCAGATTTGTCTCCGGCTGATTTTGTACTAAAAAGACTTGATGGATATTGGTGATCATTTTTGGGAACGTTATAAAAGCTGTATTTTTTACATTATATTATGACTTGGAGTTTCCCTTAGTATTATACAGCTTACTTCATCGTGTCCATCGACGAAGGCTGGGCGTGTCCGATTCGTATCCGATTATTCGGGAGCGGGTCGTGACATAGCATCACAATCTTAAGTGAAATATCTCAAGAATCAATAACCTAAAATTATTCCAGTTCACAAAAATAAACCGACCTCGAATATCCTTATTACTTCTAAAGTATACCTATGAAATATTATTGTTCTAACCATCAATATATACATCCTACTATCCTTCTGATCAGTCGGAGGGGTCACTACCTCTTAAGCAGACTAACATCTTATGTGAAAACTGGTAATCATAAACAATAAAGATTTAACTACAAGGGTTACTGTTCTAATGTCAAAACTAGATTATCATTTCTAAGATAATTCTAATACAAGCTATCAAATCATTATACTACGAAAGAATTATAACTAAATGAAGTTCTACAATTAATTAGACTAAATAACTAAAACTATCCCTACTCCTAAGTTAATTGATGAAGAAACAAAACAATTTTTTTTTCAAGACTGAAACGAAAGGTAGAGATGATATGTTCTAAGAACCTTCTCAAGATACAATCTGATAATCATATGCGTCTGTCCAAAATCATGATACTCAGAATCCTCGTCATACTAGTAAGCAAGGCTACGATAAACCATAGAGTCCGTAACTAAGGCACATACCTCTAGAATCATGGTATTTAAAATTTGCATTGCCGCTAGCTTGGCTGCAAAAACATTAAATTCCTACACCCGTGAAATACATCCAAAATCAGATTATGTGTCCTCACCATGCCAGCTAATATGAATGTAGAAGACTCTAGATTCTATAACTGAGGCGACCTAGCTCATACGATTTATCTTGGTAGAAAATTAAATCAACAATAAACACCAAGAATCAAATTCATCAACGGACAAGGAAGGTAGACAGAAACTGTCGAAATCGAATTTCGAGATAGTTTATAATAAGATTCTCAAGGATCATCCCAGGAATCTCTCAAAGAATTCTAACTGTGATTGAGTATCTTCTCATTCTAAAACCTATTCCTTATCTCTTACCGCAGGAGCGCAGCAGTACAACTAATCGTTGCCCTACCACGATATCGCACTAATGCAACTCTCGACCTGCATGGGCCACCACTAAAACCGTGTCACGACCCGCACCCTGTGTAGGGGCACGAGAAGTGGGTACGTCCAGCCTACGCCACAGTGTCGATGGTAGAATGCTGTTCTAGGTTATCATCACAACTAAGTACAATATGATATACTCTCCAAACGGAGGCCAATCACGGAAGATACAACACAATCACCAATCTAAAGATAGATAACAACACGATAAAATAGATATAAAACCAAGTAAATTACAGACAGAAGAGAATAAGTCTAAGTGTCTAGACGATACAACAACAACAACAACCAAGTTTAATACATCTCCAAGTCCAAATAAAACAAGACGACATGAAAAATAAGATAACTGACTAATTAACTAGACTAGTCTGAAAGGATGGTGTCCACAGCTATAATTGGTTCCTCCTGAAGGTCCAACCCACAGATGTCATCTAGGTGTGTGCTCCATAGCAGGTGGTACAGAATTCTCAATCTTATCTGTAATATTTTCAACAGGTCCAGTCAGGACAGGAACGAGCACAATACATCTCACGCAGTTCATATCATGTCAAAAAATATAAAGCATGCAATAGATTAAGATACATGAATAACTAGAAGAATGTACATAAAGTAAAAGAGATACTGTAATAGAATTATCTACTATAAGTAAAGAACTATCAGTGACTAGTGATTCAAAGTACAAGATAGACATGTGAACAGCTGAAAATGATTCATGGCTATACTACATAGTTGATTCATGACTACAGTACTTTTGAATTATTCACATGATTATTTCTACTCCCCCATCCCCAATCAATACACAAGGATCGAGATAAGTTATGTTAAGATTCATGATTTCACTGCCTCATAAATAAGAGCATGTAAAATTGATTCATGAGGGCTCTGTGAATATAAGGATACATGATTCACCAGAGGATACATGAATAGTGAAAGCATAGAGGTACATGATGTAAGTGAAACACACATGACATAAAGTATCCGATGCTCCCGAGGGGGATAACATCTCATGAAAAGATCCATATAGTACCAATCCGTGTTACCAACGTGACAACATCAAGTAAAGTAATCTAGAGCAAGAATATATGTTCTAGCAAGTATGAAATGGTCAGAGAATGTACTCGCCTGATATTCTGAGTATCTGGTAAGTGTAGATGTCCAGACAGAGTGGATGAGTCCTATTTAGAGCAACATAGGTCACAACATGTCTAGAATGGTAATATTGAACTTTATAATACATTCTACATGATGTCTAGGTCATTCTAAACTAAAGTCAACTTTTGGTCAACTCTAGTCAACTAGGCTAGTCAAACTAGGTCAACTAAGCCATACTAGGTCCAAGCCTACACTACAAGAAAAATACCCTGTTATAACGCCTGAAAAGAAGCTATTACGACGATTCATATATAAACGTTACAGAATTTTAGCAACACTACATAATATGACAGTTTTGAAGGATTTTTTGGCCTATTATAACGATTTATAGCGCTAAGCGTTATATATTGTTCACACATATATGACATTGTTACACGTAGATGTTATAAAAAGTGCTAAAAAAATTAGAATCACGCTCGAACTATCTGCTCAAACCCGACCCCCAAATTAAAACCCTCAGTCCCTTTTTTTTTCTATCTCTCCTCCCCCATTTTCCTTCTCATCTCGTCCTCTCCTCTTTCCCTCCGCCCTCCGCCACGATTCCAACAACACCAGCCGACAGTCCTTCCGGAGCCGGCCGTCGCAAGCCGTCTTTTTTCTAAACCACTCGTCGAATCTCCAACCTCCCCCTCCCCCATCGTCCATATCAGAACATCATTATCGTCACCGACTTCAGGTTTGTATTTTATTTCTTTTCTTTCTTCTTTTCTCTCTCTATTTTAATTTATGAATAGGGGGTTTTAGATTATTTTCTTCCAATTTTATGATATTAGGGTTAGTGTTTGTATTTTTGAGGGGTTTTACGTAGATTTGGGATTTTTTGGAATATGAGTTTTCTTGTGGCTGGAACATCACCGTCGTCGATGTTGTGAAGGAGGCCTCCATCGCATGGAGGACATCGTCGCTGACGCCTTCGGTTAATACTCATCCAAACGGAGTCAACAGACAAAGCACTACATATATGCTTGAAATATTGTGAGTTTTATTTTGTTATATATTTCTTTTACAAAATTTGCTATAAAGAATCATACATAATTTAATTTTTGTTATATTTAATGAACAAATAAATCTAAAAGAGGAAATCTAGGGTAAAAGCTACATGGAGGCAAAGAGTCTGTTGCTTGCTTCCTTTGCCTTGGCCATCTATACCATCAGATTTTTAAGAAAATATCAAATCCTTCTATTTGCTTGTTTACATTGTTGGCCAACTAAGCCTAGCTGACAACCAATATTCAAGCTTATATATCTGTTCAATTTCATATTCACAGTCACAGTTCTCAATTTTTTAAACATTAGGCAAAAAGTAACAATCACAATAGTGAGAGTTACAGAAAGTGTAGTGCTAAGAAACCAACTAAAAAATTATTCCTTAATAACAAGAAATAACAGTCTATCCCATCTTGGTATATTGTTTTAGGTGTCATACCAAACTTAACGAAGACGATACAAAAGAGAAATAACCATGTCAATGTGAGAGCTTGTCTAGGATATACATATTTTGAATGGCAAATGAACACCACCCAATAGGTTCATTCCCTCATCTATCAATTGACAATTCATTGCCCTATACTTGATGTTGTATCCTTAGTCTGCTTTCACCCGAAATCTATCTTGTTACTTTGTTGCTTCTATTTCTAAAGGTTCATCCACTTGTTTTTATGTACATGTCTATAGGTATTTTGTTGTATGTATCACAATCAAATAACTACAATATTGCTTTTAGGTCTGACGGGAGAGAGGTACTTATGGATAACAAACATTTGAAGGCCACTAATCCAGAACGATTTTACTTTTTCTTCATTCATGGCAGATCTGAAAACAAGAGCAAGAGTTCCTTCTTCAATTGGTTTTATTTCTCGATTAACATATATAGGGGAACTTATTGCTTCCTATGTTCTCATGTGGATACAGACTAATGTTTGATGGGGCTGGGTTTTTTGGATCCCTACTATCGTAATGGCCATTATAGATGTGAGCTTCCTCTTAGGCACTCCATTATATAGACATCAGAAATCTGGAGGGAGTCCCCTTTCATGGATTGCTCAAGTCATTGCTACATCATATAGAAAAATAAGGAAAAATGTTCATGTTGATAAATCACTCTTGTTTCAGGTTATAGCGAAGGAGTCTACAATACAAAGTAGCCGTAAGCTCGAGCACACAGAAGACTTGAAGTAAGTTTATGCAAATATATTTTCCTTCCTTCCTACATACTTACTATGTGATAATATATTCTTGGGTATTACTTTTCTTCCTTTTTAGATGTTCATGTTTTTCTAAACTAGTGTTACTTCAAATCAACAGAATTTGCAACAGAAATCAATTTACTGGAAGGGTTCAAGTATCTGTATGACACGTCGGGATTTGAGTTAAGTTGAAGGGTGTACGATGAATGCTTATTGCCTTATAGAGCTTGATTATGTATTCATTTATCTCTTTCTCATAGCTTTTCTGAAACATGTTTCTTTGTTTACTAATAAGTTGATATCTTTGTGTCTTGCACCTACCTCTTTACTTGAACTAAAAATCTCCTAGGAATATTGATTGTAACTAATGTAGGAACGTGTTACAATTTGGCTCTTTTGGCTGATAAATGGACAAATTTCTTTTAAGATTCACTCTCATTGTCTATCTAGCATAACTCACACTACCTAGTGGTCACCAGGCCCATCAGTTGGCCTTCTCAACTTTTTGGCAAGCCTATCTTTGTCATATATATTTGTCTTTCTAAAGATCTTGCCAATATCTCATAGAGGATTGATATCTTTTGTCTTTTCCATAGTTTTAAGTATCATCTGATACTGATTCGGCCGACACCAGATTTGGTTTGACATGTCCTGATCTAATAGCGATCGATACCGACTAACCGATAGTGACATTAGTATCTCTTTCCCAATCAATTCGTTAGAGAAAATTACACGAAACATACAAATAAGAAAGGCCTTTTCTAGTCAATTTCATAGAGAAAATTGAATGAAAAAACCAATGAGAAAAGTTGTAAAAGAATAGTAAGGTTGTAAAAGCATGTAATGAAGAAAAAATTATTTATCGCAGGTAAACCAATCAACAAAGGTGTATATTATTTTCATTAAATTTCAAAACTACTAAGAAACAACACAAAAAAACACTTAAAATCATGCCTAAATGTATTAAAATAAATCTAAAATTTTAACATTTTATTAATAATTATTTGCCTTCCGATACCAAAAAAAATTTGATACTCTGTTCTGAAACCTCCGATACTACCAATCTCGATACTCGTAGGAAAGGTCTGATTTCGATACCGATACTGTGAACCTTGGTCTTTCCATCATAACAATTGGTTGCTTCTCCTACAGATCTTGACTTTAAGTACTGTTATTTGGCCGATTCATGGGGAAAGCCTCCAAGTTCGTAACAATAGTGGCAGCTTAAGTTGGTCACTGATTTCTTATCAGAAGCTCCTAACATTTGAAGGATCTAAGCTAATGCTTAACCATAACCAACCAATTGTTTAAAAATATAGCACTAATCATGTTTCTTTCATCCAGGCTATTGAATTGGAAAGCCAAGAACTGGAGCTTAATCTATCAAGTAAAGTTACTGTGAACACAATATTTGCTGACCTTTTTAGGTAAAACAAGATACTCTAGTCTGTTAATTTAGTGTTGTCTCTCATGATACTTGAGATATGTGTGATATTATTACCATATGATTTGTATGTACTAGCAAACTTGATGTGCCAAGTAAGACAACTATATCAGCTATTGTCTTGGAGGTGGCATGGAATGGCATAGTACATACACACCCACTTCAGTTAGTGCAATCTCTATATAAAAAAAGTGAATGGTTATTCTTGTTAGCTTGCTTTCACTATTGCTCAATCTGAATAGTTTGTCGAGTGCATTCAAATGAAAATAGCAAATTCAAAGTAATTCTTTAACGTTCATCATATTTTTTTATTGAAGATGCTCCATACGGTGTGGAAGTTGTATATGTTAGATACTTATATTACATGATATACTACCTATTTTTTGTTACTTATCACTTATTGATAACTGTAGTATACTGCGTATGATATGATTTATGTAGAGGGCGTATGATATGATTTATGTGGAGGGCTTCTCCATATAGTGAGGAAGGAGTTTTACATTTTACCATGACAATCTCGTTGATACCTAACAAGGTATGCTTGAAACCTTGTTAATAGAGTAGCCATTTCTGAGTAAAGTCGACAAAAAATTACTGCATTTCTTTCCAAGATATATATACAGGGTCGGCCCTGGCCCAGGGCGGCCGGGGCGAATCCAATGTTGATGATGGATGTTCTGCATTCTTGGTTCTGGCAAGGTCAAATCCAATGTTCTGTGTTGATAATGGATGAAATCTAGGTTCATATTGTAAGTATGATAGAACATTGATCACCTACTAACGAAGGGTTCAATCTATCCTTCTATCTATCTTCCTCTATTATTGTTAACAAGGTGTGATTTTTTTTTTTGATAAAAATGTTGTTTGAATTTATGGACTAAATTATAACTTGATATCCTATTCTAATAATTGTTATTTTGTTGAAGGATATCATTGAGTTTTACAACTCGATCCAGATAATTTTGACTATTGGTAATACTCAAATTTCAAATATGGTTTTAGCCATGATCGGAAATGGCCTTATCATGGTATCTTCTCTTTATACTAGCAACTACCAATGGTAACAAAAGCTTGAGAGTTGTTCTGCTGCTCATCACATTGTTAGTTTTGTAGTCTTTTTGTCGTGATACTGCAGGGGTTCACAGGCCACTATGGCGTCCTTTTGCTAGATTTTGGACATGTATGACTGCAGCTCACAAGTTCTACCACGTGGTAGATGACCTCCAGACCAGGTACACCTTTTTGCTCTTTATGTAGTTTGCTATGAAGGAAGAATTTGAACATGTAGTCCCTCTCGTCCATGATCAGCAATGCAGGAGCTAACCTCCCTTGTCATGCTAGTTTTCCCTTTTATTATTGCCAAATGTTTGATAGTTAGTTATTTATAGATATAAATGTCATGTTTCATATTTAATTCATGATTTTCTATTTTTTTCCTATAAATAGTAATATCTCATGGTTGTTTGATGTTTAATTTATTTTTCATAATTTTGCTTGACAGTTTTTTGGGGTGCGCTGTTGACAGTTTTGAAGTTGACGTCGTCAGTTTTGAGGGCACCATTTGAAAGTTGAAGTCAAAGGAAGAACAGTTTTGAGGGTGCCACCTACTAATGAATGCAAATATATGTATTTAGATATCCATTTCAAAAAATGTAATTAAGATGGTGATATTATGTACTTTTTGTATGAAATTAAATATATCTTTAATTCTAAAAGAATATTGAATGTTATAAATTTGCGCAGTATTGAGTATTGCTTTCTGTAATGCATTGAGTTATAAGCTTTGACAGGTGATACATATGTGTGTGAATACTAGAATAGGTTAAAAAGCGTTATGTATATATGTCCTATTTATAATTCTTCTAAATAGATATGTTATATATAATGATAGTATTAATGTCGTTTTCAAATTTAGTGTTATATATAATTGACTTAATTATCACGTTTTTTATAAAAATGTGTCACATAAGTTTAAGTCATATATAACGGTTTTTCTAAACTTTTATAACACCCGTGTTCATGACGGTTGTTTGCTTCAAAAAAACCGTCATAAATTGTCATATATGACGGTTTTTACCCGTCATAACAAGGTATTTTTCTTGTAGTGCTAGTCCAACAAGTCTCACTAGGCCTATTACAATATAGGTACAAATCATATAAATACATACATTATATTTTACATACACTCATGCATACTCTACATTACATCTCATGTATACGTTACCATATATGCATACATACATATCATACTCATAAACATACATCATTAGTACATATCAGTACATGTATTCATAAAGAGGGAAGGAAGAATGTAAGGAAAAAAGGAAAACATGGGACATAAAACTGAGATGTACAATGCATATAACACATCATATTTCACATCATGCATTATATTTCACTCAGTTGCATTACATAGGGATACTTGCATATCACTATATCTTGCATTACCCTATATATTATATGTATTGCATTATATACCTCATGATCATAGATCATTTGACACTCAATTTTTATACTCAGTTAAAACATATTTCAGGTTTACATGAATGTACAATACATTCTCAGTTAAAAGAACTCAGCTTCATACCAAATCAATCTCAGGAATTGGGAAAACAGTGGACTGAAATCTCAGATTTTGTATAAACAAACTCAGTTTTAAAAACACAGTTATCAACATGCTTACATTAACATCTATACATGCAATCTACATGTCAGTTTACATATCAGGAATATTCATGCATGGTATCACATTAACATAGAGGCATACTTATTTTATCATACATTACATATCAAAAGAAAGGAAAAAACTGGAAGGGAAGGGGATTTGCATTAACATACATTCAATCATTTCATACATTAACATAGAGGTATACCCTACATACATATATACATGATTACCTATATACTCAAGGTTTCAGTATTTGCATATTATTCACCTTCAATTCATAACATATTATATCATTTAGTCCTACATTCCATTCATATCATTCAGCTCATGCATATTTCAACTAACCCTTTTAAACCAAATCCCAATGTATACATTAACATGCTAGCAACTTAAAATCATGTAAAACTCAAAAGAAAACAATTCAAACCAATCTCTAATTATCCCAAAACTGGAAACCAAAGTAACAGTGAATACATTATTCATTCAAAACCAAATTTCTAAAATAGTGGACATACCAACTCTAAATCCGAAATCGCAACTCACAACAGATAAACTAGAATATATATTAACAACATCAACATCTCAGGAATTTTGAGTATAAATCAAAAACAAATCTAAAAATCAACTTCGAAATCAACCCAACATTCATAAAAGGAAAATCAACTCGGGATATTGAATGACAGTTAGAACAATGTATCAGTAAACCACTTAGAAAACCCAAATTCAAAATCAAACTTCAAATCAAGTGGGAAAACATGTGTTCAGACATAGATATATATATCCTACGTGTTCAGTGGTGTTCCTATGTGTCCAAAAGTCAGGACACACAATAGCCGAAAGGCAAAAATCTATAGTATCAGAAAATACAGAGAACTCCTTGTGCGTGTGTGTCGAAGAGTGTAGGACACAAAGCATCCAACCATGAGTCACGTGGTCGGGTTAGTAGGTAGGTCAACCCTAGGGGTGCGTGTTCGATAGCCTGTAATAGGCCTAAGTGTCGCCGTGTCCAAGAACTGAACCCGTGTCAGAGCCCAATTCGAACAGTGCACAGTGACAGGCAAAAATCAGTGTGCGTGCGATTGCTCTCTCGACACGACACAAAATCGTACCAAACTCTAGGGTGGCATGTCAGTGGTTGTCCCCACCCTCATGCCAAGTGGCACGAGTCCACGTTGCATGCCGTGTCCGCAAACAGGGTCGGGTAGTAGGGGATTGAGACACGATCTCGTGTACAGGTTCGTGTCCAGTTTTGGACACAAAATGGACACGAAATTGTGCTCAGTCCCTGGGGGATTCAAAACACACCTATAGGGCTACACAAAAGTGAAATTAGTTTTGAAAAACAATAACAAAAAGTTCACTTAGGCATTTCATCAAATACTTATTTAAAAATACTGATACGTGTCCGATACGCATACTTAATGGACACGAGATCCTACCAAACTCACTCTACAGCTAGGGGACACCTAGATGGATGCAACTATGAAAAGAAATCAGGAATTCATTAGGGTTTGTAGTATTTTACCTATTGAGAGATCAAACTCAATGCAAAGACTCCTAAGTGAGTTGTTCCCTCCACAAGCTATGACCAAATGCTCTTCAAATCCTTGCTAGCAAGCCTCTACTAGCCTCCTCTACTGAAATGAATCTCAATGCAAGATAGTAGCCTCAATTTGGGATCAATTTGGATAAAGGGGGGAGGGAATTTAGGGAGGAACAAATTAGGATTTTTTGTTGGTATTAAAAAATGGCAAGAAATTTGTGAAGATATGTTTAAATAGGGGAAGGGGGCTCTTAATGGCTGTTGGAAAGGACTAGGGTTAGGGTTTAGATATAGATGGGTGGCTAAGGCTTCTCCACATAATTTTAAGTCCAATCATTGGTTCAATTTAATCCTAAGGCTTTCTTTCTACAAATATCTTAAGAAAAAATATCCTACTACAATAATATCTAGATATTCTAACCTTGTCATAATGGAAGCTTCTAATCTAATATCTAGGCTCATGACTAATCTCTAGGTTAGGGCAACTTCTATGTTAGTCTCTAATGAAAAAGATTAGCATTATAATAATCAATCACAATTTATTTTCATTAATAAGTCAAACATGACCAAAATATCCTTAGGCTAAAAAGTTGCAATTAGTCATCCTAATCACATGGTTAGGTCCCCTGGTCATGGTTAGTCTCTAGATCATGCAGTCTCTAGGGTTACACTAGCAAAACATCAAAATCACAAGTCACAGATTTAAATAGTTTTAAATTGATTAAAATTCACTAAAAATTATAACATGATTTTAATCTCATCATTAAATGATTAAAATCAAAAAAGTTTAAAATTACCCTTATTTTAGAAAATTGGGTGTTACAAAACAAAATTTATGTAAAACAAAATTTAGCTTCTCTTGACAGTTATAAAACGTCAACAAATATCTTAATTCTACTACAAAGCATCATTTATTGACGGTTTTTAAACTTCAAAAAAAAATTGACGATTAATACCCGTCATCTAGGCCAGAGTCTAGAAAAGTTTTCATTTATCTTGACGTTTTTTTAAATCTTTTCTTGACGGCTAAAAATAGTCAAGAAATATTTCTTAGTTGACGGTTTAAAATCGTCAAGAAAAATAATTCCAAAAACAGTCAAGAAACATGAAGACTTTTCTTGAATCTGGCCTAGTTGACGGATCCAAAACTGTCAAAAAAATCCTTTCTTGACGAAAGACCACGTCAAGAGAAGCCTTTTTTTCTTGTAGTAATTATTTCTATCTTTCTTTCTGATTTTTCTTAGCAATAAATCATGCATTCATTCTCTTTGGATTCAATATTAATCGTGAAATGATCAGAAAGTGAAGTCTTGCACACTCATCCATAATAAAATGTCTTCATGTCCCAACAAGGAATTTCTTACTGTGGCTTTTCTTACTTGAGCTAGCAAACCGACATCTATATCAATATATAATGCCGCCGTTAGGAGAGAGGCATTACAGGCGAGGGAGGATCTTAGATTATACATACAACTTTGAAGTATAACTTAATAGGTTGGCTTGTAGTCAGGTACCTAGGAGGTACCAGTAACTCAGGAGGACTTCCAATCAAAGGAGGTCATTGGGGAGGTTGCCTAGTACCTCGTACCCTGACTAGTAGGTAATTTTATCTTAGTTATATTCCATTTTTCTTATTTAGATACTTTCACTCATGATGTCAGGGTTATTTTTTTATATTAATATACTCTATCTTTGTGGGATGTACTTAATTAACCCTTATTTTGCATCTGGTTGATCCTAGACATGTATCAATATACTTCAAACTCGTTTCTATTATGTCTATCTATATTACTCTGTCTAATGTCGACTGACATATTAAATTATTGGCCCTAGGATTAATGATAGTTACATGCATTCATTTATAGGTTGTAGGAATTACGGGAACAAAAGTTTATGTGATGGGATGTGACTAGCTAAAAGTATTGGACTTACACTCTTTACCAAGAGAAAGGGAAATTAAATCTCTATGTTAATTGTTTATATTCATGACACCGTGATCACGAGAAATGAGAATCATTAGGTAAAAACTTTTTTACCTTCTTGGTTTGAAATCAAAGGTTTTGGTCCTTTGAGATATTGTTTTGGATTTGAGGCTACTAGGTTGATGTAATCTTTAACTATTAGAAAATAAAATACATGCTCTTGTCTATTGAAGAATAGTGGAAAGTTGGGTGCAGACCTTCTATCTATTGATCCAATATTCATCAATAATCAAGGTGCAAGGTTGACCAAATTTGACCGGGTTCGGGTCAAGTCGATCATGAACACTGCCATAGGCAAGGCCGAATTGTGAACCAAAAACATAAACCAATATAGGCCCAAAACCTGGTTAGAGTAGGTCTGGACTAGACCGGACTGGTTTCAGGCTGAGTCTAGGCCGACCAAATTTATTAAAAAATGACATTACCCAACTATTATAATAATAATAATAATAATAATTATTATTATTATTATAGTAGTAGTAGTAATAAAATAATAGAAAGAAAATTAATAATAATAATAATAGAGAATAAAAAGAACGAATTATTAAGAAAAATGAATTCTATTAACGTATATGAGGAGCATAAAATGGTAAAATACCTCCAGTGTTATATTTTCAAGCGGTAGCGGGACTAGGAAGGGGAGGGTTAACCGATCCTCAGACCAGGTTTTGACCAGGTCGGACCTCCATGCTTGAGGGAGTAAACCCGACTTGATCCCGGTTGGGTGAGCGTGTCGGGCCGGACCCAGGTCTGGAGAATGGAAACCAAGACTTACCCGATCGAAAAGTGTACTGGGCCGATCTCAATCTCTATCTCGATCTGGTTTGCGGGGCGTCCGGCCCAAATTGCACCTTGATCATTTTGGAATCTTTGTAGGTATGGCATTGGAACATGCATGTCAACAGGAAATGAGGTGATTATATCGTCAGTTGTGTCCATTATTGAACAATTGAATAGAACAATTTTATCATTAGGGTGAAATGTAAACACAGTTAATATTATTGAAGGTTTTGTGTAAATTTAACTTAAAAAGTATTGTATATGTAAGGAGACTATATAGGTTTCTTTGTAGATAGTCTTAGAAGAATTTCATTAGCAATTCAAAAGGAGGTTTGGAGAGATTAAGGGTTTCTTTTGGAAATATAATTAAGTAGGACTCGGTCCTGAATCAAGTACATTATTGTTAGTCTCGGGGCTTGACCAAAGATGGTAGACTCTATGTCGAGATCAGAGGTTCAACAAACGTTCACCTTCTGATAATTCTCGAGATCCAAGAGGAACACTATAATATGAATCTGATTACAAAAGCAACAATAATCAGAAAATAAATCTCACGTTCTTCCTCGCAATCGCAGTTGCTGACGGACAGAACTGAGTTACAACTCAGATAAAGAAAGAAGAAAGAAGAAAGGAGAAAAAAGAAGAGAAAAGGTTCTTGTTGGGGTGATTAAGATCTCCGTTGCTCAAAGCAAGATTCGCCCCAACATGATCTGCTTCCAGGAACCAGCAAGTTTACGAAAAACTTCTGGAACGCTCGTAAGTCAATATTTGAAACTTGAACGGGCTTCCTGGACTTTACAGACTCCCTTAACTCTCTTCTTGGTGCATCTTTCAAAGGAGGCCAAGGAGCTCTATTTATAGAGTGGAGTTGAGACTTCACCTCTTCTCCTATCCGATGTGGGACTAAAATACCAATACTCAAAAATAGAGTTTGATATTTTAGATCATCCCACAATCAACATAGAAGTGTGCCAGTCCACGCATACCCCCCGAACACCCCCGTGCATGCACGAAACATCCTGGAGTCCCAACAATCTCCTACATATCTCAATATATGGGTTGAGCGTTCCCCACAGTGACTGTCCATCATGTATTAGGAGAGATGTTGTTCCGACTTGAATCTTCCCGCATAGGTTAAATAACAGCATGATACAAGAATGGACTAAGCCTTTAATTCTGCACCATAACAGCAATTCTTCCTATTCACATAATGATATCAATTGTGCTTCTGGCTGCACATTAAAGGCCTTGTGCCAGCCTGGTTTCAGTATATAATTTTGGGCGTCTACAAGTTTACCCTCAAGAAACGGCCTGATATCTCTGTCCATACACTATAGGTGAGTTCTTTATAAAGAGTCATGGCATGAAGCATTGCGCTTCTTTGCAGTGCTACGCCGCTATGACATAGCTTAAAGTCGAGGCTTTACCCCACCTGGGTACCTCATCGTAGTGTCATACTACTGTAGCATGAGGTCATAAGCCTCTTTGTAGTGCCAAACTACCCAGCATGAAGTATTGCGCTTCCGTACGGTGTTACGCCGCTATGACATGGCTCACGAAGCCGAGGCTTTACCCTACCTGGTACCTCTTCGTGGTGTCATGCCACTGTAACATGAGGACATCGTCCTCTTTGTAGTGTTGTCTACCTCTCTTTATTACGATTATCATACAACATTAGTCTACCTGCCTATTTGCGGTGC
This sequence comes from Iris pallida, assembly GCA_029216955.1. Taxonomy (NCBI): domain Eukaryota; kingdom Viridiplantae; phylum Streptophyta; class Magnoliopsida; order Asparagales; family Iridaceae; genus Iris; species Iris pallida. The sequence continues at coordinate 5,293,300 of JANAVB010037819.1, read as the reverse complement.
TACTCCACTGTGACTTGGCTTGCAAAGCCGAGGCATTACCCCTACCTGGGAACCTCATGGTGGAGTCACCCCACTATAGCATGGAGTTACACTCCTTGTAGTGCTGCGCTTCTGTGCTTCCTGTAAAGCACTCCAGACATTCACTCTGCCTGAGAACTCATTAAGGCATTTAAGCCAACCTTCCCACAGGATCCGTTTTCTACAGAAAACAATAGTAGACAACAGTGGTTGTAGGTCCGTAACCTCTCCATGTCACAGAGGACAAGTACCCACCGTTCCTGATATTCTTCTGGTTAATAGTCCTCCCTTGAACCAAAAGCTAGATGCCTAGTAGATTTCTCTTTGAACTAATACCATAAAACTTTATGGTAGGATTGTAATAACACAATATCAGAATGCCTTCAAGCCTATTTTACAAGCTGTGTCATCGACCAGCTGGCGCTTGAGGCCCTTGGTGGACGGATCCGCCAGGTTCTCCTGACTCCGAACATCAATCACTGCAATAACACCCCTCTTGATGAGATCGTGTACTGTCATGTGCTTCATCCGCACAGTCCTCTTTTTTTCGTTGAAGAGGTCATTTGATGCCACCATCGCAGTCGCCTGATTGTCGCAGTATATCGGTATCGTCGGTATTTGTGCCCCAACCACTGGAAGATCATACATGAGCTCCCAAAGCCATTCTGCTTTCTTCGCTGCGGTATCAATTGTAAAGAACTCAGATTCCATGGATGACTGCGAGAGCATAGTCTACTTTTTCGATTTTTACGATATAGCAGCTCTACCCATTGTGAAAATGTATCCACCTATGGACCTCTCGCTCTCCACTTCTGAGCACCAACTGGCATCACTGAAGCCTTCCACGACCGGCGGATCTCCGCTGTAGTACAGTGCATATGTCTGAATCTTCTTGAGATATCTTATAACCTATTTCACAGCTTTCCAGTGCTCAATGCCTGGGTTGCTCGTGAAATGACTCAGCATTCCCACAACGAAAGCTATGTCAGGCCTTGTGGCAGTAGTAGCATACATCAAACTTCCGATTACGCTTGCATACTCCAGCTGCCTGACGCTTTCTCTTGAATTAGGCTTCAGTTTCAGATTACACTTGTACGGCGTATCGATCCCTGAAAGATCCTGATGTCCGTAACGAGTGATCATCTTCTCAATATAACGAGACTGTGACAGCGCTAGTCCAGTGTCTTTCCGGATGATCTTGAGTCCCAAGATAACATCAGCATCCCCCAAGTCCTTCATACTGAACTTCGTCGAGAGGAACTTCTTTGTCTCCGTGACACAGCTTATATCCGTACCTAGGATTAGCATGTCGCCCACGTATAGACAAACGATGACTCCTTTTCCGTCAGCAAACTTCGTATAAATACACTTGTCTGTTTCACTGACTCTATAGCCATTTGACCTTATGACTTTGTCAAACTTTTTATGCCATATTTTGGGAGCTTGCTTTAAACCGTACAGAGATTTCACCAACTTACAGACTTTGTCTTCAAGACCTTTGACGACAAACCCTTCTGGCTGTTGCATGTAGATCTCTTCGGTCAGCTCGCCATTCAGGAATACTGTTTTCACATCCATCTGATGTATCACCATATTATATATCGCTGCGAGAGCAATCAACATTCTGATGGTGGTCATCCGGGCTACTGGAGCATACGTGTCAAAGTAGTCGATCCCCTGCTTCCGAGAAAACCCCTTTGTCACTAGCCTGGCCTTGAACTTGTCAATGATTCCATCAGCTTCCATCTTCTTCTTGAAGATCCACTTGCATTTGATAGGTTTTGCTCCTTTAGGTAGATCAACCAATACCCAAGTGTTATTGGAGGTGATTGATTCAATTTTATTGTCTATCGCCTCCTTCCAGAAAATAATATCTCTGGTCTTCATCGCCTCATCATAGGTAAGCGGATCTGCTTCCACATGATAGGTGATGAAGTCATCTACGAAGTTCTTCGGCCTCCTCGCTCGCTTCGACGACGGCTCAGCGAGTTGTAGTTCAATCGTTGTTTCCTTAGTAACAACTTCATCTTGGACAACTGGCTTGTTGAAGATCTCAGTCATCTTTGCACCTTCATCATTCTCCGAAATGTCCGTTAGAACAATATTCTTGTGCCTTAAAAACTTATCTTCACGAGATTCGATGATATAATTTGACTCAATATCAAGAAATCTCCGAGCATCACTCTTCTCGACATACCCCAAGAAGATCATCTTCGTAGTCCTAGTTCCCAGCTTCTGAATCTTCAGATCTGGGAGCTTCACATAAGCCAGACACCCCCACATTCGAATGACATTCAAGTTAGGTCTGACTTTGAATCAGAGTTCATGAGGAGTTACGTCCGACTTTGCATACGACAGCTTCTTCCCAGTAGCATTTAGGAAGACCCGCACGCAGTTAGTAGCATTGAGTTCATCATTTTTATCAACGTTCTGTTCTTCCTCTCCGCTACTCCGTTAGATTGAGAAGAATACGGAGCAGTAGTCTCATTGATGATTCCATGTTCTTTGTAGAACGATGCGAATTTATCAGACCTATACTCTACATTTCGATCGCTTCTGAAAAGTTGTAGATCGGTTTAACGTTCAGCTTCAGCCCTGAAGTCTCTGAACTACTCGAATGCTGCATCCTTTTACTTGAGAAGTCATGCGAACGAGCACTTCGAGCCAGCCTCTGTGGAGAATTGATAAAAGTCACAGATATCTGAGTGTACTAACTCCAGATGATCAGTACTTTAGTTCAATCGTCTGAGCAGCTTCCCAATAGTCTTGTATCTACATAGACCTTAAACTCCTCCACCTCTTTACCCCCATATTTCGAAGATAAGGTCCCGGTAGGACAGCTTGAGTCTGCTTCTATCATAGAACAACTCTTAGTCCATTCAATGAAGTAACTTCATCGCCATCAGCAGAAGTTTGAACATTTCTTCAACACCGAACATCTTTTCGAAGCATGTTCCTCGCCAAGAAATTACCATCTGGCTAGTACGAATGTCCATCTTTCAAGTCTGTATCAGATAACAGACTTTCTGAGATCAGATCTCCGAAAAATCTCTGGTACGTGCAACACGCATTCCAGTGTCCTTGTCGGTGGTTAATAACCACTGTTTCGATCTTTAGAACTTCTGCTAGATATATGTTCACCATCGAGACCTTTGTCATAACACGGCTCGTCCTTGGTGAACAGCTCCTTTGAGAGCACACGTGTTCAGATGCACTAGTGTCAGACCACTAGTCAGCTACCACGCTAGATAACTCAACCTGTGCAACAATAGCAACCAAGTTAAGCAATCAAAATAACCAAGTTTAGCTATACCTGCTATTTTGGTTTAGGCTTGGATTTGCATTCACTCTTATAGTGGCCATTCTTGCCACAGTTGAAGTAAGTCACGTGGGATTTGGACTTCTGTTGCTTGAACGAAAGATCCTTCACTTTCAGATTAGTGGAGTCCTTCTTCTTGTGAGGAGAAGCCACCTGCTTCCCCTTGAACTCTCTTGTCTGCACCAAGTTGGCCTTAGCCAGTTGGTTAGACAGAGAGTCCATCTTCTGTTGAGATCGTATTTCGTCCTCAACGTGGATCTCTTGTAGAAGATCTTCTAAGCTAATGTCTAGCTTCTTCCGATGCATTCTAGCATATAAGTTGCTCCAACCAGCAGGAAGTCTCGAGACTATTCCTCCAACGACAAACTTGTCAACGAAGGGCATCTTCTCGTCATCCAACTTCTGGCGCAACTTCAGGAATTTCTTCACTTGAGGTAGCATCGCCATCTCATCTTCGAAGAGCCACTTGTGGTACTTCTCGACGACGAAAATTTTGGACCTGTTTTTATCATCTTCATATGGCTTACCCAAAGAATTCCAGATCTCTTTGGCCTTCACCTTATTGGAATATGACTCTGCCAGAGAGTCTTCCATAGAATTGAGAATCAGCAGTTTATATATGCTGTTTTCTCTCTTCCATTTGCTCTGTTTGACGAGTGCAGCAGCAATAGCATCGGCAGTTCCTCCTTCTGGAATCGTCGGTTCATCCTCAATCAACACATGGTCTACGTCCACGAGTTGAAGATTAAGGGTGACCTTCCTCTTCCAGATTTGGAAATGTTCTCCGTCGAATTTCTCCAACTTGTTAAAGCTGGTATCGATGAGAGAAGCATGAGAGTTCTCCATCTACAAGGATCTTGCTTTGAGATTGTTAGTCTCGGGGCTTGACCAAAGATGGTAGACTCTATGTCGAGATCAGAGGTTCAACAAACGTTCACCTTCTGATAATTTTCAAGATCCAAAAGGAACACTATAATATGAATCTGATTACAAAAGCAACAATAATCAGAAAATATATCTCACGTTCTTCCTCGCAATCGCAGTTGCTGACGGACAGAACTGAGTTACAACTCAGATGAAGAAAGAAGAAAGAAGAAGAGGAAAGGTTCTTGCTGGGGTGATTAAGATCACCGTTGCTCAAAGCAAGATTTGCCCCAACACGATCTGCTTTCAGGAACCAGCAAGTTCACGAAGAACTTCTGCAACGCTCGTAAGTCAATATTTGAGACTTAAACGGACTTCCTGAACTTTACAGACTCCCTTAACTCTCTTCTTGGTGCATCTTTCAAAGGAGGCCAAGGGGCTCTATTTATAGAGTGGAGTTGAGACTTTACCTTTTCTCCTATCCGATGTGGGACTAAAATACCAATACTCAAAAATAGAGTTTGATATTTTAGATCATCCCACAATCAGCATAGAAGTGTGCCAGTCCACGCCTACCCCCCGAACGCTCCCGTGGATGCACGAGACATCCTGGAGTCCGTGTTCGAGTCCGAGTCCGCACAACAAAAATCAACTTATATCTTTGTTGGAATTAATCCTTTTTTCTTCTAGGAAAATACTCCCACATGGCACACACTTGTGCCCCACTACACCTCATGTGCACACCTCAACACAAACAATGCATTATATTGAGATACTCACCATTTGGTGTAGCCGATGTGGGACTATCTTTCCTAGTCCAAAGGCAAAAACACCAACAATTGTTTCATGGTAATAACTGGCAAATGGGACAATCATTACCCTTTTATTTCTGTACTAGTTTAAGGACATTGTAATAGGTTGATTATAGTCTAATGAATTGATCTGTAACAACAAAAAGAACTGATTGGTTTTGCCTATGGTTTTTAACTATTTTCCTTTTCATATCCATGTATATATTTTGGTTTTTTGCATTCAACTATTATATTCTTAATTGGAATCTTCTGCATTTTTTTTCTTGTGTTTGGACAAGATATACTAGAGAGTTTGTTTATAGTAGATATTTCCAAAAGTTGGGATTTAAATTAGATATGGAGTATCATGGAAATACACATTGCTGCCAAAAATAAAAAGCAAGATATTACTCAACCAGGCTACTTGCTGATAATTGACCACACATCACACGATTACTAATTAAGAGCTTCGAAGGAGAGAACTCGGTACATCACACTAATGACATATTAAGTTCCATAATTCATTCTTATATATCTATATATATGTAGCTAAGTGTTGTAGTTGACAATTGATCTATAGGTGTCCCCTGGCTTCCACCCGACCGGAACTACATCGCGAGCCACAAGGATCTTTCCGGTGGATAGCGTCGTCAGCCGCAGTGAGAACGGTGCCTGCAGTCCCCAACCTGCATTAAGCTTCCACACCGCACCCCACGACTGTTGCATGGGGATCCATTGTGTTCCTTGGGAAATTTCCACCGCTCCGAGATCTCCGTCTCCGTCTTCATACTCTATGAGAACGGCAAAGTAGTACGGGTTGGAACCGGAGTCCACGTGGAACGTGATCTTCTTTCCTGGATAGTTGCATTCAACTCTGAAATGCCAAAATTAGAACTGATGTTTAGTTAATGTATTGATGTAGTGTTGCCAATTTGAGCTGAGCTTGACAATTGGCTGCACAAAAATATTTGAACTTTAATTGCAACATTCATTACACTATCTACTTTATGCTTCTTTCTAACTATTGCAACAAGTTGATTTTTGTTAGTATTAATTAGGTTTATCTTAATTAATTCTAATGTAGACAAACCTAGTGTACTGTATCTGAAGTATTCCGACATTACGAAGCTGGTCGGATTTTCCACGGACCGCCATGGCACCGAATGCAGTGCCACTCATATCGAAGTGGACTGGCTCGGCTAGGCATGCACCGCCGGGGCACTCGTCGGTGATCACAACAGTCACTGGGTGTCCGGAGCATGCAACATTGTTGGTACACTTAACCTGCACATATATATAGGTACAGAAATCCATCAAGTTTCAGTAGACAAAAACATGGAGAGATTGAAACATTTTAGGGTTTAGTACTTGGAAACAGGTACCACATCCCTTCCCTTCCTTAAAGAGGGAAGGGTTTCCTGCTGCTACCATGGACCAGAAAGGGTCCATCCCTACTGCTTTCCCGTATCCACATGCACCACCTTTGTAGTAAAGACCACCAAACACAAGTTTTAGTTGTGTTAATTCCCACGTACCAACTATAATAGACAGAAAGTAGAAATTTAATGTAGGCACTATTAGTTAATCACCATCACTTCCGGCGCCGTTGGGGCTTCCGTACCATGTGGCTCCTGCCGGGGACCAGTTGGCCGAAACAACGGAAACGTTCAAGAGCTTCGGGTTGAAGCAAGTAACAGAATCAAAGAAGAGAGAGAGGAATGTTAGCAGAGCAACAAGTAGCATGATTGTGAAGGAGAGAGAGGAGGAGGAAGCCATGGTCACAATGACAAAATTATGGTTATTTATAAAGGAGGAAGTAATTGTCCTATGCACATTACTTGAGTAGTTACTGTAGGGCCCACCAATTCATGTATATAACTTTTTCAAAAATCTTATCCCTACGGAACATGGTTGAAAATGAATTTTTCGTAGAACAATAACATTTTTTTTACATATATATATATAACAATTTGATCAGTTTGGAATACCCCACCTAATAATTTTTCAGTTTTAGTCTGTTGAAGGAGAAGGTCCATTGATTGAAGCTGTTGATGGCAGCCTTCAATATCAGAAAGAAATGGGGGCTATTTTTAGGGTTTACGTCTGCATTATAACCAGTCTATGGTATCATAATTGGGAGATGGAGCATGTGCTTGGCTTGGATGAAAGGGGAATACATGAATCAATTTATAGTATCAGTGAGATAGCTTAACATTAATACCTCACATGCAAAATTTGAGAGAGTGGAGCAATTCATGATCAGAATTTGCTCATTTAAGATAAACAAGGATATTAGCACGCAGGTATGTTTTTTTAGGGCAAATATGGTTGGGTAGCTTCAACCTCACAAGGGTCCACTAAACAAGAACCTCCGTGCACATTCTTTTGTTGGATTCAATCTTTGAATGTGTTGAGCAGAGCACTCAATGTTTGAAGGATGGTGACAGGTTCCCGCACCCTGCTTAAAAGCTCACTAATACGCAAGGAGGAAAGACCAAAGCTGAGATAGGGATAACTGTATTTTTATTGTATTATGCTTTGTTACAACACTTCTTTAAATAGAAAATGACAATCAATTAGAACCACACAAAACAAAAGAAAACTGAAGAATAGTTCTCCTGAGGAATAGCTCTTCCGGAGGAGGAGTTCCCTGCTCTTCACCTCTCCTGAGGTCACACAGGATTATTTCCAACATACTCCCCCTCAATCCTGGTGTGACCCAAGGTCACGAATACCTAGCAGGTGCCGCATTGTCCCAAGCTTCACCGCCTGTAATGCTCTCGTGAGCACATCCGCTCGCTACTCCTCTGTGTGAATGTATTCCACAACGATCAGTCCTTTTTCGACGCAATCACGTATGAAGTGGTACCTCATGTCGATATGCTTGCTGCGGTTATGGAATACAGGGTTCCTCATCAAGGCAATGGCGGACTGGTTGTCTACGAATAGTTTCACTGCCTTGGGCTTCTTTCCTGTTAGCTCCCCCAACAGGCTTCTTAGCCATAGTGCTTGACAAGCCGCCGCCATCGCCGCCATGAATTCAGCTTCACATGATGACAGCGCCACCATTTTCTGCTTCTGGGAGTTCCACGAGATTAGGTTATCGTTGACATAGAACGCCATACCACCAGTGCTTTTCCTGTCATCCATATCACCGGCTAGATCACTGTCAGTATAGCCAGTGATCACTTCTTCTCCACCACTACATCCATATACAAGTCCGTAGTGAACTGTCCCCTTCAAATATCGCAGAATTTGCTTTACCGCCTTGTGGTGCATCACCGTGGGTCTTTCCATAAATCTGCTTGCCACTCCAACAGCGAAGGAAAGGTCAGGTCTTGTGTGAAGGAGATACCTGAGACAGCCGATGACGCGGCGATACTCCGTAGCATCAACAAGCTGTCCATCAGGATCTTTGTGCAGCTGCATTTTCTGCTCCATGGGAAACTTGGTTGGTTTGCATTCCATCATCCCGAACTGAGTCAGCACTCTCTTGGCATAAGCAACTTGTTTGATTGTGATACGCCCTACTTCTTGATTCACTTCGATCCCGAGATAGTAGTTGAGTAGATCGAGATCACTCATCTCGAATTCGGACATCATCTGGCGCTTGAATTCCTCGATTGCTTTTGGATCTTCACCTGTCACAATAAGATCATCAACATATACGCCCACAAGTACATTTGTATGATCTTTTCCTCTCATGTAGACTGCTTGCTCCTGTGCACACTTGGTGAACCCAAGGTGCTTCAAGCTCTTGTCGAGACGTGTGTTCCAGGCCCGTGGCGCCTGCCGAAGCTCGTAGAGTGCCTTGCTCAGTTTGAGCACAAGGTGCTCCTTATTCTTCATTGTGAATCTCCGGCTGAGTTACGTACACTTGCTCCTCGAGCTCCCCATTGAGAAAGGCTGATTTTACATCAAGGTGGTGAACTTGCCAGCTACGATTTGCGGCTAAGGCGAGAATAACACGCACGGTGTCAAGCTTGGCTACCGGAGCAAACACCTCCTCGAAGTCAATCCCCTTCCTCTGGACATATCCCTTCGTGACCAATCTTGCTTTGTGCTTGATCACATCACCGCCCGAGTTCTTCTTCAACTTGTACACCCATTTGAGTCCAATGGGTTTGTGTCCGGACGGCAGCGTGGTCAGTGTCCATGTTGAGTTCTTCTCGATGGACTCGATCTCCTTGGCCATGGCGTGCTCCCAGACTTGCTGTCCAACTCCCTCGTGGAAGGATGATGGCTCCTCCATCTCCACCAGCATGGCCTCCTCGTCCATGTCTTCATCTTCGAGCACTATCCTCCGAGTATCTCTCATGATGTCGTCGATGTGCTTGTAGCGAATAGGTTCGTCGCTTGTTCTGCTGTCGCCTGATACCGTCGATCTAGTGGCTGGTGTTGCCATCGGAGTGGCGGGGGGTGTCGAGGAAATTGCCGACTCTTGTTGCGTCGTGGGAATGGCCGGCTCTTGTTGCATCGTGGGCACTGGCTCGCCAGTCGGACCGTCCACGAATGGCACAAAACCGCCTGTCATCGGCTCAGTGTAGGTCTCCTCCTCGATGGTGAAGTTCGGTGGATCCCCGTCACTTGTTCCTGCACTCCAATTCCATGCCACATTTTCTTCAAATTTTACATCACGACTGTTGGAGTGGGTGGGATTCCCAACCTATATGTGGAGAAGATCCCGGAGTGCGACGAGCGCCGTTCGATGTCGAAGAAGCTCGGGAAGTGGGCAACGAGGAGTTGCTACTGCTGTTGTTGCTCCAGGGGAGCTTCTGGAACTGGTCCACCGAGTTCGGGCCGAACTCGGTCCCAGGCCGAGTTCTGGCCGAACTCGGTCTGGCCATTCCAGAATGTTGCTGGTAGGTTCTGTTTGCCCGACACAGAGTTCTGGCCGAACTCTGTGTCGTCGGGGCTGAGGCAAAAATCTGGGTGATTTTTCACCATTGGATCTAATCTAACGATCCAGATTTGTTACGAGATTAGGGAGTTAAGTTAGGATTTCCAAACCCTAATCAATTACGTAACACAATTGTAGCACACAACAAGAAAAGAGAGAGGAAGGAGGCAAGAGTGCCATTACAACTTTGGAAGAGAAGACGGAGGATTGAAGGTCATTTTTCGGAGGAGAATCGGATTCGGGTAATCTCTGCTCGTCGTTCTCGTTCTTCGTAGCCTTGTAATCATTGTTCTTGCTTCCAAGTATTGTGGGGATCCGATTTGGATCGGGAGGAGTTTGTAGAGGGTGTAATTCTTCTATTCCATTAGTGGAGGCTTCTCAGGGTTGGACTCCGATCGTCCCGTGGTTTTTTTCCGCAAGGGTTTTCTACGTCAAAAATTCTCTGTGTCTGCGTGGATTGTTTTGTGTGGTTGTTTTTGGGTTCGTGCGTTGTATTGCTCGGTTCTTTCGTAGGTACTCTCCGATTTGGGGAAAGGTTTCTGCGCTTCTTTCCCATCAGAGTGGTATCAGAGCTAGATTTTGGAATTCAGAAGGGTGTCAGGAGTTGACAGAAACTAGAGAGGAGAGATGGACGTGAAGCCGGTGCGCATGGTGAATCTGAACGGCACCAACTATCACTATTGGCAGAGCAAGATGAAAGATTTGTTGTTTGCCAAGAAGCTACATCTACCCGTATTTGCATCCGAGAAGCCCAGTGATAAATCCGAGGAGGACTAGAAATTCGAGCATATACAGGTGTGCGAATACATCAGGCAGTTCGTTGACGAGAACGTGTACAACCACGTTGCTAATATTGAGCATGCGAAGACGTTGTGGGATAAGCTGGAATCTCTGTACGCGAAGAAGACCGGGGTAAACAAGTTGTTCCTGATCCGGACGATGATGGGTCTGCGGTACAAAGATGGGACGTCTATTACGGATCACTTGAGTGATTTCTAGGGCGTGGTTGACCAGCTATCTTCGATGGGAGTCAAGTTCAACGATGAAGTTCAGGGACTATAGCTGCTGTGTACATTGCCAGACTCGTGGGAGACCGTACGAGTATCTATGATCGCTTCTGCTCCAGAAGGCATGGTCAGTCTGGAGTTTGCCAAGAGCGGGGTGTTGAATGAAGAGATGCGGAGACGTTCTCAGGGCACTTCATCCACATCCCACCACTCAGAGGCATTGGTTTCAGAGAGCCGCAGGAGGGGCAAAAGCAGGGGTCCAGGTGGTGGCAGAGACAAGAGCAGGGGGAAGTCCAAGGGTCGTTACGAGGACTCAGAGTGTTACCATTATGGTAAGAAGGGCCACATCAAACGGAACTGTTTTGCTTGGAAGAGAGAGAAGAAGGGCGACAAGGGGAAGCAAGAAGAGAACACTACAGCGGCGGCCTCGATGCATGGAGGTGATGTGATCGTCGTAGGTGATGAGGTCATTACTAACCTCGCCTGCGATGACAATTCTTGGCTGGTGGACTCAGGGGCTTCAGCACATGTATCTCACAACATGGCACTATTTGCCACTTACACAACAGGCGACTGTAGAGTGTTGAAGATGGGCAATGGAGATGTGTCGAAGGCAGTTGTTGTTGGAGATGTGCATTTGAGAACGAAGACGGGTGCGGTTCTTGTTCTCAAAGATGTTCGTCATATCCCTGATACCCGTTTCAACCTGGTGTCGGTTGGAAGGTTGGATGACGAGGGATTCTTCGGTCTCTTCGAAAATAGTCAGTGGAAGCTTTCCAGGGGTTCGATGGTGATTGCCAGAGGAAGCAAAAAGTCCGGTCTCTACTATATAGAGGGGAGCGCACAGGGGGCACAGGAGGTGAACGCAGTCAGTGATGCGTCTACCGAGTTGTGGCACAAGCGGCTCGGCCATATCAGCGAGAAGAGGATGAGCTACTTGGTGAACAGGAAGATGATTGCGGGGCTCAAGTCTACAAAGTTGGAGAAGTGCATGCACTGTTTAGTTGGGAAGCAAAATAGGGTGTCTTTCCAAAGTCACCCAAGTTCAAGGAAGCCGGCGTTGCTCGAGTTGATTCACTCGGATGTCTGCGGTCCTATGAACGTAAAATCTCTTGGTGGTGCTTCTTACTTTGTAACCTTTATTGATGACTGTTCCAGAAAGGTTTGGGTCTATGCCTTAAAGACCAAAGATCAGGTGCTGCCTACTTTCAAAGAGTTTCAGGCCTCTGTTGAAAGAGAGACGGGCAAGAAGTTATTGTGCGTTCGGTCCGACAATGGCGGCGAATACATCGGTCCTTTTGATGCGTATTGCAGAGAGCAGGGGATACGATACCAGAAGACTCAGCCAAAGATACCTCAGCTCAATGGTGTAGCGGAGCGCATGAACAGGACGCTGATGGAGAGGGTGCGGTGTTTGCTGTCAGAAGCAAACTTGTCGGGCAATTATTGGGGTGAGGCTCTTCTCACAGCTGCTTATGTTATTAATTTATCTCCTATTGCTCCTTTACAGGGTGATGTGCCTGACAAAGTATGGTATGGTAAAGAGCCGTCATACAATCACCTGCGAGTGTTTGGCTGTAAGGCCTTCGTGCATGTACCGAAGGACGAGAGGACCAAACTTGAGCCGAAGACGAGGCGATGCGTCTTTGTCGGCTACAGTCGGGATGAGTTTGGCTATAGACTCTACGATCCGGTGGGAAAAAAGCTCTACAGAAGCAGGGACGTGGTGTTCGTCGAGGATCAGACCATGACCAACACTCAGGATTTCGAGACGCCTTCTGAGGCTGAGGAATTGCTTGAGTTAGAGTCATTTTGCTTCGAGCAGTTTCCAGAGGACATCGCAGAGGATCCAGTTATGGGGGAGCCAGTACATGGAGTAGCTCTCAACCTTGATCATCAGCCTACTGTTGGTGGTTAGGGTGTCCCTCAGGAGAATGAGCATACCGGAGAGGCAGTTCCTGAAGGGGAGGAGGCTGTTGGTATACAGCCAGCACCAGTGGCTCCACTGAGAAGGAGCGACAGAGATCGTCGACCATCTACGAGATACTCACCGGATGAGTATGTGCTATTGACTGACGGGGAAGAGTCCGAAAGTTTTGTAGAGGCTATGGAAGATGAACACAGGCAGGAGTGGATGAAGGCTATGCAGGAGGAGATGAGTTTCTTGCACACTAATTCCACTTATGAGCTGGTGCGGTTGCCAAAGGGCAAGAAGGCTTTGAAGAATCGATGGGTGTTTAGAGTGAAGCAGACGGATGATGCTACTCGCCCTCGATACAAAGCGAGGCTGGTAGTTAAAGGCTACGGTCAGCGGAAAGGCGTGGATTATAATGAGATCTTTTTGCCTGTCGTCAAGCATTCGTCTATTCGGGTGGTGCTAGCATTAGCAGCTAGTCTCGACTTGGAAGTCGAGCAGATGGATGTGAAGATGGCATTCCTCCACGGTGATCTTGAGGAGGAGTTGTACATGGAGCAGCCAGAGGGATTCTGTGAGAAGGGCAAGTCACATTTGGTCTGTCGGTTGAGGAAGAGGTTGTATGGTCTGAAGCAGGCTCCGAGGCAGTGGTACAGGAAGTTCGAGTCGTTTATGGGGGAGCATGGTTATGCACGGACGACGTCGGATCACTGTGTATTTGTGAGATATTTTGCCGATGATGATTTCATCATTTTATTGCTCTATGTTGATGATATGCTATTAGTGGGTCGGAATGCCACTAGGATAGCGGAGCTGAAGCGCCAACTGGGCACGGCCTTCTCTATGAAGGATTTGGGCACAACGAAGACTATTCTTGGGATGGAGATCAGCCGAGAGAGAGAGTCTAAGCTGCTACACTTGTCCCAAAAGAAGTACATTTACCGGGTACTTCAACGTTTTGGTATGGACGGGTCGAAGAAAGTGAGTTGCCCCCTTGCGGCTCACTTTAAGCTCACTGAGGAGCAGTGTCCATCTACCGAGGACGAAAAGGAAGATATGGAGCGGGTTCCATATGCCTCAGCTGTGGGAAGCCTTATGTATGCTATGGTGTGTACGAGGCCAGATATTGCTCATGCAGTTGGTACGGTTAGCAGGTATCTTTCAAATCCTAGAAGGGTACATTGGAGTGCGGTCAAGTGGATTCTACGATATCTTTAGGGCACTGCTAGTTGGAGACTTTCCTTTGGTGGTGACGAGCCGAAGCTGGTTGGGTATACCGACACTGATATGGCTGGAGATGTAGACACGAGGCGATCGACTTCGGGCTACGTGATGATGTTTGCGGGAGGAGCGGTGTCGTGGCAGTCGCGGTTGCAGAAGTGTGTTGCCTTGTCGACGACAGAGGCAGAGTAAATTGCGGCGACGGAGGCTTGCAAGGAGTTGCTGTGGATGAAGAAGTTGCTGCAGAAAATAGGACTGAAGCAAGAGCAGTATATTTTGCTTTGCGATAGTCAGAGTGCTATTCACCTTGTGAAGAATCAGACGTTTCATAGCCGGTCCAAACACATCGAGACTCGGTATCATTGGATACGGGATGTGGTTGAGAAGAAGGACGCAGAGCTTGAGAAGGTTCATACAGATGACAACGGAGCTGATATATTCACAAAGATTCTACCAAGGAGGAATTTTGAGTACTGCAGGCAGATCGTCGGGATGACGATATCCTCCCCATAGTTGTGAAGGGGGAGATTTGTTGGAGTGGGTGGGGTTCCTAACCCATGTGAAAAAGATCCCGGAGTGCGACGAGTGTCGTTCGATGTCAAAGAAGCTCGGGAAGTGGGCAATGAGGAGTTGCTACTGCTGTTGTTGCTCCAGGGGAGCTTCTGGAACTGGGCCACCGAGTTCGGGCCGAACTCGGTCCCAGGCCGAGTTCTGGCCGAACTCGGTCTGGCCATTCCAGAATGTTGCTGGTAGGTTCTGTTTGCCCGACACAGAGTTCTGGCCGAACTCTGTGTCGTCGGGGTTGAGGCGAAAATCTGGGTGATTTTTTACCATTGGATCTAATCTAACGATCCAGATTTGTTGCGGGATTAGGGAGTTAAGTTGGGATTTCCAAACCCTAATCAATTACGTAACACAATTGTAGCACACAATAAAAAAAGAGAGAGGAAGGAGGCAAGAGTGCCATTACAACTTTGGAAGAGAAGACGGAGGATTGAAGGTCATTTTTCGGAGGAGAATCGGATTCGGATAATCTCTGCTCGTCGTTCTCGTTCTTCGTAGCCTTGTAATTATTGTTCTTGCTTCCAAGTATTGTGGGGATCCGAATTGGATCGGGAGGAGTTTGTAGAGGGTGTAATTCTTCTATTCCATTAGTGGAGGCTTCTCAGGGTTGGACTCCGATCGTCCCGTGGTTTTTTCCTGCAAGGGTTTTCCACGTCAAAAATTCTCTGTATCTGCGTGGATTGTTTTGTGTGGTTGTTTTTGGGTTCGTGCGTTGTATTGCTCGGTCCTCTCGCAGGTACTCTCCGGTTTGGGGAAAGGTTTCCGCGCTTCTTTCCCATCAACGACTTACATGAATTTTGCTTCGTCGTAGATCAAACAGGCGGTGCGCCTTACATCCATCCTCGATGCCGAGATACACTATTGGCTGGGTTCGGTCGTCAAGTTTCTTCAGGTGTGGCGTCGTCACCTTGGCGTATGCTTTGCAACCAAACACACGAATGTGACATAGGTGTGGCTTCCCTCCTTCCCATGCTTCGAACGGAGTGTGCTCGCCCATCGCCTTCGTCGGTAAATGGTTCAGTAAGTGCACCACATTACGTACCGCCTCTCCCCAAAAACTTCTAGGTACGTTCATGCGCTTCGCCATTGCCATCACGGTCCTGTTTCTGTGCTCCATTATACCGTTTTGTTGTGGCGTGTATGGTGCCGTGAGGTGCCGCTTGATCCCTGCCATCTCGCACAGCTTGGCAAACTCGACAGAGAGGAATTTGCCACCGCGATCAGTCCTTAGCGTCTTTACCCGATGTCCGCTAGAATTCTCAGCTTGTGTCTTGAACTTTGTGAACAGCGAGCACACCTGGGTCTATGTTGCCATGACATATAGCCACATCCATCGTGAATAATCATCAATAATCAACATGAAATAATTGTTACCAGTAAGTGTTGTCGGCGTGATCGGGCCGCAAAGATCAACATGTAGCAGTTCGAGTGGCTCCTTCGCCCGATATCTTGCTTCTACTGGGAATGGTTGCCTAGCCTGTTTTGCGACCAAGCACCCTTGGCACAACTGGTTCGGGTGCATGATCGGTGGTACCCCTGCCGCCATCTCCTTGCCGACGAGAAGCTTCATTGCTTGAAAGTTGACATGGCCAAGGCGTGCATGCCATAGCCATGCCGGGACCTCCAGTCTCGCCAGGAGACACACCGGTCTGGCCACCTCCAGTTCGATGTGATAAAGACGATTAGGGGCACGCTTGACCTTCATGATCAAGCTCAGGGAGTTTTTTCGAACACCTCCAGCTTGTCCTCGTCCATGATTACCTTGTGGCCAGTTGTCGTGAGTTGGCCTAGGCTGATGATATTGTTGCATATCTTGGGGATGTAGTAGACTTCCTGGAGCACCTACTGTTTGCCGTTTTTGCAGGCAAACATGATTGAGCCCTTTCCCATAATCTGCACACTTGACCCGTCGCCAAATTTGACCTTGCCGGTGACTTCTTCATCAAGTTCTTGAATGATTACCTTGTCGCCGGTCATATGGTTGCTGGCCCCATTATCGAGATGCCATATCCCATTTGGAGATGTGACGTGCTCGCCTCTTTGTAGCGCCGGCCACACCTTCTCTTCATTCAGCAGGACGGCGTGCTGCCGTCCCTCACACGCCGCCGCAACCTCCTTCGACTCAGCAAGCAATAGGGCCGGCTCGGTGTCGTCGGTGCGCGTGAGATGGGCTTCTTCTTCCTTCTTGGGTTCCTTGTATTGGGTCGAGTAGTGACCCATTTTGTCACAGTTGAAACAGCAGATGTTGCTCTTGTCGCGGCTGCTGCGCCAGATCCGCTTCCGCCTCCGTTGCGTGGTAGGTTGCCACAGCCTCTGCCGCGACCGCGTCCCTCTGGCTTCGGTTCTCTCCTTCCGTAGGAGCTCGTGCCGATTCTCTGTTGTTTGACAAAGAAATGATACTATTCTTCTACCGCCGTGCCATCCACTCGACCTGAGTGAGTAAGAGCTGGCCTTCGCCATTGCCGCTGCTACCGGCAGACGCATATGGCCGCGTGCGTTCTTCAAACGCCTTTAGCCGCCCCACGGTCTCTTTGAACAACATGGTGTTGAGGTCGTAAAATTGTTCGATGCCGGCGATCACGGTGATAAAACGGTTGGGGACGGTGTCGAAGAGTTTCTTTACCAGGTCAGCATCATTTAGGATCCCCCCTAAGTTTGCATACTCGACGGAGATCCCGGTGAGCCTCCCGGTGTACTTGTCTAGGGTCTCCCCTTCCTGCATGCGCATGGCGTCGAAGGTGCTCTTCAACGTCTGTAGACGCGCGCTCCTAACTCGATCAGCTCCGACGAACCTCGTCTTGAGGCAGTCCCAGATCTCCTTCGCCTTTGTCTTCCTTGCAACTTGCATCAGGAGGTCCTCTGGGAGTGCTTGGAGAAGATGCGACCTTGCCTTCTTGTCCTTCTTCGTGTCGACTACCGACTCAGTCGATGGCTCGATTGTTTCCCATACACCTTGGTCTTCCATCATCGCTTGCGCCCTTATCACCTAGCTGGTGTAGTTAATCGCCGTCAGCTGCGGGTAATGGAACAGCCCACTGCCGCTCTCCCGCTGCGCCTCGCCAAAGGTAACTATCGACATAGTTTGAAAAACCCGAGAAGCTTGGGTATGCAACTGGCTCTGATACTAGATGAAGGATGGTGACAGGTTCCCCCACCCTGCTTCAAAGCTCACTAATACGCAAGGAGGAAAGACCAAAGCTGAGATAGGGAGAACTGTATTTTTATTGTATTATGCTTTGTTACAACACTTCTTTAAATAGAAAATGACAATCAATTAGAACCACACAAAACAAAAGAAAACTGAAGAATAGTCCTCCTGAGGAATAGCTCTTCCGGAGGAGGAGTTCCCTGCTCTTCACCTCTCCTGAGGTCACGCTGGATTATTTCCAACAATGTTAACAATTTCCAATGACATAGTTTAGTGACTTATTGTTGGGTAGCTCGGTTCAACCTCACAAGGAGCTACAACACTAGAACTTTGGTGCATATTGTTTGTTGGGTTCTACCTCAAATCCTGTTGAGTGTTCAAAATTCATAAGTTATGTGACAATATAAAAATAACTTGTATGTGGGTTCAATCTCATATTGGATAAGTTGTGAAGGATTATACAGTGATTACTACACTAAAACAAACAATTTGTAACACATTTTTTTACCAATTCGTAATGGTTAACACTGTTACAAATTTATAAGGATAACTACCGTGACAATATTAAATAATTGTCACTAGAATATTTTTTTTATTTTTTATTCATTTATTACTATTGCTAGTATGAATAATAATGTAAAGTCCAGAAAAACTCTTCCAAAATCCTTAATCTCTTTCGTATTATCCCTCCTCCTCCTCCATTCCCTTCCTTCCAACAGGAGAACAAAACCCCCCCAAAGCCCTAGAAAAGCAAAATCCTTTTTTTTCCCTCTCTTGCTTCATTTAAGTCTTCTATGTTGCCATGCTTCTCGAGGTTAACATTCTCTCTCTCTCTCTCTCTCTCTCTCTCTCTCTCTCTCTCTCTCTTTCATAATTAGAATTTTTAATGAACGTTCGATCTCATCTTTATCTTTCTCTCTCTTTAACCACCACCACCAAAGGCTACACTGATCTTCATCAACAACTCGGGTGGATGAGGAAAGGGGACTATTCTTCCAACCAGTTCCAAGCCTAAGCCTATATGCCGTCAATCTCATATGTGGTGCCAAAACCCATACTTTATTAGCTAGCCACTCCCCTAGTGTTTTCCAATTTTATATTATTAGGTTTTTTCAAATTCCTAAGATTTGGGATCTAATTATATGTTAGTTTTGATGTTGTTATTTTGGCAGTCAAATCCCGAGAACATAGTTATCATAATGATGATGGTGGACAAGGGGGTCCACGTCCTCATTGAAAGTACCTAGAGGGAGATGAATAGGGTTTAGCAATTAATAATACTAATAGACAATTTAAAACATGTGCTAGATATGAGGTAAGAATAGCACATCCTATGTACCCAAGTATCCTTCACGATGCAATACAATTCCAGAACTTTGATCTGGTTATAAGTCACTACTATCACAATTATAGTTACACTTGTGAGCTTTGATCTGAAGGCCACTTCTACTTCTAATACATAAGCTTTGATTAGAAAGGCCCACGTACTTCTACACAAGCTTTGATATAAAGGCTTGTGAACTTCAACCTCTTACAGTAAATGGTTTTGATATTCTTACACAAATTTAAATATCGTACTTTACTACTCAGTTAAAACTTATCTCATTTTGATTTGGCAAATGAAAGTTCTTTTACGTGGAGAGGTTTTGTATATAGAAGATAGAAAGTTAAGGCTCCAAGAAGTAAGAACAAATAAGAGCAAATGAGTTTATATAGCACATGCACACAAGTTCTAAAAATATAGTTGTTACTGTGCCGACAGTATATTGTTAGTACAGTAACGACTCTAAAATGGTTAAAAAACTAGTTGTTACAACATTAATTACACAGTAGAATACATACAGATAGTATAATAACAGTATAGCACCAGAGTATAATATATATAAAAAATTAGGGACAAAGAGTTGCTGGAACAAATTTGTGTCCACACAGTATACAATCAGTATATTGACAATATAATATATCTTTAGATAATATAGAAATTAGGATGGTTGAAAATTTTAACATTGAACAATATATTGTTACTAAACAAATATTATTCCTTCTTTATTTTCTTGATAATGGGGTTTCTAGTTTCTTTGGTTGTGTATTTTAGTGAGCTATCATTTAGCCTCATGTATGTTGAGTTACATATTATCCCAGAGTCACAAAAATAAATAAAGATTATACTAAGCACAATGTCTTGATTGACTTGGCTTCTTTTTTGTTAGAATGATGGCATTTCCTACTTACTATAGTGTCCGAAACTAACCATATCTTAAAATATGATTAGCTTTTTGAACCTCCTGCATGGCCCCAGCGATATCATGGAAGGTTCAAAGAAA
Source organism: Iris pallida (assembly GCA_029216955.1). Taxonomy (NCBI): domain Eukaryota; kingdom Viridiplantae; phylum Streptophyta; class Magnoliopsida; order Asparagales; family Iridaceae; genus Iris; species Iris pallida. Next base: position 5,273,229 of record JANAVB010037819.1, on the reverse strand, counting down.
TATTTTGGGAAACAATATTTTCGGCCCATCATGATTTCTTCATTTGTAGTGATTGCATGAGCTTCATTATAGATGTAACAGTTAAAACAATCTTGGGGTTGAAGATAATTAGGTAACTCTAGAGGGTGAATAGAGTGTGTGTCAATAATACCCCAATAAAAGTAAGGCAATTTAACAACTATAAATTATCAAGCTAAAGCACATGTATATAGAAAGTAAATAGAATTTAGAAAAGCAAACACAAACACCGCAATGTATACTAGTATCCCTCGTGGAGGACTAATCCAGTCTCGAGAACTCTCGCTCGAAGTTAAATTCACTATCAGTGAAAACACAAGCTTTGATTCGAAGGCTTGCAATTTCGTATAGACACGTGATTTGATCCGAAGAGCACGACGACTTCACAATTTTAAAATAAAAGCGATATTGGACTTTTTCAAGCTTGTACAAGTTTAAACAACTTCTAATCGACTCGCACTTCGGCCCTTAGAGCATAGGAATCTATTTCTTTGAGATGGAAAGAAGAATAGCTCAAGAGAGAAAAGATATGAAAGTGAATTGCTTGATGAATAGGTGAGTGATAATGGAAATCTCAAGGTCTATTTATAGGATTTTCTGAGACCAAGTTCGGACAACGTTCTTCGCTCCTCAAACGTTAAAAATTTAACCAATTTGAGCCGAGTCATCAGGAAGAATAAGCTGACTAGGGTTTCTATTTTGGGAACCTGAGTTCGGGCAGAGTTGGGCAAAACTTGGTCGGAGTTCGGTTTTTCCAATTCCCAAAAGTTCTGGTTTAGTTACAGCCTATTTGATTTGGTTTGAAGAGTAGTTTTAGTTTTGGTTCGAATCAGGATGGAGTTTGAGTTTAGGTAGGCTATTTGAGTAGACTTTGGGTGCACCAAATTGCTAAACTGTTATCCGACTTACATAAGTTCTAGAATCAATAAAGTGCAAAAATACATAATAAAATCTAGTGTACTTTGATTTGTATCAGTCTTTCGTTTTCTATATTACAGTGCATCGAATCATAGTTTAGTTAATTATCGAAATAAGATCGACCGTAACCAAATAGGTCAACAATCTCTCCAATTTTGATAATTGAGAAACTGCGACTGATAGGCAAGCAAAACTAGATGTAGCAGTAACTTTTAAAAACAATTGCTCCCCCACAATGAATGAAGTGTCATATTTCTTTACTATCTTTGTAAGTATCAGCATTTCTCCCGTGTTGTCTTTTATCTAAATGGATAGCTCCCCTGTAATACCCCATCCCGAAATTTTAATATATTTTTATTTTATTTTATTTTATTTGAATTGCGATTTTTAGTTTTATAGACATTTAATTAATTGATTGTTATTGAAGACCCTTAGTCATAACTGAGATTTAGAGTACAAGGTGACTAGGAATCATGGCATGGATAGTGCAGTTGCGTGTTTTGGCTAGTGTATTAGCTATACTAGGGAAAGCCGAGCCATAGGTTTGTTCTAACTAGAAAAACCAGGCCAAGTTGTGAATTAACCCCTACAGATTAATTAATTATATATTAATTAAGATTATGATTTTAGGAGATCCGGTTTTAATATATTTTTATTTTATTTTATTTTATTTGAATTGCGATTTTTAGTTTTATAGACATTTAATTAATTGATTGTTATTGAAGACCCTTAGTCATAACTGAGATTTAGAGTACAAGGTGACTAGGAATCATGGCATGGATAGTGCAGTTGCGTGTTTTGGCTAGTGTATTAGCTATACTAGGGAAAGCCGAGCCATAATATATATATATATATATATATATATATATATATATATATATATATATATATATATATATATATATATATATATATATATATATTTTGTGGTATATATATATATATATATATATATATATATATATATATATATATATATATATATATATTTTGTGGTATATATATATATATATATATATATATATATATATATATATATATATATATATATATAAAAAAAAAAAAAAAAAAAAAAAAAAAAAAAAATATATATATATATATATATATATGAAAATATATATATATATATATATATATATATATATATATATATATATATATATATATATATATATATATATATATATATATATATATATATATATATATATATATCAGGATATATATTGATTATATAGGCGTGTAAATATATTTATAATTTATTAAGGTATATACATATATACATGTTATATATATAGGTGTGTAAATACATACATATATATATATATATATATATATATATATATATATATATATATATATATATATATTTTATATATATATATATATATATATATATATATATATATATATATATATATATATATATATATATATATATATTAGAATAAATAAGAAAAGCAAAAAAACAAACAAATTCCCCACACCCAAATAAATTTCCCACAAGCAAAGCCCAAACCGATCAGCAACCCAACTCAGCAAGAAGCCCAACCGAGAGGGACATATACATATATATATGTATATGTATACAGTAGAGAGATCGAGAGAGGGAGAATGAACCCTAACGTCGTCACCCCGCGCCACCACAGGCGACCCCGACACCAGCACCGCCGCGCACGCCTAGGCATCGCCGACGGCTGGCCAAGCCGCCACAGCCGTGCTGGAGCACACGCATGCACAAGGCCTCTCAGAACAGCGACATCAGCAGTAGCAGGCTGCGAGAGCGACTTCGTCGCGGTTTTTCTTCGCACACACTCGATCGTTTTCCGATCTTTCTTCTCTGGTATGTAGCCTATGTATACCACTTTAGATTACTCCAATTACTTTATATGTAGATGTCCTGAGTTGTCCGAGCATTCGACTCAAAGTCGACAAAAACTCTGTTTATAAATAGAGTATATAACCGATATAGCACCCATATTGGAAGGCGATTTGTGGCCGAACATTCGACAGTTTCAAAAATCTATTTGAACAAACTTCTAGACAACCTACCCAGGATCGGAACCCTATTTTTATAATTAATTTTAGTAAAGTATACAGTGAAATATATCGGAGTGAAAATCAAGGAAAAACTATGTAAACTATTTTGAATTTTTAGAAAAACCTCCGATACGACGTGTGTCCTGCCAATACGGGCGACGTGGTCGCAAACCGAAAGCATTGAAAGGTGCGTATCGGCTTCATGGATGTGTGGGCTTTGACGGAATTCAAATTGGTTACGTGTGCGCGGCGAATTTGATACGTATCCGTCAAAATTTACTATATCGGCCCCTTTGTAAATTTTCTAATTACTTTGTGCACGTTCGTCAGATCGAGACAAAACTTGCGCCAACAGGACCGTATCATTTTTCTGGTCTTGTATGCCAAGTTTGATCCAATTCTGAGATAGTTGACCGGATCGCCGTTTTGTGGGCCCCACGATCCGACTCAACGGGCGATTTTGTGCACAGCTCACCGGAATCCAACTTTGGACATACGATTGGGTTCGTATCGGAAAACCTGATCTGTAGACATATAGTTTGACGACTTTAGAGACCATAGACTTTGGCACACTTTTCGGTGCAAAGCGGGTCCAACGACGGATACCATTTTGACCCAAAATTACCGTTTTGCCCCTGTGTGCAGAATTGGACTTAAGGACAGGCAATTCTAGATAATTTGATTATTCAGAAAATGTTGGTAATATTTATTTCAGAATCCGAAGACTTTTGCATGTGTTGACTGTTGTGGCTCACCGAGTGGTATAGTATTATCGGTTTCCCCAGCACAGGACCTCAGGCGAGTACATCTCTGATAGTTTTCATATTTGATTATCTCTGTGAATCATGTACGTAGTAGTTTTTTACATTGATATTCCATTGGTTCTTGACACGATGTTACATGAGATAGTAGTTATGGATTCTTTACATGTTGTTCGTGACCAATCTATTACCGTGTTCGTGACCTGTTTGGATCCATGAGTACTAGTCGGGCGGGGAAATACTCTAGACATGTAAACAAACCCAAAATTATTCTTGTCTAATAGCAGTCACACACTTCATGTGCGGGGTGCCGGATCTTATTCTTGCCTAATAGCAGTCGCACATTTCATGTACGGGGTGCCGAATTTATCCTTAGCCGTTTACATGTCGAAGTAGTATTTCAATTCACTAGATAGATACAGTGTCTAGTTCTACAGTATATATTATTGGCTACAGGTCTTCTCTGTTTTAGTACTCATTGTCATTTTCACCATGCTCAGTTTTTGCCACGATTCCATGTTTATCTTTTCATCGTGTATTTCATTACTATTTACAGATTTATGGATTTCGTCATTTATTGAATCTGTTGTGAGAATGTACTCGTTCCTTCCTAACTGGAAACCAACATTTTTTAGGTTTAGCCGCGATCACTCTTAGCACTGGGAAGGCATGGGTATATTGAGGTCAACCTAGATAGTTGAATAATTAGCTGTCTTTTCTATTTTGTGAGACATTATATTTTCTAGCAAATGTGAAATTGTGCAACCTTGTAATTTGTAAAATTGATTTAGTAATATGAATGAGCAATATATGCTACATTTTGTGATTTTGAGCATCTTGGCCGTGACAGTGTTCTACCGTCGACTCTGCGGCGTAGGCTGGCTTGGACACGTCTCGTATCCGAAAAATCGAGTGCGGGTCGTGACATCCCCCATAAAGTAAACAATAATAAACATAAAACTTGAAGTAGAAAAAATCTAACAGTCCGAAAATTAAACAGTAGATATCGTTGCAGTAAATCAAACCAAATTCTATCTAGATAATAGAAAATAAAGTTCTGTCACAACTCAGCTAGCATGACGAAAAAGCAACATAATGTTACGACAAAATAAACTAAGTGAAGTAATCTAGAACATAGTGAAATAAAATCTAGAACATCATCTCTAGAAATATCTTCTCTAATTGTCAAAGCGTCATAGCATATGCAACTACTACTAATCATCACCAGTATCTGCTGAATGGTTGGGATCATAAAATATTGCAGCTGGGTCAAAGTACTACTGAATATCAGGGTCATCAATACGAGAACTCGATCGGGAGGGATCTCGAACTACTGTAAAAGGACCGACTAGGTGCTGAGAGAGAGGCCATACTGAATACCCGCCAAAGAGCAGGATATAGCCTGGAGAATGGTGTAGTAGTCCATAGCACGATAGCGATCGTCTTCCAGTCGAAAATGATCCTGAGTCGCATGGTAAAGATAGTCTTCAGAACAAAAAGGATCCTAAGCATAGCTTGGATGGAGTCCAGTATAGCTGGTGGAATATGTGGTACAAAAGGTGCATCATGATGACTATAGGATGAGTCATCGTCAACATGAGGAGCAGTAATAAAAAGAATAATAGGGACAGTCCTATGAGCTTTAGTAAGGTTGGCTGGTTCCGCTAAAAATAGAAAGTCATCCATAGGAATATCAAAGTGATCATATATGAATGGCAAATACATCACATAAAGAAGGTTGCGCTTGTGCTTACAACATTAGACTTACTATAAATAATAGTTTGGAAAACTGAAAAGAAAAGAAAAATGCAGATATATAGGGCAGTCATCTCCAATATAGTGATCTCATCTGTGGAGGTATCTTTAGGAAGGATTGTAGGACCAATATGTTAAGCAATATATACTCTAGAGGGGGGGTGAACAGAGTATACAGCGGAATATTACTAATTAAAACAAAACTCTACTATATCACTACTGTGTCGAAGTGGCTATGTCACAGTTATATAAAAGCAGCAAATAAGAGAGACATAGAGCAAACGCAAACACAACGACATATCCTGGTCTCCCTCTTTTGAGGACTATTCCAGGCCAGAGGACTCTTGCTCCGAGTTGAAATCCTCTATTAGAAACACAAGTTTAAACGAGTGCTTGCAGCTTTTTACAACACCGAGCTTAGATTCGATGTGCTCGACCGACTTCAATTGTGAAGTATGAACTTCTTGATCAAGCCTCTGATTACAACTTTCTGAAACTTCTATACCGTACCGTACCAGCAAGTAGACTAGAGGTTGTAAAACAAGCTTGATATTTAAAAATAAAAGCTTTGAATAGCTAAGAAGGTTAAGAGAAAAGAAGATAGAAAGTGAATGAGTGATTTAGAATGGAAAACTCTTCTCTATTTATATGATTGCTGAAAATCGAGTTCTGGCCGAATTCGGAAGCCAAACGTTCGAAAATTCGACCGTTGCAACCGAGTCTGCAGGAAGAACAGGTTTATAGGTTTTACCACTTCAGGTACCAGAGTTCGGGCTGAACTCGGTCCGAACTCTGATAGTCTGAATTAGGTCAGAATCCAGGTTCTAAAACTAGTTTTGGGCTTTTTGGGTTGTTTTTTCAAAATAGGTTTTTGGGTGTTTTAAAATAAGTCGATTTGTAAAAACTGGGAGTTTGAAAAACATTTTTGGGTTAAATCTATTGGCCAGTATGACACAATTTACATTTTTCCTAGACTCAATAAACTTGTGTAAAAATATATTTGTGAATGGAAAATAAATACAAACGCGATGACTGAACAAATCACGAATGGCAGTAGTACTTGTTATCGTAGTCCGTTATGAGTAGCCCTTATATCGAGTTTGATTTTAGATGATTATCAAAATCAGTTTGATCATGACCAATGGGCCAACAATCTCCCCCATTTTGATAATTGACAAATCTTGACCGATATAACACCTTAATCAAAAGAAAATCTTTCAAAGTTGTAGTTGTACCATCTCCTCGTGACAAGTGTTGTATTTTCTCTCCCGTTGTCATTTATCAAAAATGCTCTTCCATAATTTATGCGTACAAAAAGACAAACGTGAAGAAAGAGGCAATAACAAGAAAGCAGATATTTCACAATACAATATATATAAGAAGCTGTATCAAAGCTAAGCTAAGTATGAGATATGTACATGTTGCCAAAAGAGAGAAATAAACAACTACTAGCTTTCATAAATAAAATAACTACTTAGTACAGATGAAACTAAAAGAGTTTTAATCCATACCAGCAACTAGTAAATATAAAAAATGCATAAACTGAGACTATATGTCCTCAGAATGTAAGACATTTCTAAGACAAGATGACAATATATAGAAATCTACTAAATATGATATCTAGGCTAAACACAATGACAACTAGATATCATCAATTCTTGCCTATGTCCCGATCGACAGCATAATCATCACCACCAGAAGTGTGAGCAGGCTCACCAAAACATCTGAACCAGTCGTATGTGCCTGCAGGATTGAAATACTGGCATACTTTTTGATCCTCAACACGATAGCCAGAAAATATATGATCTCTGAAAAAGAAACCAGGGCTGCCAGGATGATGGGACTGAGCAAAGCAAAGATCAGCTAGTGTGTTAGAGATCGTCTGAGTGCGAATGACATCATGTATTCTTAATCTCTCAACCATTCAGTCTAGCGAGTCTTTAAAGTACTAACTCGATCAAGAGTAGCCTGATGCTGAGTCTGGTTAGTTGCATGTGATCTCTCATCATATGGTAGAGACCCTTAATAGTCTGTGGATAATCAGTGGGTGGAGCAGTAGTAGCTGGAGTGGTAGGAGCTGGAGCAGGAGGTGGAGCAAAAGGAGCAACAGGAGGAGGAGTAGCAGAAATCTTAGAACGCCTAGCTGCACTAAGATGTGCAGGTTTAGCAAGAATATTGCACTCATCTAAGTCAATATCAAAGTGCCGAAAGACAAGTGGTAAGTACATCGCGTAAACAAGATTTCTCTTCTTCATGCGAGTACGTACCATCATCTCGATCATAACCTTTGGGAATGAAAAGGTAATCCCAAAGTGAATATGGTAGATGGCAGACAGCTCTAGAGTAGTGATATCATCAGTAGAAGTTTGCTTGGGAAGGATAGCAGAGAAGATGTGTAACTCCTCTTCCCGGATGTTGAATTAATTTTTTTATTTATTTGTGTTTAAAGGTAATTTTTCTCGAGAGTTTGTGAATAATATTTTATGATTGTTCTACTATAAAAACTAGTTTTAGATTTACGATTTGAAAATACTAATTAAGTTTAGATAAAAATTGTTATCCTTGAATTTTGTGATGAATTTCAAAAGATAGTTCACTTTCGAAAATAGTTTTAAAGTTATAAATATTTTAAAATAATAAAAATGCTTTGTCCATATGTTTTTAAATAAACCTTGGATGTATACTTTACATTATTTGATAATTTTGAATATTATTGTAAATTATTGTGTTAATCAATTATTAATTTTGAATCTGAATTTATATGTAATTTAAATTATTATGATCAATATTAATATTATTTTAAAAACAATTAAGTTGATCATTAATTGATAAAGTTCTGATAGCATATGATTTAAATTAGTTGATAGTGTCAAAATTGTTTTAAATTAATATAATTATCCAATACTTAGTTTTGAGCTAAATTAAACTAGTGTTTAAAATATTTTTTGGGAAAAGGCTACCTAACACAAAATTATATCCTAAAATCATTGGGATTCTATCAAATCTCCAAATAGACTCCTTTTATGAACATATATATATATATATATATATATATATATATATATATATATATATATATATATATATATATATTCCTGTGGCCATAGCCCGTTGGGAACGGTGGACCACCCCGCCGCAGTAGCGCGGGTTCGAGCCCCCTTGGAGGCATGCCTCCAAGCACCATTAAGAAGTGTGTAGGTCCTAAAAATCAAGTTGCACCCATCAAAGAAGTCATGAAAATCAAATTGTGCATCTGTCAAGTGAAGTGCGCAGGAGACAGATTGCGCAGTTCACCATGCATAATTCAGAACAACTAAAAGTTAGTTACTTCCAGAACTCTATATATAGAGTTTCAAAGTCTTCATTATCAGAGATACACACGGAGATCATTCTAGATCAGACCAGCATCATCACCAGAGATCAGGAGTTCATGCCAAAGTGCTGCTGTAATTTTCAGAGGCTATCGTCTTCAAAGTTCACATCGTGCAAGGGATAAAGCGATCGTCATTCAGATCGGATTCCTATAGTTGTACTTTCCCAGAATTCTTGTAATCTTCTTACAAAGTTTGTGAAATAAAGATCAACTTTTATTTTTGCAAACAAAATGGCGACTCTGCTGGGGACGACTTTCTCCTCCGACGAGGAAGTGACAACTCAATGTAACGTTGCGTCTATCAGAAAGATACAGAAGACGTTGGTTGTAAAGGTCAACCAGACGGCATACGAGGCGATGATCAACTCCACGACAACCCCTCGCACTGCAACAACTTCTGCCACGAGCAAAGTGTGCCCAGTGTGGGTCCCCAAGACTGCTGCACAGTCTGTTGCACATCCTGCTGCACAGTATATTGCACAGTCTGCTGTGCAGTCTATTGTCTCTGTTGCTAAGACTGCTGCATAATCTACTGTCTCTGTTGCCAAGACTGATGCGCAGTATGCTGCTCCCCTTGCCAGTGCACAAACTACTTTCTATGCTGCTCTGTCAAAGTGCAAGACTCCTCTTCCCCTGGCGCAGTTGGCTGCAACTCTTCCTGCACAATCCACCACTCCAGCAACTAGAGTGCAACTCAAGCATTCTGGCATCAAGACTTCTGCTGCGCAAGCTGCTGTGACTGTGGCCAGAAGGCCTTCTGTCAAAGCTTCTCATGCGCAACCTGCCAATGCGCCAACAGCCACTTCAATCCCTGCGTAAACTGTGCCAGCTCAGTCCAAGAGGGACAGCCCTTTGGCTACTCTCTCTTCTTCTCACAGCAAAGGGAAAAACTCTGCTCCTCTTCCCAAACACCCTGTTGCTCCAGCGCAATCCACTGGAGGTAGTCTTTTGACTATTCCTCCTCCACCTCAGAACAAAGAAAAAGGCCCGTTGGTCTTTTCTCAAACTTCCTCGTCTCACGACTTGGAAGACAACAGAGGAAAACGTACTTTAGCTAACCCTTCTTCATAAAACAAAGGAAAAGGCCCTTTGGTCTTTTCTCAGTCTTCTTCAGTTTTTACCATGGACGATCAAACTGAACGTGCCTCGACACCAGTCAATACAAGAACTCTCTCCAACAAGAGTTCTTCTTCCCTCCTTGCCAAAGGGAGGTGTACTGATCAAAGAGGTATTCTGCCTACTCCGGTAGCAGAATTCCAAGATCTCCCAACTCTCAGGATATCCCGTTCAAAACAGAGAAAATTGCTGGTGTCTCAGACAGAAATCCCTGGGGGTGAATTTGATGATCTAAGAACTTATCTCAATAGGCCAACTTCGGTAAAACGCAAACAGCCAATGCCGAAGACTAATCAGCATCAGAGGCAAACTTCCAGGACCAAAAATTCTGACACCTATGCTAATGAAGTGAGTACCTCCCTGTACACTCAAGGGACAAAACATTTGAAGAATCGGAACCATATTCTGAATGTTGTCAAAGAACATATCCCTCAAACTTCTTCTCGTCCCGTCATTGTTCCCGATCTCCTAGAACACCTCAAACAAAAATGGGACAACATCTCAACACCTCCAGTACAACCAATTGATCACCACCATTGCAATCACAAGATTATCATCCAGTGTTGCTGTCAGACAACAAAATGATCTGTCTTCGATCGTTTGAACTTTACAAACTCTGAACCTATGTCAGAAGATGAAGACGAAGTGTTGTACGCTTCCGTCAACATGACTTCCGGAGACACTGGGGGTAGGAAGTGCTCTAAGCATGGCAAGCCTCGCAAGCCCAGCCAGCGGTATTTAGATCTACTCCAAGAATCTTCTGAAGGAGTATTTCGATATACCAGATCCCGAAGCCGAGACACAATCGGTCAAAGGAATCTTTAAGATCCTTCCGGTCATCTCCCTCTTTCTCATTCAGGAGATGATTCTTTCTCCGACTGTGATACATACAGTGAAAGTTCTAAACAGACAGTGTCTTCCACTGTACCCAGAGAAGTGACAGCTTATGTTGTCACTGAAGACCCAGATGCTTCCAGTTCAGCTAATCAGAAACAGCGAATAGCTGCACTAGAAGACAAGCTGAAGACCATGGCTGAAATGGTCGCCAGTATGCATTCCATCATCGTGGCCCAACATACAGTACCACCGACTGTACCTGCTGCAAATCCTGAGATCATAGCATCGTCGATACCTGTTAATATAGGGCAGGGGATAGCATCTCCTCAACTACCTCCTGTACAGATTCAACCTACACCCAGTCAGTCAGATGCTGGGGGTAGTGCTTACCACGTTGTTCCTCCCCCTAACACTCTGATTCAGCTTGCTCCTTCTACATAATTGGAGGATGCTAATGAAGCTGTCAAACTCCTGCGCACTCAGTTTGAGGCTTTCAAAGAGAAGGACAATTTTCAGAGGTTGGGGATCAAACAACCTTACCAAGTTGAATGGAAGGAAGTCCCATTTCCTCCTAAGTACCAAATCCCAATAATCTCGCTGTTTGATGGCAGCACCTCTCCCAGTCAGTTTATTAATCACTTTGAGGTAATGACTGTCCAACTTCAGCCAAATGACGCTCTTCTTACCAGAGTATTCGTCGGCTGTTTTGCCGGTATGGCATACGATTGGTACAGAAGCTTGCCCGATAGCTGTATCGCCTCCTTCTCAGGTCTAAAACAAATCTTCTTGGAATGATTCTATGAGAGGATCAATGACATGACCATGTCAGCCCTTAATAAAATCAAACAAAGACACAATGAAACCGCTGAGAGTTTCATTGAAAGGTTCTGCTGAGAAGCTTTAAAAATACCTCCGAGAACTCCGGCTGCTGTCACCATAGACACCTGCAAGGCAAATCTTTTACCTATCATCAGCATGTGGACGGGGTCAACTCAGTTCCAAGACTGGCCATCCTTCATTGTCAACGCTAAAGCAGCTGAAGTTAGTGCTGACAAATTCAAGCAGCTAGGGGTACATATGTCTAATCCTGACCGGGATGAACACCAGACATCGGGTGGTGGTAATGGCCAAAACAACCGCAAGGGAAAAGAAATATTGAACATCAACTTGAAGAACAAAGAATCTCTGGCGGTCAACGTAGCTCCACCTACGTCTGCTTCTACTCCTTCTGCACCTCCACCAAGAGAACCTCGTCCGAAAGTAGAATACTCATTTGACGAGAATGACACCGTGAGCATCTTTGATTGCTTGATCAAAAGCAATAAGCTCCAACTCCCAGACCCGAAGAAGCCTGATGAGGTCGGTAAGACTGATCATCCTAAGTATTGTGTCTATCACAGGTTCATTGGGCATCCCACTCGAGCATGTTATGTGCTCAAAGGCAAAATTCAGGAGCTAGTCAACGCTGGTGTTGTCACTCTGCAGCAAGACGAGAAGACGGTTACCACAAACATGGTCTCAGTTCAGTTCGGTGACTTCCCTCCGCAGATGGTGCAGCACGGTGTCATCCCTATCCCTAAAGCTACTCTTGAGATCGAGAATCTCCCTCCTCCATGAAGTGAAGGTCTCGTCCCCTTATCTCTTGACAACTGCGAGATTATGTGGATTCACCCTAATCTTGCTTCAGAGTTCGAAGTTCCCTCTTCCTCCAAGAAGAAAGAACACTCCAAAGGCAAAACAAAGATCTGCAATATGGTGTCTTTCGACCCCATAGTTGAAGAAGAAATCATGCTGGGCACCAGATCAGGGAAAGCCTATCTACGGGAACTCCCCGAGACTCAGAAGAATCCTGCTTCTTCTTCTGAGTCTGCTCCAGTGCAACCTGCCTCCACTGAAGACATTCCTGCTGCATCCTCTCTAGTTGTAGAACCCATTCCCTCCAAGCCGGCGGTAGCTGACAAAGGCAAACAACAAGTCCGTTTCGACAAGCCTTTGAAGAAGTCATCTCCCTCAGGACTTGAAAAGCCTTACAACTTTGATATCTTGGCTCAACTAGCTAATACACCGACCAGGCTGTCAATCTTCGAGCTCTTACGCCTCTCCAAAGAGACTCGAGAAACTCTGTGTGAAGCTCTCATGTAGGCAGAAACCTGTCTAGCCCTTCTGAAGAAGCCGAAAGCAGAGACAGTCTCTTGCCTCCATTATCATAGTGTGTTGGAGTTAATTCCAAACATTACTTTCACACCGGATGATATGCTGCTGGAAGACAATAGGCACAACCATCCTCTATACTATACAGGATACGTCGACTCGATGAAAGTCGATCGTATTCTGATAGTTCCAGGGTCTGCCCTCAGCATCATGCCAAAGACAATGTTAGATGCACTGAAGATCCCAGTGCATAGTCTTTCCCGTACAATCACCACCATCTTGGGGTTCAACCAAGGAAGAAGTGAGCCACTGGGCAAGAATCGCCTAAAACTTTAAATAGGCAATCTCCGTACAGAGGTGACCTTCTACATCATTGACAACCATGGTTGTTCTTACAATGCTCTGTTAGGGAGACCATTCTTACATGAACACAACATTGTCCCTTCCACTCTCCATCAATGTTTCAAATATGTTGATGACAAGGGAGAAGTTCAAAAGGAGGTTGCAGATCTTTATCCCTTCAAAGGTGTCGAAGCATACTGCAACGATGCTCGTATGTACAAGGATGAGTTCATAAAAGTAGTACTGTCTCTAGACACTGAAGAAGAACAAGAAGCAGTGCCCAATGACACTCTCATCATACCTGTCAAAGGGTGTGTTTCTCGTCCTCAATCATCCAAACCACTGGCTATTCACTTGCCAGTCCAGAAGCAACCAACTGACGGAAGTCAAGATCAATGGGAGCTCACCTCTTCTGAGCCACTTGTTATCGACCTACGTCTTAACAAGGAAAAAAGGGAGCTCACCTCCTCTGAGCCACTTGTTATTGATTTATCTCATAACAAGGAAAAAAGGGAGCTCACCTCCTCTGAGCCCCTTGTTATCGACCTCCGTCGTAACAAGACCAATCCTCCTCCACGTTCTTCTTCTCCCCCTCTTGTAATCAATTTGACCAAGCCTGCTAAGGTTAAAGGTCCCGTTGTAAATACAGATGTATAAATCAATGAAAAAGTATCTCCTTTCCAGTATACTGATGTTATTTATCATGCTAAGTACAATTTGGAAATGTTAGATAGCTTTCAGTCATTTACAATGGGAGTTGTACAGTCTCTTCAAACAGAAGTTTCACTCGAACATCTAAATGACTCATATCGTATTGTGCCCACTCGAAAGAGAGGCGAGAGTCCAATACTTTTTAGTAAAGGACCAGAACAAGAGTTCAGCTATACGGATGATAGCAAAAGTAACGATACAGGACATATCCAACTTTGTCGTTACAGCCAACAATCAAAAGACATCATCCGAAAGATGGGTTATGACTTCAAGAATGACCTCAACTATGGTAAGGGTAGAAGAACTCCTATCCGTACGGCTGTTCCAAAAAGAAAGTCAAAGATGTACTACAGCAGGACCAAAAGAGGTCTCGGATATGCTTCACCTCCGACCTTATCTCCAGCAGTCTCCGAATCCGATAGTGAAGAGCGCTCTAACTCTTCTAATTCCAGATCATGGGATTCTGATACCAGCATTGGTCAGGTTCATCAGCTAATCGTATATTCCAATATGGTCTCCGCCGAACTTTCAGAAGGCTATGACGAGGATGTTGAAGAAAATCCCAAAATAGATCCCTGGACTCAACGAATGGATACCCAATGGGAACTCCGATTCGAACAACGAGAACCTCCTACCGAAGATCAATTACTCCAAATTGATGTAGGAGAAAGCGGGTCACCTCGTCCAATATTTATCAGCAAGAACCTTCCAGAAGCGGATAAGCAAGAATTAATTCTTCTTATTCGAGAATACATTGATGTCTTCGCCTGGAGCTATGAAGACATGCCAGGTCTAGATCCCAAAGTTGCTACTCACAAATTGAATATCTTGCCTCATAAAAAGCCAGTCAAGCAACATCAAAGGCGATTCAAGCCAGAAATGATGGATGCAATCGACGATGAAGTCAAAAAGCTCATCGCTAGTGGCTTTATTCGAGAAGAACAACACCCAGATTGGGTAGCTAACGTCGTCCCAGTTTTGAAGAAAACCGACAAAGTTCGAGTTTGCATTGACTTTCGGGATCTTAATGAAGCTTGTCCAAAAGATGAGTTTCCTCTCCCTATCACGGACGTCATGATCGATAACACCTGTGGGTTTGAGCAAATATCCTTCATGGATGGATTCTCCGAATACAATCAGATTCGGATGAATCATGAAGATGAAAAACATACTTCTTTCCGCACTCCTCGTGGAGTCTACTGCTATACCGTGATGCCATTTGGTCTCAAGAACGCTGGTGCAACTTACCAACGAGCTATGAGTACCATTTTTCGAGATCATCTTCGTAAGACTGTCGAATGCTACATCGATGATATTGCTGTCAAAAGTCATCTAAAGGAAGATCACATCCAAGACTTAAGAACAATCTTCAATCTCATGCGCCAACATCAACTCAAAATGAATTCCACCAAGTCATTCTTGGGTGTCTCTAGTGGCAAATTTCTTGGCTTCGTCATTACCTCTAAGGGTATACACGTAGATCCCGAGAAGATAAAAGCCATTCAAGAGATGCGTCCTCCACGTAACCTAAAAGAGCTACGAGGATTCCACGGTCGACTTGCGCACATCAGGAGGTTCATTTCGAATCTGTCTGGATGCTGCAGACCATTTACTCAACTAATGAAGAAGGGTGTATCTTTTATTTGGACCGAAGAATGTCAACGAGCATTCGATGACATAAAGCGATATCTCGTGAACCCACCAGTCTTGGTGCCACCGATCTCTGGCATACCGTTCTTAATGTATGTCCGTGCTATGGATCATTCATTGGGTGCTTTACTTGTCCAAAAGAACAAAGAAGGTCATGAACAAGCCATCTATTATCTCAGTCGTACTATGATTGGTGTCGAACATCGTTATAGTCCGGTCGAAAAAGAATGCCTAGCTCTTATGTTTGTTGTTCAAAAGACGAGGCATTACATCATTGGCCAAACTATTCATGTCATATCCCGAGTTAATCCTTTTCGGGTACAGATGAAGAAGCCTAGCACACTCAATTCTCGGCTGGCTAGATGGACCATTCTGCTAGCCCAATATGTCATGGTATATGTTCCTCAAAAGTCTGTCAAGGGTCAAGCACTGGCGGATTTCTTAGCAGCTCATCATGTACCGGAGACATCTAAACTCTATGATAAAATTCCAGATGAGACACTAGAGTCAAACATGATCTCCAAAGAATTTCCTACTTGGCGTCTATTCTTTGACGGTGCATCCAGGATTGGACCCAATGGTGCCATTATCGCAGGAGTTGGAGTTGTTCTTGTTTCCCCAGACGGATCAACTATCCAAAGAGCCTACTCCTTAGATGAACCCTGCTCCAAAAATGTGGCAGAATACAATGCTCTTCTCATCGGCCTTCAATTAGCCAAGCAATTGGATGTCGAATATCTTGAAGTCTACGGCGACTCTA
The DNA here is from genome assembly GCA_029216955.1 of Iris pallida. NCBI lineage: Eukaryota > Viridiplantae > Streptophyta > Magnoliopsida > Asparagales > Iridaceae > Iris > Iris pallida. The sequence continues at coordinate 5,256,797 of JANAVB010037819.1, read as the reverse complement.
AGCTGGTCGTTAACCAGGTTAGAGGGACCTATGAAGTTCGCCATCAAGATCTAGTGCCTTACTATAAAGCAGCAATCAGCATGGCTACATCATTCAAAGCCTTTTTCATCGAATATGTTCGACGAGCTTGCAATACTAAAGCAGATGCTTTGGCCAACCTTGCAGCAGTCTTAGCTATCCCTATCAAAAGACAGCAAGTGGTGGTTGTCTCTAATCAGGAATTATTCTGCATCGAAAACAATCGTAATATTGAGTTCAGTAATTTTACTAAAGTCAATGTTATCAGTGAAGATTGGAGAGCTCCCTTTATCGAATTTGTAGTTCACGACATACTCCCTAAAGATCCTAAGGAAGCTACGAGTATTCGCTGGCGGTCTCTGCGATTCTACTACAATCAGATCACCAAAACTCTTTACCGGCAGACTTATGACGGTCTACTCTTGCGCTATCTTGCTGGTGATGAAGCAAAACAAGTATTGCGTGAAGCTCACGACAGTGTCTGCGGAGCACATCAACCTGGTCCTAAGCTACAGGATCGTATCTGACATGGGTTACTACTAGCCCTCTATGGTATCTGATGCCATCGAATATGCAAGAAAATACCGAGCTTGTCAGATCAACGCAGATTTCATTCACCAACCGTCAAAATTCCTTCATCCGACTGCTGCTTCCTGGCCTTTTGAAGCTTGGGGCATGGACATTATAGGTCCTATCAATCCTTCTTCTTCTAGAGGACATCGGTTCATACTGGCAATAACCGACTACTTCTCCAAATGGGCCAAAGCTATACCCTTGGCTGAAGTCAAAACCAGCAGCGTCATCAACTTCGTCAAACACCATGTCATCTATAGATTTAGTGTACCTCGAAGGATTATTCACGACAATGGACCTCAATTCATCAGTCAAAAGTTCACAAAGTTCTGTGATGATCACCGGATTGACAATGTCACTTCGACAGCTTACATTCCAGCTGCTAATGGCTTGGCTGAAGCTTTCAACAAGACTATCATCAAACTCCTCAAAAAGTTTGTGTCTACTAACAAACGAAACTGGAGTGAAAAGCTTAGAGAATGTCTATGGGCCTACCATACTACGGTCCGTAACCCTACAGGCTGTACACCCTTCTCTCTGGTGTACGGCTGTAAAGCAGTTCTACCTTTGGAGCTTCAAATTCCATCTTTAAGGATTGCCATCGCCAACGAACTCACTACAAAGAACAACGACCTTCTTCGACTCCAAGAGTTAGAAGCGCTCGATGAGAAGCGGTTAATGGCTCAACAGCATATTGAGTGATACCAAGCTCGCATTTCGAAGACTTTTAATCACAAAGTTAAGGTCAGAGCCTTTCAGAAAGGAGAGCTCGTTTTAACAGTCAGACGTTCTATAACTATGACTCACATGAGCAAGGGCAAGTTCGATGCGAAGTGGGAAGGGCCATATATTGTGAGCAAAGTCTTTTCAAATGGAGCTTATCAAGTTTCTAAGCTAGATGGTCGAGTTGCAATGATGCCCACAATGGCAAGTTCCTCAAAAAGTATTATGTATAAATGTAAAAGACATTGCTTGTAATCATCAGACAAGTTCATAAATAAAATTTGATTTTATTTCATCATGAATGATAGTACATAATATCAAGGAAGGTCACTATCATCCTTCTAAAAATTGGGACGAGGACCACTACCGTCCTTCTCAAAAACATGATCGGCAAAAGAGTTGAGAACATCCTTGCTCGAATCTACCAGGAACTTGCAAGTAGCCATCCTCATGGCCTCTTCTTCTTCTGTCTTCCCTGGTTCAAGAAGGAAGTCCAAGATGTCCCTTGGCGGCTTGAGTACAGATGAACCTTCACCTGCCTCTGTCTGCTTTGGCTGGGCCAACTCGACTGGATGTTCTTCAGTAACCGCTTCAACCTTTGGGGCGACCTCAGCCTTCTTAGATGCATCTCCAGACGACATCTTTATGTTAAAAAGTGAAAGTGATCATTCAGTTTAATTGTCTGTTCTATTTATAGACAGAGATTCGTGAGACAATGAAGCGACACATTCATTTGACGGTTCGCCCGTTCATTCATTCGACGGTTTGCCCCTTCATTCATCTGACGGTTCGCCCGTTCATTCATCTGACAGTTCGCCCGTTCATCCATTCATCCGACGGTTTACCCGTTCATTACAATTATCTGACGGTTCGTCCGTTCATTTCATTCATCCGATGGTTCATCCGTTCATTCTATTCATTTGATGGTCCATCCGTTCATCCTGACGATTCATTTCATTCACACATCCTGACGATTCATTTCGTTCACACATATTCGACGGTTTATTCGTTCATTTCATACATCCGACGGGTCACCCATTCATTTCATCCATATCATTTATATCAGCAACTTGTCATTTTTGATTAAGTTGTCCACTGAAATAATGATATTCAATAAATTATATTCTGCCATGTCCATATTACCTCTGAGCAGATATAATGAATATAATTATTTTCTAAAAATCAAGAAATATATCATGTCCTGCACCTCTGAATATATTTTCTATCGCTATTATTTATATCTGAATAAGATATGCAATAAATAATAGATCCATAAAGAATTGTCTTTTTATTGATCAAAATTGAAAGACATTACAAAGATACATATCACAAAACAAGAAGATACAAAGAGTCTTTCTATTCGGCCGGTGGGGTCATCAGGTTGGTCATATGTTGTTTTAGAGTCTGCAGCCGCTCCTCACGAGAGTCCATCACTCGTCTTTTAGCTTCTTCCATCCCAGATTTGTCGTCAAAAGATGGCATGGTTACTAATTTGCGAGAAATTTCCGCTTGATGAGTTGCGACATACTCATCTCTTTCTTGACTCAGAACACCCAGTTGTTGAACTGCAGCCTGATGTTGGGTGGCCTCATCCTCCAGAGCAAGTTGAACAAGTTTCAACTCTTCCTGAAGACGGGCAGATTTCGCTTGCAGTTCAGCAACTCTCCTTTTCTTCTCTTCAGCAATAGATTCCACTGTTTCCACTTGGGAGTTATACTCAGCAGATTTAGTAGAGAAAGCGTCCAAGAGAACTTGGAGATCAACTTTCGCCAATGCAACCTCTTGTGACATTTTCTCAAATTCAGCCTGTACCAAAGGCTCTACCTCCCCCTATTAAGCTCTTTATAAATCTTAACCGATGCCTCCAGCTCATCTCGTACATGTTCAAGAAAAATGACTTGAGCTTCGTCGTCTTGACTGCAGATGGCATTGATCAGATGGGAGGTTGGACCTCTAACTGTTGAAAAACCAGCATTTTCTTTCTCTATCACCCTATCCACTAAGGGTCCCAACGAAGTAAAGAAAAGGTTGGTGAAGGAGCTTATGATAAAATGGTTAGTAGCCAGAGCACCTGGTGTAGCGGCAACTCCCATTGATGACGAAGCAGCAGGTGCTTGGGATAGACGTACAGCTTTTTGCATACGAATGAAGGGTTCTCTGGATAGAGGAGCCATCGTAGAGCTAGCTGCCCCTCTCGGATGTTCTTCTGCAAAATCAAATGAACCTTATCATTTTGGTTTCATTTTGCAACGATTCGAAATGAATCAAAAGTAAAGGCAATCATCTTACCATGACTTGGTTCAGCAACAAGTCTGTCATCTGTTGGTACAGGTTCCAACCTAGCAGAAGTAGCTTCAGACATTACTGCCTGGCTACTACCGGCCTCGGAGGCACCCGAAAAAGGTCGGCTATTACTAGCCATTACCGCTATTGGTACTATATCTGTGCACGGAGGAGGAATTAGAGATGATTCAATTTCTGCATGGATTAAAATAGAGATGTCAGCCATTTAATCTATGAAAAGAAGGTTGATAAAAATCATTTAATACCTTTGGGATCGGCAGTAGTAGTTTCTTCAGGTGTTACTTCCTCACCCATATTCTTTTCTGGAGCCTCAACATCCTTTTCAGGATCCAGTGTGTCATCAACAGTTTCGGGATATATATATGGACATCAGCGTCCTCATCTGGATTTAAAGTATCATCAACAGCTTCTATTGATGTATCTTCATTGCTTATACTATCTTCTGGTTCCTCCTTGCTGGCAGTTGCGGCAGCCTGATCGACATCATCCTGCAAGCCGAAGTCGCAATCATTTAAAGCTTCAATCATTAAACGATCTTCTTCTTCACGGAGTGTTCCTGGTGTAGCAGGAAGCTGAGTAGTTTCCACCACAAGAGAAGGAGATCGCAAAACTTCAGCATCCCTCTGCTCAGCCTCATCCCTCTGCTCAGCCTCATCCCTCTGCTCAGCTTCAGTCTCATCCTTCTGCACAACCTCGTCCCTCTGCTCTGGACTAGGAGTTTCCTGCCTAGGCTCGGAGGCTGGAGTAGGAGATGTCATTGTAACTCCGGCAATAGCACTAGCTACGACCAATGACATAGGTCGAGGAGTGACTACCTTCTTTCTCCGGAGGACTAGCTTCTTTCTATGTAGAGGTCTCTCTGGACTCTCTACATCTATAACATTGTCTTGCCTTTGGATAGAGGTCGGGGTCGCCGCCTCTTCTCTTGGAGTTGATTCGGCCTGCTGCCGAAATTGTGATCGGGTCGTGACCCTTTCTGATGGATCCAAGACAAGTTTCTTCTTCGCAATTGGAGAAGAAGTTTCTTCTCTCCTTCTCTTCCTCTCCTTGGCGGGAGATTTGACAACTTTCAAAGAGATACGCAATGGCTCGTTGATTTCTTTCGGGAAGTTGGCTTCCCTTGAAGCTTCCAACGGCGCATCGGCCGGTTCACGCTCTTCTTCGTTGCCAGGAGCCACCACAACAGTTGTTCCCTTCTTCAATCTGGTCGCTGTCGCAAAACTGTCGGCAAGACTGAAATTCTCAGCAAAGGTGTTTGCCGATGTGTAGAAGATGGAATATGTGTACAGCATCCTCGGGCCGTGGTTGCTCTTCGTCGGTATCGAGAACATTATTTTTGTGTCTCGAGCGTTATAATAAGCCCAAGCCCGGGCGCCATCAATCAAATAACCTTTTTCTTGCAGGCACGTTATGGCATTACCCACGTAGAACTGGTCATAGCCGAATTGACGGGCAAAGCGGCTGGGAAGATATGGTTCCAAGTAACATTCATCTTCAAATCTATAAACCAAGTGCGACGGCCTAATCGTCTTCAGCCACTCAAATATTGCACGACCTAGAGGCTGCCTTCCAAGATCAACTAGATTTGTTGACATATGTTCATAACCAGTCGGAGGGGGAACACAGTAGAAATTCTACCCTTTTCCGAGATTCAGTGCTCGTCTGCAATCTCTTAGGCTGGTATAAATCCATTTGCTCCTAGAGAATCTCCGTAAGAAGCTTCCGCTGACCGTCCCCATATCGGGGCTCATCAATGAAGGATGGTGCAGAAGCAACCATCCGAACAAATAAGTGTAGGAAAGCTCCAGCCGAGGGAAGTTCCCTTTCTTTCCTTTCCCCTTGAGCATTGAATCAACAAAAAGGCGAAGACTCGCGTTCACTCTACAGGTCATCGCCGATAGCAGATCCATCCGGTAGCCAAAGACTAGACGGACGGCAGCAAAGAGCACACCGCGATGGAAGCGATCTACGGTGCTCGCTCCGGGTACGACGAATCGTCGGAGCCAATATGTGAGGAAACCCGCCAGCTGGGCTTCCTTTGACATGGGCCTATAGCCCATTCTCATAAAAACTTTCAATAGTATCCCCTGTCTTGAAAGGGGGATATTAAAGTTCATCATCAACCTTGATGTCCATTTCCTTGTTTTCTTCCATCAATCCTATCACCTCACTATGGCTGAGTGGTTTGAAGAAGGTAGGGTTGCACGTATAATGATCCTTAGTCTTCTTCTCGATGATATGGTTCAGGAAGAGATAGGGCAACCACTTTGACGAGTAACAAGTGCCGGAAGAACCACTCTTATAATACCTGGAGCAAATTTTGTAGTGGCACAGTAATTCTTCAAAAATGGCCACCATCTCTGTATTCTCTCGATGAAGTCGGTCTAACTCGTCATTTGTTGGAACAAATTCTTCGTAGGGGAAGTCTCCCATTAGTAAGCTCGAGATATATTTCATCTCATGAAGAGCTAGTCCAATCTCCCCGCAGGGTGTCATGAATGTCCCTGTCCTAAAATTGTACCTCTCTGCCAAGGCGAGAAACAGATGAGGGTTGGGGTAGAATTCATATACGGTGGAGTATACCGCCTGATATAGCTCAATCTCTTTGAGCTTTTCTTCGAACTGAACCAATATTCAATTGGTTATGCAGTTCCATCTTTTGTTGTCTGGGTTCACTAGACCTGTTAACCGGATGTCCTGATCTGGGTATCTGCCCTCAACCTTTGCAAATTCATTAGCAAAGATCGGCATCCTCACCGGCAGCAGCAAGGAGGAGTTCTCTGGTGGGATGCAGCCAGGCTTCAATCCTCTGAGCAAGGAACTATGACGCCAGAGGAGCTATAGAACATATCCCTGTTATTCGGTCCTTTCTTTACACAAATATTTTATGTTCTTGCTTGCTGGAGAGGGGTAATATCCCAGTCCATCCTCCTGGTATGGCTCACATGGGCATAACGGGATAGAGGGAGGCATCTGGCAATGTCTGGCAATAGTATTATTTTCTCCTTTCTCTGGAAGAGTCTCTGCTCAACATGAGGTCTCGGCTGAGAACTCTTATCAATAGCCTCACCAAATATAAACAGGGGTTTCTTATGAGTAATGGCATCGGCAGTCTGCAGAGGCTGCCCATTCATTAGACTCAATAAAGTTTCGTTGTCCTGTGCTACTAAGATGGCTTGACGGGAAGATGGCAGAGCATATTGGGGAAATATTACATGGGACAAATCTTTCTTAAACTCTGGTTCAGCAAGGGTCCCTGCAAAGATTTCATACTCGGGGTCTTCTCTGATGTTAACTGCATCAAACAGAAAGACAGAATTCAGTATATACAAAATCAAAAATTCTGTCCAAAAAATCAGCAAAGTGCGCAAGCATCATATTGTGCTGTCTGTGAAACATCAGATTGTGCAACAACACCTTCTATGCGCAAACTGTTCAATTGTGCCAACATATTCACTTGCACAAGCCATCAGATTGCGCTAACAAGCTTGCACAAGGCAACAGTTTGTGCTGGACAGACTTGCGCAAACCGATAGAATGCGCTGACTTTTGCCAACGCTTTTCAACCGATTGCACAAGAAAATAGTCTTCATAAAAATGAAAACTATTGGGTTTGTGCAACCGAAACCCTAAACAGGGCGGCGCAATTCAACCAAATCTCTAAAAAGAGATATGTTTGAAGATTCAATCATGTCGAAGAACCCTAAAAAGGGTTTTTGATCGAGCGACTACCTTGCAGTGCTGGATGACCGACTTCGTGTCGTGAAATACGCGGCACAGCACGAGTCGAAGACTCGGCGGAGGCTTTGCCCTTGTCGGCGGCGGAACGCTTCGGAGCCATTGAAGTCGACGGAGAAGAAGGAAAAGAGTCGGAGTGGGCTCGAGAATTTTCTCTTTTGAACAAAGTGGAAACAAGTAAAGAACAACAGAAAGAGGAATGAGAACTATTTATAGTTTTTCGAAAGCAAACAGACGCCTCAGATTGTGCCGAAAAAATAGGAACTAATTCCTCCAATTGTGCAGACAGGGCATTACTTGCGCAACTTGATTTTAAAATCAAAATTTAAAGTATTTCGAAGCTTTGAATATTTTCAAACTTCGAAAACTTTGAAGGGGGCCTTGTAGGTCCTAAAAATCAAGTTGCACCCATCAAAGAAGTCATGAAAATCAAATTGTGCATCCTTCAAGTAAAGTACACAGGAGACAGATTGCGCAGCAACTCAAGTGCGCAAGCTAAATTGCGCATACATCCAAGTGCGCAAGCTGACGTGGCAACGTCATCATTATCTGACAGAAAATTAGATCTTCTGACATCTGACAACACGGAGAACGAGGAAACTGTTCGTTTATCGTGCAGCACAGCGCACGAAGACAGCTGTACATGCAGCGCAATCTGCCAGACTCTCTGCAGCGCGGTCCATCCCAGCACAATCTGAAGACAGCACAATTCAGGTGGCGCACTTCATCAAGACAACTGACAATGTACATGTGGCCTACATGCCATCAATTACTCACCATGTGGCAACCGTCTGTACACGACCAAACGCATTTCAATCAAATAATACCATGCATCACGTACAGGTGGTCCACGATCGAGTAACTGTCTGCGCAGTTCGCTGCGTGCACAATCCACCATGCGCAATTCAGAATAACTAAAAGTTAGTTATTTCCAGAACTCTATAAATAGAGTTTCAAAGTCTTCATTATCAGAGATATACACGGAGATCATCCTAGATCAGACCAGCATCATCACCAGAGATCAGGAGTTCTTGCCAAAGTGCTGCTACAATTTTCAGAGGCTATCGTCTTCAAAGTTCACATCGTCCAAGGGATAAAGCGATCGTCATTCAGATCGGATTCCTATAGTTGTACTTTTCTAGAATTCTTGTAATCTTCTTACAAAGTTTATGAAATAAAGATCAACTTTTGTTTTTGCAAACAAAGTGGACACCCTCAAATATATAGCGAAGGAAAAAGAGCTCACCCAAAGATGGCGAACGAGCGCTGGCGCTTGGCCGTGGTGCACGACAGAAGGAGAAGACCGGTGTCGCTCTGGCACGAAGGTGTGCGGCACCGGGCGAGGGCGCGGACGCGACGGCGGGTCTCGGTGCAGCATTTGGCATCATGGTGCTCGCTGAAGCTAGGTCTCGCTGCAAGGACTATGACGGCGCACGGATCTGCCGTACTGGATGGAGAAGGCGACTGGGGTCGTGGCTCGACGCTTTGGATCCGGTCGAAAGTGGCAGATCTGGAAGACTGGAGGTGCTCGGTCAGCGGGTGCAACGGTGGTCAGAGGAGTTATGGTAGGGAATGGTGGGTGTTGGCGTTGCAGATTTGGGCGGACGGTGGTGTTGCGGGAAAGTGTGGCACCGGGAGTCAATAGCGGTGGTGCGACGCCGGGATAGGAAGGTCGGGTTTTTCTGATTTGTTTTTGTTATTTATTTTTGGTTTGGAGATGGTGAAGTATCGGACACGGAAACGATGTATGCTGGATGTATTGTGGACACGGAAAGATGAATTTATGACACCCGGGGTCGGACCCGAGGCCGAACATTCGGCTGACACGAGTGGACACGGGCACATATTTGGTGTGGACACGAATTGTGATGGTGGTCGTTGTCCACGTTGGTGGTATTGTCTCTGGCAATGGTGGTATTGACATTGGTGATGGCGGTGGTCGATGGTGAAATGGTGGAGGTGTTGACGGAAACAGGGAGTATGCCGGATAGAGGGGTGGTGTTACATGGGTGTGGGGATAGAAGATGGTATCGACTTGGTTTGGCAAGAGGCACGGTGGAGAATGAGTTATATATAAGGGAGCATGGAGAAGGCTTGCTGAATAAAGGAAGTGGGTCTCATATATATATATATATATATATATATATATATATATATATATATATATATATATATATATATATATATATAGATATCCACTCTTTCTCTCTCTATCTTTAATGTGCTTTCTCGGTTTGGAGAAAGAGCCTTAAATGTATCAACTCTCTCCTTCCTCTTTCTTCGATTTCCCACAACAGCTACTCTCTTTCTTAATAAAGAAAGATTGGGAGAAGAAGGTCATATTGCTTTATTAGTACTTTTATCAGTGCACATATATAGTATATAGATATGTATATGTATTATAAGTTTATACTAATATATTGTTATTTGATATCAGTAGAATTAGTTCAATATTTATATTGTATTACTAATAAGGGGCTTCGTATATATGTTTTAGTGGACTTTTGTATAACAATAACTAACTCATAAATGTTTTGGGTGGGCTTAGATTCTAGAATAAATATTGTTTATTAATTAATGTAATTGTTTAGTTAATATATAAATTGTTTTGGGCTTCTACATGTAAAGACTTATATTTTGGGCTCAAAAACAATATTTTGTGTGCTTAATATGTTGGGGTTTCTTTACAAAAAAAAAATATATTTGAATTTATATATATAAATTATGAGTGTTGTAAATAAGTTTTAGTAAATTGTTTTGGGCTTAAGGACAATATGGGTATATATATATATATATATATATATATATATATATATATATATATATATATATATATATATTATTTGGGTTGCTAACAAAATAGATTTGGGTTCTTATATTAAAATATTCAGTTTAGCCCTAAAATATTTACTAGATTTTATTTATTTATCTAAAGTATTTTAACTAATAAAATATTATTTTTAAATATCGTAATAATAGTTTTCTAAATATATATATATTTTCTATCAAAAAAAATTTCTTTCCGAAATTCTTTTTTAGATTATATCGTTCTCGATCATGACTAATTATTTTCTATCCTCTTGCAAATTCCAAAAATCCTTCACATCGACCCTTGTCAAGTAGACTATTCTGGACCCAACGAGATGGTTTGTTTAAGCAGCTAAGGGCCTCAGGAACAGTTCTTGTGTGTTTTCAATATTGTTAATTACTAAATTTACATAATTTAGTTATGCATATTTGATTCCTGACCCGCTCGTTACACGATGACACTTCTTATTTCTTACATGTCATGTCCTCCTTCTAGTATATTGTGTCGGGATGGAAAAGTACTAATAGATGTGTGATCAGACCTTAGATTATGTTTTATTTTTTTCACAGTAGATCCTGATAATTAACTTAGATCCTGTGGTATAATTGTCCCAAGACCGATCACATATCGAAAGAGTACTTCAAATCAAGTAGATGGTTAAGGTTCCTTATTTTCATGCTTCACTTTATAATTCATTTCAACTACCTTCCTCTACTTTTCATGTCATATTTTACAGTCTGCTTATTTTTTCATATATGTCATTTCTATTCATGATTTATAGTCGTTATCATATATTTGGAACTGTATGCATGGATTGTACTCGTTCCTTTCCTGACTGGAAACCCTATTTTTTAGATTAGTCGCTCGCTACTTGTGCTTTGGAATCTTAGGAGGGATATGGATATTTGAAGACCAAGCCTAGAGACTAGCTAGATAATGGTGATCATATAGTTGCTTTTTCTAAATTTTGTGAGAGGTTGTATTTTATCAAAATGTAAAACTTGTAATTTGAATTTATTATTCGTGAATGAGCAATAGAGATATCATTTTGTGTTTTGAGCATCATGGCCTAGACAACATTCTATCGCCAATACCGCGGCGTAGGCTGGCTTGCGCACGTACTCGCATCCGAAAAGCGAGTGCCGATCGTGACAAGTTTTTTTGGTGGCCCATGCAGGTCAGTTTTCGCAATTATGCGAACTCATGGTAGTACCATATTAGTCGTACTGCTGTGAGCCTATGATTAGGAATTGCTCATTCACAATTAGGTTGTTTTAAATTTTTAGAAAAATAACTAGGATTAGGATTAGGTACCCTGTGGGCAACCCTTAGATTTATTCGGATTGAATTCTTGGGTAGATAAGGTCGTTGCATAGTCTACACAATTCAAATGGGGATAAACGATGTTTATGAGATACCCTTTTATGAGTTTGAAATATTTTGCGATAGTGTTACGCTTGATAGTATGACTTTAATCAAAGGTGGGTAGAGTCTTCAACTAATAAATTAAGTTTTAACGTTGTTAGCTTTTGGTGTCTTTGAGGTTTAAATACCTATATGGTTTGATAAATTTTGCTAAGGTTGAATTTATAAAATTTTCAAGGAAATGATTTTGATTTAATTAACAAAAAATAAGATTATAGAAAATCCTTGTAGTTTTGCTGAAGTGGAATTTTTGAGGAGATTGCGACAGAATAGATTTAAAATTTAAATCTTTAAGTTTTCATATTTTGAAAATTTTAAAATTTTGGATTGTAATTTTTGGATTTGAAATTTGGAGGAAGTATGCAGAGGTGGATTTTATCTTTAAAGGAAATGGTCTTCAACTAAATTAAAGACTACTGAATTTGAAATTTGATGAGATTGTTACCAAAAAATTTACATTTAAATTTTCAAGTATTTAAATTTTGATGTATTTTGGATTTTGATTTTGAAATTGGAAGGGTTATGAAAAGGTGGATTTAAATATTTGGAAGCATTTAAAATTTTATGAAGTTTACATTTTGAGGAGATCGTGACAAACTAGAATTAAGTTTTGAGTCTAAAGATTGTTGGATTGTGATTTTGAATTTAGAATTCGGGAGGAAATATGAAGGAGTGGATTTAAAAATATCTTTTGTTTGTTTGTGAAGTTTAAATTTGAAGGATATTCGATAAAGTCGATATTGACCATTTGCTGGGGCACAACCTTGAAGATCATGATAAGGTTTGAATCATTGATTAAAATTTAATGGTGGAATTTTTAAAGAAAATGAGTTATGGATTTAAGTTTTAGCATTGAAAATTAAAGAGATTTTTCTTGAGGATAAAGCTTATAAGTATTGAGTAGTGATCTATTTTATTTAATTATTTGATTGAAGAAATTTGGAAATATTTTGAGGATAGGATGATAGGTTAGCTGTTCTATAGGTAATACTCCCCAAACCATATCTGTTGACCATATATATCTATGTATTCTTTTCTTTTCTTTCCATCATTCTTTATCAATTTATGTATTAAGAATTTTTTTATTTCATCCTTTCATTTCATTAAGAGGATTTTATTACCTACCGAATCTCATTGATCATTCCTTCTGACAGTTCCTTCCAACTAAATTCTTCTATATTTTTCATTTGGTCAATCGAGCATAGTTATTCTAGACATCCCTTAAAATTTCAAGGAAGGGGCATTATAGACTTACGATATAGTGAGTCAACAAGGAATTCATGTCATTATTTTACGAGAAATAGAATTGCAAAATTATTGAAAGGATTAAGACAGATATAATTCTAGATGGTTACCAACTGAATTAGTATAGAGGTGACTTTTGAAACGACGACCTTGTGATCTCAAAAATAAAACACAAATTCGAGGATAATGGTTTGAGATATTGTGCTAAAGGAAAATCATGGCTATTATTGCAAAGGGCCATTAATGTGCTTAAATTTTAAATATTATTGAGTTTATTTGGATTGATAGACATAAACTTGTGAGACTAAATTAATAACACTTCCTTGATAGTATGATAATGGATTCGAAAGTGCTTTTTATTATTCAAATAATTTTGAAGGACGAGAATTGATAAGTATTACATTATTTCGAGGCTTAAATTTTAAATGCTTCATATCTATCTACGATAAAGCTTGAATTTTTTGTGCTCAAAGGATATTTCGATGACAATAAGATTTTTGAAAATTTGGACGAGAAATAAATGTTGACCTAGTTTGAGTATAATTCTTATGAGAATTTTGATTAGTATGGATTTTGTATTTTGATGAGTATTTGTAACTAAAGGTGGATAGAAGCCAAGGAACTGTGGTACCTACGAATAAAGACAATATAATATGTTGTTGATTAAGAGTTAAATTTTAGAAGATTATGATAGAGGATTTAAACGTAAAGCTGAAATGACCTGGAGATTTAAATCCTTATGAATTTTAAATTTTGAGGTCAAATATCCATATGAATGACAAGTTGAATTTGAAAAACGGTAATTATGATTTTGTTAAAATTGAGTCATAGTCTTAGATGTTATGATAAGTTTGGAGTTTTGATTGAGAGGTTAATGATAAAATTTGAAGAAAGTTTTAAATATTCTTGAGGTTAAAAGTTTATAAAGATTTTAAGCATTGACTGAGAGGATAATGACAAGGCATTGAGGAAATAAATCATTGAGATAATTACGGGATACTTTTCTAGGCGATACTCGTTGGTCTTATTTTCTAGCTATCTAGATCCTATCTCTTAACTTCCATGAGAACTTTCTAAAATTCAGAGGCACGACCTAAATTTGAACATCAAACTATATCTATTTTTCCATTTTCGCCCTTTCTTGGTCAATGTTTTGCTCAATAGTTCTTATTAGGAAATTTTTTGCTATTCTCGATTAATATTATTTTATCGAACAATACCTTTTATTAAAATTTTCTACTACAATCCCTTCTAACCTATCGAGTCCATCCATCTTAGACATTCCTTAAATTCGAGGACGAATTTATTTCTAAGGTGGGTAGATTTGTAACTCCTCTTCCCGGATGTTCAATTAATTTTTTATTTTTATTTGTGTTTAAAGGTAATTTTCCTCGAGAGTTTGTGAATAATATTTTATGATTTTTTCTGCTATAAAAACTAGTTTTAAATTTACGATTTGAAAATACTAATTAAGTTTTGATAAAAATAGTTATCCTTGAATTTTGTGATGAATTTCAAAAGATGGTTGACTTTTGAAAATAGTTTTAAAAGTTATAAATATTTTGAAATAATAAAAAGGCTTTGTCCATATGTTTTTAAATAAACCTTTGGATGTATACTTTACATTATTTGATAAATTTGAATATTATTGTAAATTATTGTGTTAATCAATTATTAATTTTGAATCTGAATTTTTGTGTAATTTAAATTATTACGATAAATATTAATATTATTTTAAAAACCATTAAGTTGATCATTAATTGATAAAGTTCTGATAGAATATGATTTAAATTAGTTGATAGTATCAAAATTGATTTAAATTAATATAATTATCCAATACTTTGTTTTGAGCTAAATTAAACTAGTGTTTAAAATATTTTTGGGGAAAAGGTTACCTAACACAAAATTCTATCCTAATCTCATTGGGATTCTATCAAATCTCCCAACAGACTCCTTTTATGAACATACATATACATGACCCGCATCCTTTATTCAGCAAGCCTTCTCCATGCTCTCTTATATATAACTCATTCTCCACTGTGCCTCTTTCCAAACCAAGTCGACACCATCTGCTATCCCCACACCCATGTACCACCACCCCTCTGTCTGGCATAATCCCAGTCCCCGTCAACACCTCAACCGTCTCATCATCGACCACCGCCATCACCAATGTCGACACCACCATTGCCACAGACAATACCACCAACGTGGACAACGGCCAATATCACAATTTGTGTCAATACCAAATCTGTGCCCATAACCACTCGTGTCATCCGAATGTCCGGCCTCGGGTCCGACCCCGGGTGTCATAAATTCATCTTTCCGTGTCCATAATACATCCAGCATACATTGTTTCCGTATCCGATACTTCACCATCTCTAAACCAAAAATAAATAACAAAAACAAATCAGAAAAAACTGACCTTCCCATCCCTTCGTCGCACCACTGCAATCGACTTCCAGCGCCACATATCCTCGCAGTACCACCATCTGCCCTAATCTGCAACGCCAATACCCGTCGTTCCCCACCAACACTCCTCTGACCACCGCCGCACCCGCTAACTGAGCGCCTCTAGTCTTCCAGATCCGCCACTTTCGATCGGATCCGAAGCGCCGAGCCTCGACTCCAGTCGCCTTCTCCAGTCAGTACGACAAATCTGTGCACCGTCATAGTCCCTGTATAGAGACCCAGCTTCGGTGAGCACCACGACGCTAAACGCTGCGTCGCACCCCACCCGTGTCCGCGCCCCCGCTCGGCGCCGTACACCTCCGCGCCAGAGCGGCACCGGTCTTCTCCTTCCGTCGTGCGCCACGGCCAAGCGCCAGCACTCGTTCTCCATCTCCGGTCAGCTCTTTCTCCTCCGCTCTTCTTTTTCCCTTCTCTCTACTCTTTCTCGCTCTCTTTAATGTTCTTTCTCGGTTTGGAGAAAGAGCCTTAAATGTTTCAACTCTCTCCTTCCTCTTTCTTCAATTTCCCACAATAACTACTCTCTTTCTTAAGGTTTTTTCTAAGGGCACCGCACTTTTTACTTGGGGACAGCCCAAAAATGTTCAAAAAAAATTACAAGTTTGCCACCCATTTTTTTACTTGGGGGTAGCCCAATTTTTTTCAGAAAGTTGGACTGCCAACAAGGTGGCAGTCTTAAGACTGCCAGCAAGTTGGAAGTCCTCACATAAAGGAGGACTGCCAACAAGTTGGCAGTCCTAGGACTGCTACCTTGTAGGCAGTCATAATAGAAAGTAGGACTGCCAACTTAGCTGCAGTCCGCGTCGACGAAGACACCCTCGCTGGATTTCCCTAGTCGCTCCTTCCGCCGCCGTGGCTCTGCGGCCGACCGCTCCGACCGACGATTCCCCAAACCCTCCGCCGCCCGACCGATCGAAACCACCTCTGCCTCTCTTCCCTCTCGCTCCTCCTCTCGGCTTCGTCCCGGAGGGAAGCAATCTGTGGCACCCGACCGACGTCGTCGTTAAGCTCGATGCGGGCCTCGTTGTCGAAGAAGCAGGCGCATTTCCACCCGACGGATCCGTTGTCGGGAACGACGGATCCGACGAAGGACGGAAGGAGGTCGACGGCGCTGTGGAGGTTGTTGATCACTGGCCACGAGACCTGGCGTGGTAGGATCGGGAGCAAGTCGCCCATCCGGAAGGGGACCTTTACGGACCCAGCGCCGGCGGGACCCCACCGGAACCCTAACCCTAGGATCAGGAGGAGGAGGAGGGAAGCCATCTGTGGCGCCTCCGTCATCCGCTCGCCTCCCTCCCTCTGCCCTAATTTTTGGGCTGTCCCCAAGCAAATTATGGGTGCCACCTAGCAAAAGTTGCACTTGCTTGGGCTGCCCGCAAGTAAGGGCTGCTCCCAAGTAAACTTGGTAGTGCCCTTAGAAAAATCCTTTCTTAATAAAGAAGGATTGGGAGCAGAAGGTCATATTGCTTTATTAGTATTTTTATCAGTGCACATATATAAGTATGTAGATATGTATTTTTTTTAAAATACCATATATTAGAAAACCAAGACGAAAATAAATGGTGCCGGAGATAGCCCAAAGCAACCAACAAGACCAGGCCGTAGCCAAAACAAAAATTAGACATGTATATAATCTAAAAGCAAAAGTCAAAGGCCGTAGCCGAAACCAAAACCAAAACGTGTACATGTATACCAAAATATCAAAGTCTCTCCAAGTCAGCGTAGACCAAACCGCGAATATGACCCGGGAGCTCGGATGTGTGGCCGAAAATCTGATCTTCTTTGGAAGAGAGGGCCAAAGAGGAGAGAGCTTGTGCCACACAATTAGTTCCTTTGTCAATTGTAGTAAAGATAGTAGCCGGGTTTAGGGTGGAAGTAATTCTCCTGATGGTGTACGTGCTCCTCCAAGGAGCCTTCGAATTGCTCAAAATTATCAGCTCCACCATCTTGTTGTCCACTTCTATGGTATTGACAAGAATATTATTATCACTACAGAGCTTTAGAGCATAGAGAAGTATTTCTGATGTAAGGCGAGTTCTTCACCTGGCATATGTTAGGATTGTGCCGGATACCCGCTGGTTTGGGCAGCACGCTCCCACTCCAGTTCGTGTTCCACAGCGGAATAATGCCTCTCCCGACCACCCATTGGTCGAGATTACTAACCACCGGGAAAATCTTTAGAATCTCTTTCCATAGCGGCGACGAAGCATAAGGAGTTCTGTAGTTCGGGCTGCTGGGATCACCATACTTACTGATCATAAAATGAGCCCAGAAAGACTCTCCTTTAATTAGCGACATCTTTTAGCATGTAGCCCCCTCCTTATAATATTGATCGATCTAATACCTAAACCCCCTTCATTCATAGGTCTGCATACTTTATCCCATGCAACCCACTTCCGCCGATGCAGCTCACTGGAGTTCCACAGGAAGTCGGACATAATCCGCTCAAGAGAAGAAGTGTACCTACTAGGGAATTTAATAACAGACAATGCATGGACCGGAAGAGCATTCAAAACACTTTTGATAAGTGTTAACTTACCCCCGAAAGAGAGGAGTCTCCCTCTCCATCCAGCTACCTTGTTCTTAATATATTGTTCTCCATCTCCGAGAAGTACTCCGGTTTAGCTTTACCCTTGAAGAACGGAACCCCAAGGTAAGTTATAGGCAGGTAGGCTCACGAAAAGCCTGTCTCCCTAGCAATGGTGTCCTCCGAGTCCAGCATGTGGGGCTTGTTCGAGATGATAAACGAGGACTTTGAGACGTTAATCTTCTGTCCCAAAACAGAAGAGTAATCCGCCAAAGTCTGTATGAGGCAAGCCACGCTTGTCGACCCCCCGTTCAGAAAGAGTATACAGTCATCTGTATAGAATAAGTGAGATACGTGGATACTGTCTTTCCTTCCGCTGTAATGTCTAATCCGGCCAATTAAACTCAGATGAGAGATCTGCCTACTAAGAGCGTCTTGAGCGATAATAAAAAGGGCCGGCAAGATAGGATCCCCTTGCCTTAAACCTCTGGATGATTTAAAGAAACCCTTAGTTCTTCGATTTATTGAGACTGAATACCAGCAATTTGAGATGGCCCTAAACACCAGGTCAATCCATATTTCGCTGAAACCCAGTTTTCTCAGCACACTGAGGAGGAAACACCAGTTGACCCTGTCATAGGCCTTAGACATATCTAGTTTGACCGCCAAGTTCCCTCCCGTGATTTTCCTATCGATCTCATCGATCATCTCGTGCGCCATACTGATATTCTCATGAATGCATCTACCCTTGACAAAGCTCGACTGTTCCCGCGAGATGATCAACGGGAGAACACTCGCCAATCTGTTGGCCAGGATCTTAGAGATAATCTTCTGTAAGAAATTCCCCAAGCTGATAGGTCTGAAGTCGCCACACCCCCTGGGTTTGTTGATCTTGGGGATCAGAATCAATTTGGCCGCCGTGAACCCCTTAGGCAATTG
Source organism: Iris pallida (assembly GCA_029216955.1). Lineage (NCBI taxonomy): Eukaryota > Viridiplantae > Streptophyta > Magnoliopsida > Asparagales > Iridaceae > Iris > Iris pallida. Next base: position 5,238,030 of record JANAVB010037819.1, on the reverse strand, counting down.
AATACCCAGAAAGAAGTCCCTCACTGCCGCCATAATATCCTGTTTGATTATCTCCCAGCGGTGAACGTAAAACACACCGGTGAAGCCGTCCGGTCCCGGAGCGCTTTTCGGGTTGAGAGCTTTCACCGCAAGTTCGACTTCCGACTCCTGCGGGATTGTGCCGAGAATATCATTCTGTTCCTCGCTGATCAGATTCGGTATGATGTCGAGAAACTCCGTTGAATTGTCTACCGTTTCCGCTTTGAAGAACTCTGAGAAGTGAAGTACCGCTTTGTCGAGCATTTCCTCCTCGCCAATGCTCCTGTCGTCCTGGTCGTATATACAGATAGCATTCTTGTTCGCTCTGTCTTTAATAATGCCATGATAGAATGCTGAGTTCCGGTCGCCGTCTTTGATCCAATTCATTCGGGCTTGGTCTTGGAGTAGTTGTTCCTCATGACGCAATATGGTCGCCAGCTTGTTCTTAGTCTCCGTCAGAATGTTACATTTAGCTTTAGACCACATACTTTGCAGGGATTCATCTAGTTCTTCAATATGTTGTTGCAGCTTGGTCTTTTCCGTGCGAATGTCCCCAAAGACCTCCCAGTTCCAGATTCGGAGAGCATCACGCAACCGCTTTAGCTTGGCGTGGAGCATAACGAGAGGTTCCCCGGTGCTGGGAGCGTTCCAGTTTGCCTTTACGAAATCAAGGAAAGCAGGATGAGAGCACCACATGCGCAGAAAACGGAAAGGAGCCGAAGGGATTACCGAATTAGAAGGGGTGATCAAGAGTGGCTAGTGGTCCGAGTGCAGTCTTTGAAGATGGTTGACTGTTATAGGCGGGCAATCGAAGATATAATTGGTGTCATAGAGAACGCGGTCGAGTCTTTCCCACGTGTTCTGATTCTGCAGCAGACCATTACACCAGGTATAGGTAGATCCCACATAGCCCGCATCCATCAGGCTGTTCTCCCTAATGAATCTGTTGAAGTCCTCCATCGCCACTAAGTTGATAGTACCGGGGCCAATCTTCTCCGCCGCAGTTGATACCATATTAAAGTCTCCCGCCAAGAGCCAAGGTAACGTATTGCTTTTCTCGAAGTCCGATAACGAGCTCCAAAGCTCTCTTCTCTGAATCATTTGGCACCTCGCATAAACCACAGTCAGTACGAAATCAGGGGAAGAGTTTTGTACCTGGACCGTGCACGTAATATGCTGATCATGAATCTGGATTGTGTTCAGCTTAGTGTTCTTGTTCCACAAAAGCCAAATATATTTGTTAGAGTCGCCCCCATTAGTGTAGTATTTCATCTGGAGCTCCTTGGCCAGCTCTACGATGCCCCCATTAGTGTAGATATGTATATGTGTTATAAGTTTATACTAATATATTGTTAGTTGATATCAGTAGAATTAGTTCAATATTTATATTGTATTAGTAATAAGGGGCTTCGTATATATGTTTTAGTGGACTTTTGTATAACAGTAACTAACTCATAAATATTTTGGGTGGGCTTAGATTCTAGAATAAATATTGTTTATTAATTAATGTAATTGTTTAGTTAATATATAAATTGTTTTGGGCTTCTATATGTAAAGACTTATATTTTGGGCTCGAAAATAATATTCTATGTGCTTACTATGTTGGGTTTTTTACAAAAAATATATATTTGAATATATATATATATATATATATATATATAATATATATATATATATATATATATATATTATTAGTTTTGTTAATAAGTTTTAGTAAATTGTTTTGGGCTTAAGGATAATATGGGTACACATATATTCATATTCTTTGGGTTGCTAGCCAAATAGATTTGGGTTATTATATTAAAATATTCAGTTTATCCCTAAAATATTTACTAGATTTTATTTATTTATCTAAAGTATTTTAACTAATAAAATATTATTTCTAAATATTGTAATAATAGTTTTCTAAATATATATAAAATTTTCCTATTAAAAAAAAGTTCCTTTCCAAAATTCTCTTTCAGATTATTTTGTTCTCGATCATGACTAATTATTTTCTATACTCTTGCAAATTCCAAAAATCCTTCACATCGACCCTTGTCAAGTGGACTATTCTGGACCCAACGAGATGGTTTGTTTCACCAGCTAAGGACCTCAAGTGAGTATCTTGTGTGTTTTCAATATTGTTAATTACTATATTTACATGATTTAGTTATGCATATTTGATTCTTGACACGCTCGTTACACGATGACACTTCTTATTCCTTACATGTCATTTCCTCCTTCTAGTATATTATGTCGGGATAGAAAAGTAATAATAGATGTGTGATCAGACCTTAGATCCTTTTTTATTTTCTGCACAGTAGATCCTGATAATTAACTTAGATCCTGTAGTGTAATTGTCCCAAGACTGATCATATATCGAAAGAGTACTTCAAATCACGTAGATGGTTAAGGTTCCTTATTTTTATGCTTTACTTTGTAATTTATGTCAACTGCCTTCCTCTACTTTTATGTCATATTTTACAGTCTGCTTATTTCTTCATATATGTCATTTCTATTCATGATTTATAGTCATTATCATCTATTTGGAACTACATGCATGGATTGTACTAGTTCCTTTCTTGACTGGAAACCCTATTTTTTAGATTAGTCGCTCGCTACTTGTGCTTTGGAATCTTGTGAGGGATATGGATATTTGAAGACCAAGCCTAGAGACTAGCGAGATAAATGGTGATCATATAGTTGCTTTTTCTAAATTTTGTGAGAGGTTGTATTTATCAAAATGTAAAACTTGTAATTTGAATTTAGTATTTGTGATTGAGTAATAGAGATATTATTTTGTGTTTTGAGCATCATGGCCTAGACAACATTCTACCACAAATACCGCGACGTAGGCTGGCTTGCGCATGTACTCGCATCCGAAAAGCGGGTGCCGGTCGTGACAAGATGATCCTGTGGAGATTATAGAAATACAAACTCAAGTGTTTAGCCTTAATTTAGTCGACATTACAAGGTCTGAGATGGCAAATAGAAGCTTTGAACGTGTTCAAAGACATGTCAGGAGGAAAGGTAAATTTGGAGAGGTAGGTTAGCGCTTCTCCTTCTGTCACGACCCGCACCCATTTTTTTTTCGGATACGAGACGTATCCAAGCCAGCCTACGCCGCAGAGTCGGCAGTAGAACGCTGTCACGGCCATGATGATCAAAATAAATAAAACAATGCTCATTCACAGAAACTAATTTAACTTACAATATTTACAAGTTTACATTTGCAGAAAAATATAAACTTGTACAAATATTGGAATGACTACAACTCAACTATCTAGCTAGTCTCTAGGCTTTTATCTACAAGTACACCCGTATCTCCCAATGCTAAGTGAATCCACGACTAACCTGAAAAATATTGGTTTCCAGTCAGGAATGGAACGAGTACAATTCACTGAATGCAGTTTCAATATATAAAAATGACTATACGATAGAGGTTAGCCTTTAGACATATGATTTGAAAAATAAGCACATAAAGAAAAATAAAACTAAACAAAGAAAAACAGTAAATAAAGACAATACTCACCGACTGACTGAAGTACCTTTTGATATGTGACCGATCTCGAGACAATTATGTGACACGGTCTACAATGTCTAAAGTTATACGGTCTACACTGTATAAAGTTACACGGTCTATATTCTATAAAGCAATAATGAAATACTGTCTACACTGTATAAAGTAAGAATAAATCACGGTCTACAATGTATAATGCAAGAATAAATCACGGTCTACACGGTCTAAAGCAAGAATAAATCACGGTCTACATGGTCTAAAGCAAGAATAAATCTTGGTCTACACGGTCTAATGCAAGAATAAATCATAGTCTACACGGT